>JAFELO010000413.1:207271-264487 GCA_017140195.1 Eumaeus atala | reverse complement strand
TATTATTTAGAAAATTTATTTTCACTCTTCTGCAGAAACTTGTATTAACAATTCTGTGAAGAACTTGTAGTAACAAGCACAGGCTTATGCCAATTGCTTAAATTATATGATTAATTAATATATGAATTTAAATTGCATGGTCCTAGCCCATAAATTTTCTTATAATTCTGCAAGTATTTAGTATGATCGCTTTTTGTAGAAGTATGTATGTGGATCTGGGAATATTTATAGTTCTGAGACTGGTGTGTAACGTTAACGGTATGACTCCTGTAGAAGTAATTGTTATTGGAACTGTTTTGACGGTTTGTAGATGCCATTGTGATTTAATTTCTATTGCCAAATCTGTGTATTTTGTGATTTTTTCAGTGTGTGTTCTTGTAAGATTATGCGTATTCGGGCTGGCTATATCGATATGGTAAACAATTTTATTATTTTTGTCATACAAGTTTATATCGGGTCTATTGAAGTGTATTGTCTTGTCGGTAATTATTTTTCTATCCCAGTACAGTTTATATTCTGTTGAATCCAATACGGTTTGAGGTTTGTATTTGTAATATGTAGTTTTTTCTGTGGTTTGTTTATATTTTTATGCGAGGTATTGGTGTATTATTGCTGCTACCTGATCATGGCGGTGTTTGTAGTATGTCTGTGCTAGCCATTTACAGGCACCCGTGATATGCTGGATTGTTTCAGAAGAACTGTGGCAGTATCTGCAGTTATCAGTTACAAGCGTAGGATCATGTCTAATGTGTTTCCTGTAATTCTGTGTATCTATTACCTGATCCTGGATAGCCAACATAAACCCTTCCGTTTCTGGAGACTTTTCTCCTCTCTTGAGCCATGTGTTCGACGCATTTTTGTGAATATTAGAGTCGGTCAAGTCGAGGCGATGTCTACCGTGTAGTAACTTCTGTGTCCAAGTATGTATTTTTTCTTGTAGTTTGGTAATAATTTCATTTTTCTGTGGCAGATAATCTCTCAGGTTGAGTGGTGCGTGATTAAAATCGGCGCGTACAACAGCGTTATGTAGGCTTGAATGTGTTATTCGAGAGCGAAAAAATGATCTGAGCGTGGTGATTTGTATATTGTGTAATTTTTTTATGTCGATTATGCCTCTTCCTCCTTCGCTCTTAAGTAAAGTATGACGTAATATGCAAGAGTGTGGATGGTGTTTTCTGTATTAATGATATGGTCTGTATTAATGGCTTTGGTAGTATTTCGTGCGTTCAATTGTGTTTTAAGGATTTTGTATATTCGGTCCCTGAAATTTTGGGTAAGTTTATTTTTTGTATCTCGTCGATGTATTTGCTGTGTTTGGTAATAACCTAAGTATTTATATCCTATTTCATTATCTACTGGTCCCATTTGTTCCCCATTTTCTTGTATGTAAGTATTGTTCTCAACTTTCTCTCTATGAATTGATTGTATTTTGCATTTATCAATGCCAAATTCCATGCGTATGTCATTCGAGAACTCCTGTGTTAAATCTGCTAGTTTGTGTAGTTCAGTTAAATTGCTTCCATAAAGTTTTATATCATCCATGTACAATAAATGTGTTAACCTGTGGTGCGTGTCATCAAATTTTATTTGGAATCCTACATTAGTGTTATTGAGAAGGTTTGATAGTGGGTTGAGTGCTATACAGAATCAGAGAGGACTCAGTGAGTCGCCTTGGAAGATGCCACGACGGATGTTGATTTTGTCTGCCTGTATTCTCTTGCTGCCGTTATATAGTTTAAGGGTGGTAATCCAATTCTGCATAGTTTTTGATAAAAATTATATAAGCGTGGGGTGAATTTTGTAGTGTTTTAGTATGTAAATAAGCCACGAGTGCGGTACAGAATCATAAGCTTTTTTGTAATCTACGAACATAGTGTAGATATTTCTTTTCTTTTGCTGTGCCTATTTGGATGCAACTGTGTCTATGATAAGTTGCTCTTTACATCCTTGGCTGAATTTACAGCATCCTTTTCGTTGCTCAGCGAGTCACTGATTCAAATTTATGTGTTTGTATAAGAGGTGACTAATGCAAGGGTTACTATATTATAAATATTTTGAAGACAAGTAATTGGTCGGTATTTATCGGAATTTTTTGGTATCTGTAAGATCTTTAGGTAGCATATAAGTAGTTCGTTGTGTCGTATAAGGTGGCATATGGTCTGGGTTTTATAAAAAGTTATTAATATGTGTTAGTAAAAATGGGTGAGTACTTGTGAGTTTCTTGTACCAATAATTATGGATTTTGCCTGTTCCAGTCGCCTTCCAGTTATGGGTTTTGGCTATTACTGAGGTCAGTGTGTCAATATCAATAGCATCGAATTCCATTTATGGTATGTTTCGAAGTTCGTGTTGGTTTTCGGCGATCCAATTACTATTGTTGTGAGTTACTGGGTTAGAGTTTTGCTTTAAAGTGTCAATGAAATGGGAAATCTCTGTATTGTGAGGTTCATGTTGTGAGTGTATTCTATATTGCAGTTTAATGCGTTCAAAGTGTTCCCTAAGTGAGCGGGTTGTGTTTCCTCGTACGTAGTGTGTAAGTCTACCGATATCATCCTGGCGACAGTGGATGCAGAAATAACGCCGAGTGCCTCCTGCACAACATCTGTGCGGTTGAATATCGATGGTGAAGATGGGGTGATGTAGGGGAAGTCTACCTGTGTACCTAGCTGTGCCGCGTCGACCTACTCTCAACAGAGAACAGACTGAGTGGTGATGATGGGGGTGAAGACTATTCGGCTGTAACGACACTGAGCATCGGTTCACTGAGAAGCGGTCTTAAACAATACCTAGATTTAGTGCGCGAAGACAGAGGCTCCCTCATAAACATAGGGCTGCCCGAACCAGATGAATTATACCCACCGGACACGGGGAGGGACTACCCGGCAGAACCGGAACCGTCCTGAGTAGTTACATGTTTTAAATTCGCGTCCATGTTCCGCCTTTATTTCTTCTCCTAGTTGGTGATCGTTAGTTTAGAGAGGATAACAGCCAAGTTGTTATGGGCGTTAATTATAGAACCTCCTATAAATAGGATAATATGGTCTAGGTGGTCAGACTCCATGTATGTTCTTCCTCCCTGTAAGCCCCCCCACCACGTCAAGGTGGTCCCCGTGGGGGGTTATTATTATTAGTATTTCATTTAGATCGCATCATTATACATATATATCCGTATAGATATTATGCATACGTATGTTTTCCTTTAATGGGCCCGGAATACCGCACACCGCACGAAATGCGACAGCATAACCGTCAAGCCGTGTGAGCAAGTGAAAAGCCACTTTAAAAAGTGGAAACACGTCTCTGAAGTGTAGAAGGAGGTTGCACCTTTGCTTGTCTTAAAGGTACCATAGCGTCGATACTAAGTCCCGGAACGCTAAATGTTATCAAATCGCGCAAGTTGTTTCAGCGGTCACAACTATGCTTAACGGATAAATCCTCACGATAGAGTTGCGCCAGCAGTGAATGCTTTTATTACAGCGACACAAACCATAAATTAGACGATCCTATAGTCTTAGCTGTGTTTATAACTATGTACCTACTTCAAGATATAAAACAAAGTCCCCAAAATCTCTCTGTCTGTATGTGATAAATTTTCTCAAAATATACTAAAGGGATTTTCACATTGGTCTTGCCAGAAGAAATTGGCTGCTATGCAGCATGGCACTACCTCTTACTAAATTTCTCCTTATATGCCTTCTTAAGCTTGTGGTCCGCAACTTTCTGTTGCGAGCGGTTTGAAACGTTCGATTAGTGCGAGTTAAACCAAAAGCTTCAATTAATCCGAACAAATCCAAACACGTGTGCAGAGAATGGAGCGAACTGTTAAGATTGAAACTGGTCAAAAGTTAATTAAAAAGGAAGTAGTGCAGACTGGAGAGGTACCTCTCACTCACATGATACCGTCGAAACTGACATCTGCGGTGGCCCGTTTCTTGCAGTCGGTGAATAGCGTGCTTGTGGCTTACACTGTGAGTGATGAGTTTATAGACCTAAAGTATATAGATTCACAAGTTAAGTCACACGAAGTACTTACAGACTAATTGCTTATCATATCGTAGTAAAGTGTCAGCTTAGCTGTTGCGTTTTATTACGTCAGGTAAAATAACGCCTTTCGATTTAAGCTCTTTCGTATGGTTTCCTGTTACAAAACTAAAAGTCCTCGATTTAATCTCAACCGAAAACGGAGGGATTACAAGTGAATATCTTGTTTCTTGGTTCACTGTTTATGGTATCCATTTCTATTTTTTATGAATCATACAGATTATACCGCTTTAGCCAGGCTGGAAATAGTACACGTTAATCAATGGAACATTTAATTAGTTGTGTTTTTTATTAAGAAAAAAGAGAAAAGTACCTTAACGTCTATTATCCCCGAAGAGGTAGGTAGAGGTGTGCTAGTACATCCACAACTTTTATTAATTTTATTTAAGCTTAATTTCTTTATGCCTTCACGAGAAATAGGTCCTTACAGATGTACAGACGGCGATACAGATTGAAGAACGAAGAAACAACACTCGTACCTCCCGTTGGTACGGAACCCTCTGTGTGTTAATACGACTAGCGAGGACCACCGGTCTTGACCCCTTTCCACCAATGGACTACCGGCTACCCACAAACCAGACGGAACGCGACAGCATAGTTGTCACATTAAGGAGGTATCATGTAGGCGTTAGGTACCTCCCCGCTCGTGCCAGCCCATTTTGGCAACAATACAACATGATACTTACTCTAACTTGAAAGTAATCATTTAATATTATATAAATATCACCTATATGATGGGAAAAATATAAGAATAAGTAGAAACATTTTCCCCCGCAAAAAAAGTTGGTTATAGAATGAATGCAACGAAAAAATATATTTTTATGGTTAAGCTTTATTAATTCTCTGTGTGATTTGCAGCCGCTCGCAAGCTCCATCCGAATTAGTACGTAATTATATTAAACGAAGCAATTTCATTTTACAATAGTTAATAGAGGCACGTTAGTTCACAACAACGAACATAACGCAGACACACAGCGAATAATAAAACGAGGTTTTATATAAAATGCTCATATATATGACGCGTCATCAGTCTGGCCGGAATTACGGCTGCCCGCGGTATTGTGGGATTCCTTTTCTCATTTTCACTGTTGACACAATGACAAGTTATGGTGCGTACGCACTGATACCGACTCTCCGATGTTTTTTTTACTACCCGACTGTCATAAATTAAATTAATAGACTGCTATTATTATACCACTGGGTCATTTAAGAAACAATATAAATTAAATATACCCAAATTTTGAATACGGATCGCGTCCTTAAAAACAGTTTTGATATTAAAGCTATGCAGGTGGTCCAATACTGGTATCCAAAATTGACATTATCATTTATTATATGGTCTGTTTCGGCACCGTGACGTAATTGGTGTCAATTAGACACATGAAAATTTAATAAATTAAAATATATATTATGATTCAATGAACAATCGTGTAAAAATGACAGATTCCAAAATCAAATGCAATATTTTTTTATTGTAACATTATATATGGCCAGACTAAGTGTATATAAATTTAACATCACACCAAAGCTGGCTTTTTTGCCTGAAGAAATAATATATGTCCAACAACATCTAATGTCATGTCGTAAAAATATGGATAAAAGGGCTAGAAAAATGTGTTACCCTGTGTCCCGCGGTACCTCTCGTGAGAATCATTTCTTTTATCGAATATCATTTTTTTGCCTGCCAAATCTGTACCTAATTTCATTTTTATTTCTTTCTTGCATGAAAGAATAAAAATGTACATACTTTTATATTTATAATATAAGAATCATTTAACCAAAGCGGCTCCTGAAGCATTTTATAAAAAATATATTTTATTCTTGCATATACATTTGTGAAACTTAATTGAGATACGAGTAACTAGCATGTGGTTTGTAATTTTGATAAATTCCTTTTATATTTTTTCTTTTTCAAATTCAGTCTTTGATTTATGTCTGTATCTGCTGTAAATCTTTGAATGAAAATATACACAACAACGCATGTTTTTTTTTAATATTTAAAGGGATATTTCTCGTAGGAATTATTTATTATATAGACTTTCTATGTATTGGTTTATTCGGTTCTTAAAAATACTTTTGCTTTTGCTGTGATTTGAATTACCAATACTACTTTGTCGAGTCTCTAACGTACGTTATCATCATCATTATTAGCCCTTATCGGTCCACTGCTGGACTCAGGTCTCTCTCAATGAACGCCAAGACGACCGATCTCCTGCGTAGCATACATAGTAATAAAATATTCTGTGTACTTGTTAAACTACGTCCGCCTAATTACAAAACGCGCACCAGCGCTAGCTCAGATAAAAAGTGGATTTACGTGATTTCGTAGTACAAATGATAGTTTGCGCTTAGCCCAGGGTCATGCTATGATTCTAAATTTAGACTTGTTTTTATCCAACTTAAAATTTTAGACGGAGAATCAAATCTCAAGGTCAAGTGTTAGTGTCACGTCGTCTCCAGTAAATTTTATGACTCTTAGAATGACTATATAAGTTGAGATGATTGACAGTAGGAACATGCCTACAACAAAATAGATATGGCGCGGGTGTATACTCTTGTTCAAATAAAATATTAATTTATATAATGTACACTTAGATTTTCGAGAGTTCCACTACTACATAAATCGTACTTTTGTACAAAAATAAGTTAGACAAGGGTACGGATTTATAATATAGTACTATCACTGAGTATCTATTAACAGTCTGGTGTTACAGTTCCTGATTTAATAATAATATATTATAGGAATCCATCCAACTAAATATTTTGCTCATCATTTGACGTGGCACATGTTTTGTTATTCACGAGAGTTGATAGTTATTAATTTTAGTTCTTGATTAAAATACTTTCATAAATAATATTGGTGAAAGACATTCCAAATGTGATTGTCTCTGTAAATTTAAGATTTCATTAAAAAAATATTGTATTGAGGCAGAAACCATTGGTTTAGTTAAGGAAGGAAGAAATCCTGCCCGGAAGCAAAATATGATGACCTTATTTAAGCTCTAAGCTGTAATAAGGTTTACCAACTAGACACAGAGACAATATCAAGCCCTGATTTTAATCTGCTGGATTATGATTTATGGTATGTTTTAGAGAGTACAGCTAGCTCACAAGGCCATGATAATTTGGAGTCCCTGAAACAATCCACACGTTTGGCAGTGAAGAATTTCCCCAAGAAATGAGAGCTTGCTTCTATTGATAACAGGTCTCAACGTTTAAAGGACAGTGGACAGTATTGCAGTCAATTGAGACCACTTCTAATAAGCTTCTTACGCTTATATTTGAGGGTTAAACACACTTAAAGAAACAAGTGTTATTTGCAATTCACTTTTTTATTTGCTTCAATATTTATGCCTAGACTAGGTATATGTACGTATATATATATTCTGACTTAAGAAGAAGAGTCGTCAAAGGGCACTAGTCTCTTGAAAACAAAGGGGCTTCAGTGAGCTGGTTGTTTGGTGTTCCGTCTGTTTCATAGTGACAGTGAAATAGACGGGAGCACCGCACGGTCCCCGCGCCGAGTGATGGCGAGAGGCAGCAATGGCACAGGTCTGAAACCTAGTCTGCGATTGCTAATCTGCCTACTCAGCGTGGTAATTATGGGCATTAACCTCAAATGAATGACAGGAATAGAATTCGGTCCTTAGTTCCCGTTAGTTCCACTAGTCCTGGCCACGGTAGCGAACGGTGGAGCCAGGGGTACTAAGAATCTCTGGGCTATTGATCGCTACCACCGATTTGATCTTGCAACGTATAACGGACGAACGCTTACAACTACATAACCACATGAATGAGCTGGAGGTGGAAAATCCGATGGCACGTTCGGGGCTATATGAAGTTCGAAAATACGGCGAGGACACCGTAACTCTGCCATCGGGTCACCTATTCCACTTCAGAAAGGCGAGACTCCATCACAGGGTGGCGAGGGATTCCTCGTGAATGAGTCCCTCGTAGGCAACATCGCCGAAATCTTTAGTGTGTCGGTTAGGGTGGCGTATCTCATACTTTAATTCAATAAGAGGTACCACCTTAAAGTGATACAAGTATACGCGCACCAACCTCGACACATTCGGATGACGACATGCAGACAATATTTTTATACTACCCGACTGTCATTAATTAAATTAATAACAGCGGATATTTAATATGTATGGTGCAATGAAGAATTTATAAAATATACTTCTATTACATTCTATGTTAATGTATTATACTCTAAGAGAAAACGGTTAGACATTTCGAATGAATTACGACCACATTTATATTACAGTATGACAAATTTTCTAGCAGATTTTCAAAAAAATACAACAAGCATTTAATGATCTAGGCGGAAAGGTCATTCAAAATCACAATACTTATCAGTAATCAGATTAAATACGCTCGCCGTTTGAACATAACATTAAATTATATTAAAATTCTTAAAAACAAACATTTTTTTTATATTATAGGGGCACAAGCGTGCCTCTTAACGACTACCTACACCAATAAAGATTCACACAATTACTATTCATATGCCCTTTTCACCTCCGCCCCTCTAATTGGTCGTAACCAAAATATTAGAATATTTATGTGTAAAGTATATTTTTTCATTTATGTATCGTCTGTGGAGCCAGAAAAATGTCTTAAAAAACGTTTGTAATATTTTAGCTCATTCAGAATTACTTGAGGTGAGTTCCTGAAATTTACTCCTTAATAGCAGCGATGATAGACTGATATGTTCCTTGTAGACTAAAAATATTCCGAACTTTCTAAACTTTGAGCACAGCCGTCTGGAAAGTTTCCTTTGCAAGAAATTTTACACAAATAGACAAGCAAAGGACAAACATAATTTTTGTTTCAATACAAGCTGTCATCAAGAAGTATCATTACTAGAGATACCTCCCGCTCACATGATATCACCTAAAAATTGAAGGCTTCATGTCAAGTTTACGATTTGTTTTCACAAATCGTCATCTCTGACATGTGAGTGGAGACACGTAGGGTGGTGAAGGGGGCACCGCATCTACATGGGCAATGTAAGTATATGCAATGTAACTGTAAGCATAAGGGGGAAACGAAAAATCGGAGCCTTTTGATAACTACCGACGCCCATGGACATTCGCATGATTGTTACACAGATGCATTGCCCTCCAATCACACCCCACCGAAATAAATCAAATTGAAAAATATTTCAATTCGATTTATTTCGGTTTACATTTATGGCACTTGGAATTAAACGACGTGCACAACAAATATACATGAAATATAAATAATTTAGCAAACAAACAAATGTTGACGTCTTATGTCTACGCGAATGTTACTCATTACAATAAAAATATTTTTAAGGATATCATCGCGGTTTATTTAAAAGTTTTGCAGCCACCATGGCCCACCAGTCCACCCGTGACCATCGTCGAAACCATCACAATATATAATTCCAATAATTATAATGAGTACGAGTATATTATGTAGAGACCAATCCCACAATTTAATTCATCTTACATTACATTATAATAAAAGAAAACCAAGACTGGCCTAAGGTGGTGTCTTCGTAACCGGACTGTTTGTATGAAGAGGGTTATGAACATGAAGGAGAAAAAGCAGGTATGTAAGGATCGCGATATGTGGTGCTCTCTTTGATTATCTCATTAGGGTACGGGCGTGAAGATGTGTTGTTGTTTCTGCTGAACCAGTTGCTGCTTCTGTTGGTGTTGCTTTTGTATCTCAATAGGTAAAAATTAAACTTTCCAAATGTGTTTAAGCTCGTAACTTTAAAATGGGTGTATCAAATATGGGAATAACATTATTTTTGCTGTCGCCATTCTATGACTAAGGTTTAGTATGCAAGAACGTGTTTCAAAAATTATAATCAAATGTTAATAAATAAATTATCTTTTATCTTTGATTTACTATATTTGTAAATCAATGTGACCATGGCAACATATACCATAATTACAACAGGAAAACATTTGTCGGGACGCCTAGTCCATTGCAGGTCACTAATGCGAACAATTATTTATTTTATTAAAAAAGTGTTTTATATTTTTTTTTTGTTCTCTAGTCTAATAGTTACCGGGTGAGAACTTGTTCATTTGCTTTTTCTTTTAAGCATTATCAATTTAAATTTTTGCTCATTTAGTTTGCATGTTTAGAAATTCCTCCTAATATATTGGATCGTCTTTTTTCTTATTGAACACTAGCATCACCCCGCGGTTTTACCCGATTATTGCCGGCGCTATTAATTGTAACGTCATGTTGTAACAATTTAATTCTTTAAAAGGAATTAACACTTCCGGGGATAAAAGGCTGTTACCGGCTTAGCCAGTCCTCTAAATCATCATCGTCATTATCAGCCCTTATCGGTCCACTGCTGAACATAGACCTCTTTCAATGAACGCGAACACGATCGATCTCCTGCTACTCGCATCCATCCCGGAACAGCTATTGCACGGAGATCCTCGTCTCACCTGGTGAACGATCGACCAACACTTCTTTTTCCTAAATTCGGCCTCTACTTCAGAACCTTACTGGCCCATCTACCATCTGTTCTTCTAAGTGTGTGACCAGCCCATTGCCACTTCAGCGAGCTTATTCTTCGCGTGATATCGGATACCTTAGTCCTCTGCATTATGACTTCATTACCAATTCCGTCAGACGGAGAAACACCCAACATAGCACGTTCAAGAGCCCTTTGAAATACCGCAAACTTGCGGACCAGCCCTAAATTAAGAGGGCATGTTTCGGCCCCCTAGGCAACCACGGGGAGAACGTATTTTGACATTGTCGAAACCTGGGCTGTTCTGGAAGCTTTATAGCGATGTCAGGTCCATTGGTGATACGTTGAAGTACAGAGAGCATTCTGTGATGCTCTTTTATGTCCATTCTGATTCCGGGGCATGGAGGAGTGCGACAGGGGGATATCATTTCTTATGGCTGGGAATGCATTTAGGCATGGGCTCAGGTGGGGGTGACCAGGTGGTCACGTGAGACTCGAGAACTGAAAGGAGTAGTCCCTACACAATAAACCCCAGCGTTGGTCCTTAACATCCGCCACTGGAGGAGCCTCGGGACCACGGTGGCATACAGCCGCGAACGCACCAGCGAGTATCCTTGAGGAGTCTTCTTGAGAGAGCATGGTATATTGCTTATAGCCTTTCTAGATAAGTAGACTATTCAAAACAGAAATGTATTTTTTTTTTCATTTCAGGCCATTAATTCCTACGATGTAACTAAGCGCATGTAAACAAACAAACTAGCGCTTCATCCTATCTTATTAGTGTAGATTGTTGTGAGTGAGAGAATAGAACGTAAAAAGTTCATGATAAGGGGTAACGCCTATTAAGAAGACAGAAGTATTTCGTCTTCAGTCGAATTCAATTTGTGTCAACAGAAACAATGGCCAGAGCTACGTTGATTTTATTCTCATTCCGCTGAACTCCAGCAATTTTAACAAAGGTGTGTAAACTATGAGTAAATATTTGTCATTTTGTAAGTTCGTCCTCTTTAACACCCTCTCATTTTTGTTGTTAAGATGAAATATTGACGCTGGATGAGTGTGTGTAACTGTTCCAACATAAACTTCGTCCTAAGATTTCATCTCCCACCTCTCAGTACTCACTTATATTATGGAAGGAAACAATTTCAAATTTCTAGGTAGAGTAGTTTCGGCTGTCCTTTTTCTGTCAGTCACCAAATCTGCCATTCCGTAATGGGAGAGCTTTAAACACAGCAGATAGAACAATAACATTATTTTAAATACACCAGAACTCATGTTTAAGAATTGGCTTTCAATGGCAAATAAGGTTTGATTTTTAAAATCCACTCTCATATTTAGTTTCGTTACTGGCAAAATAATTACGCTCCCTCGCAGTCAGCCAAAAACGAATAGCAAAGTTTATATTCTCTCACTTATATTTACTTAATTGATATAACATTATGAACTTACCGAATTACGTCACAAGCACTCAGTGACGATAAAATATCGTGCTCTTTATATGACCCGCAGCTGGTCACAACATTAAGTAACAATACTTCCGATGTGTAATGTGATGCGCCATTCTGTGGAGGTATTAGATTTTATATCCACAGCGAGAGCCACGGAGATACTAATGAGAAACTGTGATGGTCGACCGCATAAGCGCCAACTATGTTATGATTAGAAAAGGAAACATAGAGACTAATGTGTTGTTGACATTGAGACTTAAGTGCGTTTAGAGAACGAGTCCTGTTTAGTGTTGTCTTCATTCTACGAATAACACTAAATATTCGCACCGCAGCTTGAAAAGAATTACATCTACAATGTTTAGTAAATTGAAAGTGCCACGGTGAATGAAACTCCACCTGAAGTTTATATACCCATAAAGGTTTATCTGAATATATAAAAGCCTCGTGTAACCATTCTCTTGGTTGATAGCAAAATTAAAAGTGGCAATAATAATGATCGGTATTAAGGGAACTAGTTTTTAGGGACCACTTTATACGAATACTACGTTTATCGCACGGTTTCACCTGCGTTAAGTCTATCAAATTCATTATTTCGTGATAAAAGCTACTACTAAGACTTGTTTGGTCCGGTTACGTTATGATACCACACACTTGGCTGAAACTACTTCAGTGAAGTGTTACGGAAAAAAATAATAGCTATTTTGTGCAATTATTATATACACCACATGTAGCTCATAGCCTTCTTAGTTAAATGGGCTAATATCACCATAAGAATTTTGTTAACTATATAAATAGACCATAAAAATTGGACCAACTGAACAAACTTCTCAGCCTTATAATATTAGCATATATTTTCTCTCGGAAAAACGGTGCAACGTACAGTTAACAGAGATAATTGTAGTATCCAACTAGTTTACTGATGAATTGTCGTGTCGAAGTATAGCAGTTTGGGACGTCTGTGTGGCACAAGTCCTACTAGAACAGTTTTAATGATATTTATAGCTTATTCACTTACAAAGTATGTCCCGCGGCTTTTCCGGCCAAAATCTATCCTAAGGGACCCAATATTTCCTGTAGCTTGACCGGGGATTTTGTCGATTTAGTAAAGCTTAAAAATTTTAAGGTTTACTTTCTTAATTGTGTTTTTAGCTTTTTTATACTCGAAACCCTTGAATTCTATATGCGAAGACAAAATGGTCCTCAAGCTCAAAATGTTTTCCCAAGGCTCCATTTTCATATCTCTTACAGTTTCATAGATTTGTTAGAGTTCCGCGTGATGAGACCAGCCACTAAAAAGAATTATGCTTCAAAAAAATAAAAATTATTAAAATCCGTTCAGAGGTTTCCGAGATTAATCTGCACATACAAACAGATATACAGACAACCAGATATACATACAGACAGATATGCAGACAAACAATAACATACAGACAAAAATTTTAAAAATCATTGATGTGTGTTCTATAAGTAACTTTTAGGTTTTTCTTGTACAGATACACTATTTCCACTATTTTATTATATGAATAGATAGAGTACTGCTATCTCAGAATTCATCTAATAAGAAAGGTAGGTAGAACATAAATTTATTGCTGTATAGTTTCTCAGACGTCGGGATAATTAAATAATTAAATAAGTCGCGACAAAATCTATAAAAGTAGTTTTATATTAATGAGTAACATTCGCATAAACTTAAAACATCAATGTAAATTATGAATTAGTTTGTTGTTTGTTGTTCTTAAGTTTAAAACATTTTCACTAATTTAAAATGGTTCACACTGTTTTTATGTGATGAAGTTTTTAATATTCATTGCCATACATAGTTCGAGAGCCTACGTCTGGGTAGACGAAGCGTTTGTCGATCTTTGACTAGTTAGAATTGGCCGGGAAGGATAAAAATGAGATACACAGCTAAATTTTCACGCAACTGACGTGTGCCGTGGTGTAGAACGACAAAAATGACACCTAAATATAAGCTTAAAATTGTGTAACAGTTATTACCATCAAATTGGCCAGCCACATGCGAGGAGCGCACCCCATAAGGCCGCAAAGAGAAAGCTATCGTATCGTGCGGTTTGTGACTTTCTGGCACATGGGAGGGAAGGATGGAAGTTTTCATAACAACCATGGGGATGTCTATGAACGTTGACACACTGCCCCTCGTACTATAAAAATAAGCTTAGTTAATTATTTATAAGTTTAGCTAAGCTCTGGTGTAACTCTCTTAGTAAATACAATATTAATGCAGCTCGCTCGATATTCTAGCGACATTTACTATTATTAGGAAGCGGCTTATGACGCGTAAAACTGTTGTGATAGATGAGCAATATTCATCTACCCAGCGGGCTGTAAAAAATAATCCTCATGAATTCATTGCCCCGAGCACTTTTTAAAACAAAACATGCAGTATAACAGCAAGATGGAACCGCAGTGTGGATTTTCTAACTAAATGAGTTCTTTTGTGTCACAACAATCCGAAACGTTTCCGTTTAAGAAATTTATATTTTCGCAATTGAGACGTTAAATGCACTTTATTATTTTAGTTTCTTTCTGTAGTAGTTACTGTTGTGTTTACGTTTGTACATAAATGTAGGGAAGGTGCATGAACAACCAGAGCAACGCATAGATGTGTTGCCTTCCTTTTCTCATCTCTTGCCTTACTTTCTCACACAGACCGCACGAACTCATACAAACGCGAGAGCATATCTATCACTTGATGTACATAGCGCAAGTCACAGATCGCGCTATTCCAGTTCGGGGGCAAAGCAACAACGTCACTAATGTATGTCTGTTTTATTTGAATTTTAATTATAAATCCATGACCATCTTGGTGTACCTAAATGTACGTTAATATGTTTAGTTTAAACTAGCGATTCCCACCGTCTTTGACCGTAAATATAGCCAAGTTGTAAACTGAAACCTTCCTAAGGAAACGTTTTATCTATGGGTGAATACCGTATAAAAATCCGCTCAGTATATTTTGTGGAAGTCGATCAAATACAGACAGTCAGCTTTTGAGGTCATTCTTTTGTACATTTGATATAGATAAATGAATGTTTTCCTACTGCAATGTACACAACCACAGTGCAGATATTTCATTGTTGACGCTGAGAAAAATCAACTTTATAAAACAACAACAAAGGAAGTTCCATAGTACATAATACTCGAATTGGATCGGCGCGACCTGGATGTACCCCGAGCTTACAGAACACCACAGCGACAAGTCGCGTCTTGTGCTGTCTGTGGGCTTCTAGGCCTTCCGTAGGGGGGTAGAGGGAAGAATGGTAAACTTATAACAATAATGGACAATAATGGGTATCTATGGACGTCGATAGTAGGCAAAAGATTCCAATTGTTCGACCTTATACCAAAAGAATATGGCTTAGTGCGAGTCGGACCTTTTCTTTTTTTGGAGGGACCTACTACTGGTTTTCGGCGCTATTGTTCCCGCCTCTACAGTTCAACGGACTAGCGAAGACTTTTGTGTCTTCTGTTTAAGGACACGATAGGGGGACAAACCCCACTTTTCCCGCAGATGGGTAGAAATGTACCAGGTTGTTTTGTGGGCGACCCTGTAGTAATTATTTTTGGAACCGAAAAGTTATAGACGACCCCCTCCCCACTCTAGTGGCACGGTGCGCGCACGATGCCGTTTAAGATGCGGTGACGTGGATAGGGATGCGAATCGTACTCGCAGCTCATCAAGTTTGGCATAACTTATATTATGTATTTGCGGATATCTGTACACACTTTGTGTGAGAAGAACTAATATTCTTTTCTAGTCATAACTATAATTTAACTTTTTAATTGTGGTGTACATTCTTACTTTTTGTCCAATTTCATGATACTATGCCAACGGGCTTTGGGTAACGTGCGTTTTCATAGTGCAGTAACGGTGGTATGTTTTAATTTCGTTGAATTTTTCTGGGATTCAAGATGGAATACGATAAACTACGACGCGTTCCTGAGAACAGATATTGGCGGACGTACATACAGTTCGATGACAAAGTGATTATATAAGGGTTCAGTATTTTTTTTAAGATACGGAACCCTAAAAATGAATACGACAGCAGAAAAATACAAACATGCTTATGGATTCCAATAAGATTATCTTTCAAATTTGCCCTGAAGTTGTTTGAAGTCTTCTGCTCACGTCATTGTTTGTACTCTCCACAAGGAGAAAGAGCTGGCCCAAGTTTCAAGATTCAAGAGGTTTCGGATTTTATGAAATTATTAAAATTTTTGTAATATAGTTTTGTTGAGCGTATTATTGTATTGTGTGCTCTGTAGCTGACAGATTAGGGGCGCGTATAGGCGGCTAATGGAATCCGCTGGTATTTTGTGGCTATTGAGTACATTCAAGTGTCACACATACCCATCGGATTCCACCTACGTCAGAACAAGAATATTTTTGTATCGCTTTAATCGCTTCAGAAGTCGCAGGTTTGAATAATGATTAGTAACAGAAACCCTATTTTTTATATTATAGAGGGACAAACGGGCAGTCGTAGCTACTTTATGACTATCGATGCACATAAACATCCACATTTTTTTAATATGAAATGTATTTGCCTTCCATTCCTTTTCCCCTCCATTAGACTAATTTATATTATATTGTATTTGTACCACACTGTTGAACGCCTATTTCACTCCCTGTGCTAGACCGTGGGATGTTATTTCTTAATTAGGCTATCGAAATTTATATTTATTATTTTAATATTCATCCTACTAATATTCAAATATTGTATGGTTATTTGTTATTTTCACACAAAACTTACTGAAGGGGTTTGGATGAAATTTGGCAGATTTATAGATTAGATTACATAATAATATAAATAATTGTACAATTATTTATTACTTGGTGAAAACTCATGTAATGACTTGACACATGCGCTATTGTTATAAAATGTAATAAATAGTGGAAAGTGTATAAAAATAGTTTTTAATCGTCAAGTACCAAATATTCCAATATTTTTTTCAACTCAAAATTAAATGGATTGCTTTAGATAGAATACTTTACGCGACTAAAGCTCCTATAGTTTCAGTTAACATTTTACTTAAGTCGTAAATATTATTCATTAAAAGAGCCTTAAATAGTTACACTGGCCACTTAACGGGTCACTGTTCACAGAATAATACACATCATATTTTTGTTATACCACGCACCTTAAGTCGCTCCTGTTACAGTATAAAGTAAAATCGCTTTTACCTATCAGTTTGCACCTACAGCCCCAACACTTAAAGGGAACCTTGTCGGTGAGGAGTCAACTTCAATTTATCTCACGTTTTTTATCTGTTAGTCACGCGGTTTACCTGTTCTTTTATTTTTCCTAAATTTGAAATATTGAATGACAAATGATTTAAACATTTGTATTAAAGATCCTCAAGACTACTTTTACATAATACAAAATGTATTAAAACAATCAGCAAAATGAAATACAAGTTACACAGGTATGCAATGGAAGTCATCAATCAATACAATTATGAAACACACAAAATTTAGAGTTTGTGATCTATTCCAATAATATTTTTACGAACTACATTTTCAAAACAGTCTTTAGTGGATGTCTGTGACTTTCTACGTTATCTGTGAGTCAGTTCGCCTTTATAAAATACTAGCTGGTGCTTGCGACTTCTTTCGCGCACTTCTTATGACATCCTTTATCTTCCCCAGGCTTGTTTGCTATTCAACAAAAAAATGTTCAATTCCTTTAATTGATTCTGGAGATTAGCGTGTACAAGCGAACAAACATACAAAGAGAAAATATTTAAAAATTCCCCAGCGAAAAAAAACCTAAATATAGATAGGTTATATCATATGTATTGTCAAAGGTACTGGATTTCCTCGCCACGATAATGGATCCTAAAAACTTTAAATAATATACTTATTAATTGGTACCACAGATTAATAATTACTTACCACGTAAACAATTGTCATCCATAATGCGTGGAATATGATAAAAATATAATTCTGATTTACGTTATATAAACTATTTTATAAACTGGGTATAATTTGTATTTGTCATATGCATAAATGATTCTTTTGTGGTGGACCTTTTGTTAGTGAAAATGAGGAATGAACTTCTTTCCATTCTTGATTAATGAAATGTGTTTGGGTCTCGTACTTTACCTTAAAGGTAACATAAAAATGGAAGGAATATTTGATGTCGAACTCGTTTCGAACCTAAATTTTCTAAAGATAAACTCAGCTTCCAAAAGAAGGTTCTGGATTTTTCTGAAGTTCTGGAGCCCTGGATATAAATTCATATTACAACTTTAATAAATATTATTTTATTTCCATCATTTATTATTTTTGTCCTTCCACATAAATTCTTTATACGTGCTGAAAGTGGTTCCGTTGCTGACAATTTTGTTGTCAGAGGAAGGTATATCCTTATTACTTTAGCTACACACACACACACACCCACGCACGTCCGCACGTACGCGCACACACATGTGCCACTGCTACATTGTAGCCGAACAGAGCTGGCGCAATTAGAACTAAGTTGTGGGTATGCTGTCGTGTTGTATATGTATATGATACCTGTAGGAGTCCGGATAGACAGATGCACAAGAGATATTAACCACATAAGCACGGTACAGCGTTAAGATTAAGTTATCGAAATCTCGAAAAAGGTTATATCTGTTAGAGTAAGGTACGGGGGATGTCTTAGATTTATTCCTTCCAGTTGTAGCTCTTCTGATTTGGTAGCCTTCCGTTGCGGAGTGTGTGGTCTAGCGTTGTCGTGAAGCAGCAGTGGCGTGGAGAGATTGTCCAGCCTAGGTTGTTTAGTCGCCAGCTTTTCAATCATGGTTTGCAATTGCTGACAATATACTCCAACCGTAATAGTCTGGCCAAATTTGGGACAATTGTAATGAAACACACCGGAACTAGTCCACCAAACGCTTACAAGTAACCTTTTCGGGGTTAATTTTCGCTTGGAGTAAGACTTTGCTGGCCGGCCAGGATCCAACCTTCAGTTAATTCGTGTGGTGCCCACCTGTCAAGCTTTCACATCTTCCCAATTTGCTTCAAGTGAATTAAAACATAAAAAACAATGAACGACGATCATCGAAGCACAAATACATGAGTAATAGCTGTACACAATTTGAATTTGGAATCCCTTACCGAAGAGGAGAAATTCGTGATTGAAGTGGCCAGTACGAAAAACGCCAATTTCATATGTCAGGAACTCATAAACTTCTTACGGAGTACACAAAAAATTAAATGTATCTTTACTTTCTATCTACATCCTTAAAAAAAGTAAGAAGTATAGAGTTTAACTTTGCTAGAACACACACTGTTTTATTTTCAGGCAAGGAATAAAAGTATTTTTTACTTGTCCATCCACCTGTCGACGGTCTCTGTGCGTAGCGAACACATTTTGGAGCGTATCTCCAGTTATTTATTGTAACTCGTTTATCTTAATGTACTTTTTATAAGGTATTTGTAATATCAGGCCGCTTCATTACGCTTAAACATTATTTACACCGAAGGTTCTATATATAATAATAGATTTTTATGGTTGCATACACAAAATATATATAAAGCTGTCCAGTTAGTTGATCGCTCTTCCTTGATGTAGAATGCGAATTATTAACTGATTGCAAAAAGGAGTAGCTTATCAATATACGATATTTTTTAAATATAATGTGTACTACTAATATTCTTACATCTGCTCGTTTAATGATACTAACACTACGTTATTCGTCGGTCCTGCTCCTGATTTCTCTCGGGTCGTATCAGTATATGACTCACTTACCCTGCGTGGGTAGCGAGCTTTAATAGAGCTGGACACCATAGTCGAAATGAACTCTGTCGACCATGAACTCTGTAATATATAGTAGAACGAACAGTGGGTTGTTTCTTTATAGCTTAAGCGAGGGATCGAGCGAAGGAGGTAAACGCTGCGCAGCCATTAATCTATAATGTGCGCACGCATTGGCTATGCAGATGCTTTGCCATCCTTTACCCCATCCTCGCAATGGGCCCACTGACAACTCACAAGCCAATCGGAACGGAATAGCACAGCCATCCATCACTTTTAAGGCGGTATCGTATAAGCAAGAGGTATTTGTCCGGTCGTACCGGCCCTATTCGGACTAGTGTCCGGTAGTGCTCGGTAGTCCTCGGCAGTCCGAGCAAACAATATATTTATTTAAAAAAAAACATAGATGAAAGAGTAAATAATATTTTTCTAGAAAATTATTGGTCTGTATATAAACGAGAAAATTTTTCTGTACATTTCGATGTTCAATAAAGATATTATTACATATCTGGGGCATCGTTCTTCATATCGAAAATCGATTCACATATGCGAACTACGTTACGTTAGACATGGATATTCGGAGAGATCCTCAGAAGAACCGCTGAGCCTGACGTGATGAAAATTTACCAATAACCAAAGAATATATCATATGCTCAACCTTACTGGCGATTAAGTAGAAGGACGTAACTAAACGTTTATAATTACACTCAGCTTCTTCGTCTCAAGGTTATTAAAATACGTCTCTAGTTTGATCTGGGCTGGCGGTCTGGTGGATCTGAAACTTAATGAAATTGTATATCGTAGTAATCTAAATCATCAGGAGCAATACCAAAAATAGCTCTTACTTCTTGCTAGGCGCAGGTCAGGTCATCAATGTCACTAAAATCTACCCCCGAAGCACGAGAGGTTCGCGTCACATAACGCGTCTCAACCTGCCTGTACACTCTCATTTTCATTCCATCATCCGCATAGCGCCCATTGCAATGACATGAAATTATATTTTTGATGTAGGATCTCGATCAAATACTATGTTGCTGTGTTTAAGTATCGATACGATCATTAGTAGCAAAATCAAAAGGCAAGTTAAAACATCACTGAAAGATTATATTACATTGCTAGAATGTACTGTCCTGAAGGATCCCATTTCAAATCAAGTTATTCCTAAAAAAATATAAGGGATCGTTGAATCATAAGAACTTAATAATCGTCCAAGACGAGAAGATCTCGTTCTTTAGGACTTCGTTCGTTAGGAGCGTTCGAATGAAAATCGAATTTGCCTGACTGTCGTGGGTGTTCCGACGTATAACGATATTAGAGATATAACATAATATTTTACAGTGAGTGCTCTAAGTAGGCGTGTGAAGATACTTGAAGTATTTTCACACGCCTACTTATTTTTTAAGTATATTTCCTTTAAGTATATTTCTTCTCTAACTTTATAAGAACTGTATGAATTAATTATTTAACATTTGCACACAAATGCAAAAAAAAAAAACAAATGAATTGAAATAATCCTGATACAAATGCACAATATAGGTTAGTACCTGTTTTGTACGTTTTAATGTTACCTATACGCCTAATGTTGTATAATTGGTGAGTTATCCCATAGCGGAATTACTCCCAGTAGCCCTGCTACAGGAAATTGAAATTTATTTTAACATATAACCATTTAAAGTTGCGCAGATCGCGATTTTATAATAGTGGAAGAATTAATTAACTGGGAAGACGATTTGCCTACCCCATTAGGGTACCAATGGGGTACAGACTAATTACTACTAAGATAAGTAAATTGAAAAAGTAGCACAGTATCAGTGGAGAACTGATGTTGATGTCAAACTATTAAATCACGGGAGGCTTTGTAAGAAATTGATCTCTTAAGAGCTAAAACTCAATAAGTAGTTCCGTGAGAACACTTTCAATAATGCTAAAGACTTTGAACGTAGTTTGTATTTGAAACTGAAAAGATTAGCCAAGTTCTAAATATATCGGACTCTGATCTTTATGTCTTCAATTTGAATCGATTCCATTCGTTTGAAATCATTCTTAAGTATTTAGTGGTTGCAGTGAATATGGATGTCAATGGAGCGTAAGATAAGGTTATAATTATGTATAACAAAAAAATTTAGAAAGCCATTTGGTTTTGTTCTTAATTTTTAATCAATTCAATTTGTGCGATTCTATAGTTACCCTCTTTCACCTATGAAATAATAGTGTTATTTTCTTTTTATTGGCGAAAATACAAGCTACAGAAATGCGTGTTACTTATAACAACAAAAAACATCACATGGGCCTCAAGTGAGTATTATAATGAATACATAACAAAAATTACACATGTCATTAAATTATATAAAACATAGTAAGCTTCTTTTACAAAAAAAATCTCTAATCAAAAATTACACGCCTTTCTCCTCCGAAACGACTTCACCGATATCTATCATTTTAATTCTATATTAGGAATTACCAAGAATAGGGGGTAAAAGACTATTAGACGTTTAGTCAAACTTCTAAATACATTTATTTCATCATGGTCTCTCCACATTCACAATCATGAACAAACATAAAGTAATAGCAGAAACAAACAATAGAATGAATACAGTTTTCAATAAGGATTAGTAAAAAGTGAGGGTATCAAGTCTTATCTTTACAGTTGTCCAAACACTTCTCACGCACTCGGACACGCATGCTGTCTTCTCTTGCCGGAAGTTGAGGGAGTGATATTGCCGTCCCGCTTGCGCCCCAGCCCTCTCGTCCTTGTTCGGAACGCGTTCCGGAATAATTGCTATTCCGTGCCGTGTTCGGAACTCGGTCGAAGCCAAAAAGCTTTGCGTATACATATATGCGAAGTCTGTTGTATAGTGAACAAGGAGACCAGACTCAACGGATCCGAAGCCGCACTGCGCGACATACTCCCCGACCTGTGTGAAGAAAGGTCCGGGGAGTGGACAGCGAGTCCGACGGAGGTCCGGCCCAACACCTACCACCACTACCAGGATGCCGAGGAAAAAAGTGGAACGGATAGTCGTCAGGCGACCGCTGTTTCCAACGGAGGAAGAACGAAGGGACTTCCTGGCGGAGCTTGAGGAGTTACGCCCGCAAAAGCGCGCGGCATCCTCGCCCGCTGAAGGCCCCACGAAGGTGGTTGCTGTAGCGGAGTCTTCGCGCTCGACCGCCACCTCACCGTCACCACCAAGACCACCAACCACGTCACCGCCTACGTCACCGCCAACGTCACCTCGTGCAGCTCGCGAATTGGAGATGGCTGGCCCAGCGACGCCTGAGAAGAACTCCTCGACGCCGCCTGGTACCGTCTCCGTTGCGACTTCTGCGTCTACCGGGGAGCCTGCCTTCTCCAGCGGATCTACGGACGCGACGCATTATCGCAGTTTCGCCGCCGTTCTGGATAGCCCCATCAAGGTATGCCGAAAGTGTGCCCCTCCCTCCTCCTCCCCCCATCCCTGCCTACCACCACCGGCAAAAATCCAAACGCCAACACCCCAGTTCCCAACCGCCACGCAGACTAGCGGAGTACCCTCCGATGGTCGTGGAGTTTCTGCCAGACTGACAGAGGCACTTCCGCGCACTGCACGACGAGCTGGGACACGCATCCAACGCCCTTTGGAAAGTTTATACGCTTCCTTGCGCAGTCGCCGGAGGAGTTCCGGGCGGTCCAGGCACTCCTGACAGCCCTGACGAAGGAGAACCCGGCGGTGCAATGGCACTGTTACTCCCCACCCTCAGACCTCCCCACCAAGGTGGGTATTAGAGGTCTGCCGGTGGGGACGGACACCGAGTGCATCGCCGAGGAGCTCAGGGGCGAGGGCTTCCCGATGCGTTCCGTGCGGCACATACCGGCGAGAGGCGGAAGACCCGGCTGCTTAAACCACGCGCAGATGGACCGCCTGAACAGCGAGGAACTCGGACGAGGTGAAAGAGCTCCTCTGCATGCCCGGAGTAGTCGTAGAGGGGTGGAAGGGCAGACATGGACCAGCACAGTGTCACCGATGTCAGCTCTTCGGACACTCTTCTGCGCACTACCACCGGGAAATTAGGTGCGTCCGCTGCGGTGGGGTCCATGCAGTCAAGCCCAAGAGGAGGCGCACTCGTAAGAGGAAGCCGTGACCGCAGTGTGCCGACGCACACAGGTTAGGGACCCGGAACACGCACGCTCACCAACACACACCGACTCACCACACATCGCAGATACCGACTCCAACACCACGGACATCAGTCCCCCCACCTACGTGGGGGCGCTCCGAAGGGAAGCGGCGCCAGCGCGACGAGCTCAGGATCCACGCTGACGATCTCAGGGAGCTAATCCGAGAGATCGTCAGGGAGGAGTTGAGGGCGGTCGTGAAGGACGAGCTGTCCAGAGTGCTGAGGGACCCGCGCATCTGGGCGCAAATCAACGGGGACAACCAACGCGAAGCCAGTGATGGATCGTGACGAGCTCAGGTCCGCTTACTGGAACAGTCCTCGGCTGCTCGCTCAGCAGTACGACTTACATGTCATTCTGCTGGACGAGACTTGGCTGAGGCCGACGCAGGGCCTCCGGCTACCGAATTACGTCGCGTATCGAAGGGACGAGGTGTCGCCGAGCGGCAGGCCGTACAGAGGTACGGCTGTGCTCGTTCGGCGAAGACGCCCTCCACGACGAGTTGAGACAGGGCCCCTTCACCGACATGGGCTCGACTGGTATAGTCGTTCACATGGTGGGGGAGGAGCTCAGGATCTACGCGGCGTACAGACATCCTGGGAATAGTTTTGACCTAGGTGATGTCGACAACGTGCTGGGGAACGGCGGCCAGGTGTTGTTGGTCGATGACCTGAACTCCAAGCATCCAGCTTGGGGATCGGCCGTCACGAACAACGCTGGCTTCAGGCTGCAGGAGGATTCGGAAGAGCGCGGCTACACGGTGCAAGGACCACCGTGTCCTACACACGTGCATAAGGAACCCCTGCACACCCCTGACCTTCTGGACATCGCCCTACACCAGAACCTCAAGGTCAACATCGAGGTCCTGTACGACCTAGACACTCAACACCTACCCATCCTCCTGGTCGAGGAACTGTGTGTTAAGGTGAGGGAGTGTCGTGGAGCAGGCTGGGAGAGTACAGTCTTCCATGCTGGTGAAAACGACACCAACTTGCACGCCCTAAACAGACTTCTCACGAGGCTAAAAACCACCATCACTCCACTCCTACCACAGGCGCGAAACACTTTGGAGCACATCTACACACACAGTTTTCACCACACCCAGCGGCGCCGTCATCCGTAGAGCACCACGAGCAGGTGGAGTGTCGAATTTGAGAGCTCCTTCAGAGCCCGACTCCCCCGTTCAGCGGGACGGATTTCATATCCCCCTCTGAGCTGCGGAAAGTCACACTTCGCCTGTCGAGGCGCAAAGCTCCAGGCACCGATGGCATCCCCCCCACACCGCTGGTGATGATGCCTAGGCGAGCAGCCGTGGCTCTCACACAGATCGCAAATGGCATTCTCCGGAAGGCCCACTTTCCGGAGACCTGGTAAGAGGGGAGTGTCATCGTTCTGCCAAAGTCGGGCAAGCCCCGAAGCCTGCCCGGAAGCTACCGGCCAATAACGCTGCTATCACACATCACCAAGTTGTTTTAGGGAATTCTGCTTCGGAGGCTGACGCTGTACATTCCCATCAGGGATGAACAGTTCGGCTTCCGGAGCGGTCACTCGACCACGTTGCAACTGACGCGGGTGATCCACCACTTTTCTGTGGAGATGAACAAGGGGAGACACTCTGTCGTGATTTTCTCGATATGGACCTTCTACAGGGTGTGGCACCCGGGACTCCTGTACACGTGTGGACGCCGGCGTCCCGCTGGCGCTTGTGAGACTAGGGGCGTCATTCTTGGAAGGCAGGACCTTCCGGGTAGCGGTGGAGCGGAGGCACTCCTCGGTGAAGGCCATACGCGCGGGAGTGCCACAGGGCAGTTGCCTATCCCCTTGCCTGTACGCGGCCTACACCAATCACCAAGTTGTTTTAGGGAATTCTGCTTCGGAGGCTGAGGCGGATGTCATGCTTGCGCTATTCGCCGATGACAGAGCATACCCTAAAAGCTGGAGCTCGCAACTGGGCGCATGCTGGATCGGTTGCGGAAGTGGCTCGACAACTGGCGCATGTCCGTCAACGTGGATAAGACGACGGCGCTATATGTCAGCAAGAGGCGCTCCATGCCGGGGCGGTTAAAGTTCAGGGATTTACAAGACGTATATATCCGGTCACGCCTCACTTACGCCGCCCCCGCATGGTACGTGCTAGCCTCCCGGGGCCGGCAGAAACACCTGCAAGCCCAGCAGAACATATCCCTACGGGTCAACACGGGAGCCGGGCGCTTCGTCCGTAACGACGTAATCGCGCGTGACTTGCGGATATAGTCGCTGGATGAGTTTATGGTCTGATTGTCGAGCGCTATGTTCAATAGGGCAGATAATGGACCGCATGCTCAACTACGCGACCTGGCTCCGCTACACGCGCGACCACCAAGCGGACCAGGGGCTGCGTGTCCGGCGATCCGGACGAGAATCACACATGGCACATGGATAACACACCCAAATCACTACTTACCAACAGTCACAATACACAGACCCTAAACAGGCCTACATTCCCTCCTGAGCCCATAAGCCACGACGAAGCAACCCCGCAAATTACGGCCCCGCTACCGAAGGGATACTTGTCCCCTCGCGATCCAACCTGGGTTATGAGGTTCGCCTCGGTGCCCGTAGCCCTCGCAGATCATCTGCGAAGATGACCAGGAGCAGTACAGTTGTCCGAGAATCCCTACAGGAGATATACTTTCTATGTCTTATAATTTTTCCAAACAACTAATTATCACGGACTGTGCCTCAATTCTCAGATTCCGTAGTTGAAGAATATAGTGCCATTCGATCTTCATATTAAGTCTCAATTTAATAAAGAGAAATGAATAGAGCACAACCAATAAGATTCCCATTCACTTGGCTTCATGAGCCAACTAAAATCAAGCAATATATATATATATATACTGTGTTACAATAATATATAATTGAACAAATTTTAAACGTGGCATATACTATTCAAACTGACATATTAATGATACGGTCTATCAAATTAATAGCCATGCAGATCATGTAAATAACCATATCAAAATGCACACATTAATAAAGATTTTTCGAAACATAAGTTATAAAACATAGCGTCAGCAAGAAATCCTGAACTCACCCTTTTATTAATTAATAATACAAGTTTACAACGCCAGCATTTCGCATTCAATGCATCCTCTCAGGAATATGTTGGTTACCGGACGGAAAATAAAAATACTATTTGATTATCACTTTTAACAAGTGATTCCGTCCTCCCCGAAGAAAAAAAGTAAAGAGTGTCATTTAGCAGTCACTAAAAGCACACCTTTAGTCTGACAGTCCAAGATGACAGATATACTTGTTTAAAAATATAATTGCTACAATTCGCTCCCTCGTGTCTGTCTCCGTGCCGAATTGGATCGCGCCACTCGTAACAAAGAGATATTTTAATATCGTTTTGATATGGGCACGGATTCATTTTTTTATGTTATAGGGGGACAAACGAGGAGATCTTTTAATGACTCCCATAAAATTCCGAATAATGTTCCAGTGGGCCACCGGCTACTCATAAGCCTCACGAAACACAGTATAGATGTCACTTTTCGGCGCGCGGCGTTGTCATGTGGCCTCGCTAGGCGATGGAGCCGGCCCAATTCCGCTACAATACAGCAGGACAAGTACCTCTTACTAGAATGGTGGTAGGAATGTAATAGGTCGAGGAAATATTTCCTACTACATGTAGAAACTGGTAATAAATTTCTAAGGCTTCCTATATGTATCTGGCTGGTTTTGACGGCCTGGTTTGAGATGTTTAATAAAAAATTAACTTGCTGTAAAAAAATATTATTTATTTATAATAGGAGTACGGTTACATTGCATATGTTATCTGTTATTATATTATAGCAACACATTTTCACACAGCACTTTTGTAACGTAATAGTCTAAATAACATAGGAAATTATTATATTGCACTTAAATTTTTACTTTTAACCTTTCTATATTTGTTTCATTTACACTAAGGTATTTCTGCAATGCTTTCTTCTTTATTATATTAATAGGGTTTTCGTTTACATCGAGATACACTTAGTAATGATTACTGTAGAAAAACATATAATTATTATAAAAGTCACATAATTTTTCACAGTCTCTCCTTTTTTTGGGTTTACTTTTTTATTTTCTACCCACCTCCGATGCCAACAAACCGCTTAACTAGTTCTAGCACTACATGTTTTGATCAATAATGGCATATATAGAAAGGTTCTGGAGTGGCGTCCCGCACCAGAAAACGGAGCGTTGGACGGCCTCCCACCAGGTGGACTGACGACTTGATTAAGATGGCAGGGAACCGCTGGATGCAAGTAACTCATGACCTATAGCGCTCCATGAGGGAGGCAAACGCCCAGCAGTGGACGTCGTCTGGCTGATGATGATGATATTTTAAAAATACGTAAATGAAAAAATTTGAAGTGTCCTTTATTATTACGAATTATATCATTAAGTAATGTAGCTTTAAAAGTGCTGATTTTTGTTTTCAAAGTGGAATCTTCAATAGGTACGTTGGTAACGTTTTAGGATGAGGAACTATCATTGAACTCGCGGCAGTGTACCGAGATCGACACTTCTGTGTATGAGTACATTGTGTATGTACGGACAGATAAACGTCGGACTCAATCTTTGACGATATTTAAACAGAAGTTATCAATATTTTGGAATTATCTATGCAATTAATTTATTTTTCTTAACGAAATTTAAACGATTTATTAATTGCTTTTGAATTCTAATAGACGTTTCCATGCTGATGTGAAGTATAATTGCTTTGGTATGTTTTCACTATATATATAAACAAGATTGTTCGTGTCTTAACACATCTCCTACAGGCACACTGAATTGGAGGCAAAGTGAGTAAATGTAAATTTAAAATATATTTTTCTTTTTAATATAAAATATTTTTTTAATCATTTAATAATACGTGAAGTAAGAACTTTGGACCCTTTTTACGAAAATTGCGCGGACAGAGGCGTATAAAATTTGGCACAATTATAGCGTATATGTAGGACACGTCTCCTAACGTTTTTATGTAATATGCATTAGATTTTGTTATTTCAATTCAGTAGAACATATAATATGCACACAATATTAAAACAGGACTTATGTAACACATAATTTCTAACACTGTCAAATATACGACGTAAGATATTTAGTTTTATTATATACCCATAAAAAGATTTTAATGTCAAATATTCGAAGACGAATGATTTTTTTATAATTATTATCGAATCTTCGGAGGCTCCGATTGCTCGTTTGCCCCCCTATTCTATAAAAAATAAAACAAGACCAAAAATATCAAACTTTATAATAGAACTTGCATATTATTCATGTTTGGTCGATGTAATTTTTTTTTCAGATGAACTTTTTAATTGTATCTTGTCTCATCGCTACGTCGGTGGCCATGCCAGCTGTCCTGCCATCGGAACTCACAAATCACTCTGACGCTCAAATAGAAGAACTTAAGGATATCATACAAGATGCAGCTTCAAATCTTGCTCATGACGCTAGTGGTATTAGCAATCAACTTCAAAGACAAATAACGAGCTTACCACAGCAAATATCTCAGACCGTTCTTGGGCCAATTCAGGGAATAGTGAATCCAATAGTAGAAAATCAAGACGCTTACCAGATTACCTTTGTAATTCCTAAGCCCTCGTTGCCAAGCCGGTTACCTTCTTCACCGCTTTCGTTCCAATTGCCAGGTTTCAATAATTGGCCATTCTCAAACCTTCTGCGACCATCCTAGGGTAGACTCATACCAGGTATTTTATTTTTTATTTATTCTTAGGTTCCATTGTTCAGATTGGTTGGGTGATGTCTGAATTTGGTATCAAGAGACTTCTCAAAGGAGTGTATGTGAGAAGATACGAATGAATTGGTAGGAAAAAAACCACCCCTCTCGTGCCAGCCCGATTACGCTGCAATGCAGCGTGGCACCGCCTCTTGCTAAACTTACTTAGCTAGTGACGCAATGATTCGCAGATATGTGTTGTATGTATATTAGGTATTAGGGCAGATTTATACAGAGTAGGTACTGCTGACACTAACTCTGTCTTCAGGTCGGCACTGAAAGTGGCATCAAAATATTCCTGTGCGGATGTACAAGTCAGCACCGACAAGCTTAGATTAGTTTTGATAAAGTTTAAAGCTCCAATGCTTATATCAAGACGTCGTAACTTGCATGTTCAAAGTTTGGATTAATAAGGATTGATATTTTTATAACGTCTTCTTTAGATTAAAGAATTATATTCCCTTAAGATCGTAGCCACATATTCTTTGATAATGTTTTTACAATTACCTTTAACATGATGGCAGTTTCACTGGGAAATGCTCGTTGTTAAAATGCTTATATTGTATATGCAGGTCTACGTTCTGGCTATGGCGATGAAGGTCAAAATCAAGAAAATAACGACAAAAATTCAGGACAAGAGACCCAATAACATATCATCGTTACACCCTAAGCTATCCCAACCCCTTTTTTTCAAACCCATCATCTTTCCCTTCTTGCCTTACTACACGCAACCAGCTTTCAGTCCTTATATTATTTTAATAACTGCATACTCATATTTTTGTAATTTGAAATTAAATAAACGTGATTTTACAAACAAGTTTTTTACATTCTAACAGCAGTAACAACAAAATATTTCTTATTTTAATGGTAAGACACATTCAAATGTATTCTTATATCTGAAATAAATGTTTCGCTCTATAAGCATGGATTAAAATATCCTATAAACAACCAACAACATTCGTAGTATCAGACCTTGTGACAGCGTAACGTAGGAAACTTATTTCTAGCAAAATACACATCCTACATATAAAAATGAAAATTCATCTACATTATCATGAGACTAAATCGATAGGTACGCGGAAATTATTTTATATGGGAGCTGTATAATCACTCAAATATAGCAATCAATTATACAAATTATATATGTTATATACTTGGGGCGTTCAGAATAATTTCCGAAAATATAACACAATGTTGTATACATAGATTTGTATCTATTACATATTTTTTAAAAGAACACTCCAATGTATAATAATAATTTTCATGTGTCTAAACCAGTTTTCGAAACACTTTTTACATTTCACCGCAGACACCTTATTTACAGGCTGCTCAAACACTGACAGCGTATTTTCCGGCAACGAAAATTAAACAATTTTAGGATAATTATAAAACAAAAATCTGCTCAAAGGTCCATTTTCTACTGAGGGGTCTGCCCTTTGTATCCCTCTTATAATAAGAGGAGCAACAGGAGGAGGCGCTATTGCACAGGGGTCAAGGGGCGAGGATGGGAACCTCACCCCAAGGCACTGTCCCAATATTGGCGAGGTTCCCCGTGTTAACAAAAAAGGGCTGTAAGGGAAGTCGAACCTTTTGATCAACGCACCCAAGAGTTTGACCGGTGGCGTGCTGTCCAGGAAGTCTCTAGCTTCGAGCCCAGCGCTCGCGGGCGCATGTTTGTGGTGAAGCAGGAGCCTGTGTTTCCTGTTGTATTGTGTCCTGTGTGTTGGTATCTACCCTCATGAACGCTTCCCGATACAATCTTCATTATTTGCTGAATCCCCTGGTGCATAATTCGACACTTTTCTGGAATTAAATGTCTCCCTGGTGGTTGGTAGAAAAGAAAGAAATAAATTACTTATATTTCATTATACTTTCAGAATAAATTATATGCAGACAGTGTCTCCTACATAAAACCTTTTTCTCGCGATATTTTCTGAGTGGCCAGGTATTTCAAGACATCACATATATAACCTCTATTTAGAGAAGGTGGCACTTGTGTTGGTGTAAACTTATACTACAATTTAAGCGTAAAAGAGCAAGAAATAGCATAAGCGCATTTTCACATACACCTTTATTTTAGTACTTAACATTTAATAACTGCCTGGACGTGGACTAGCGTGTTCAGCTACAGACATCAGGTCCCGGGTTCAAATTTTTGACATTCTAGGCATTGTCCAAAATTAGGATGTTGGCGGTGTTATACCCCCGTGCCACGGAGTTCACGTTAAGCTTTCTCTTAAAGTTAAAAAGTTAAGATTTCTCTCCGGTCGTGTCGCATCGCCGTCTAATCGCAATAGGAGAATGAGGGAACAGAGATTGCAATAGTGTCTGCGCAGACACATGTGCACCATAATATGACCCGCGCAGATGGCTCTTCTCTATAGAGATGGCCGCCGTAGCAGCGGCTAGGAGGATATTATATTACTAAGAATTTATGGATGTTGTCTGAAATAAATTTATTTTTATTTATTATTAACATTTAGTACTATAATAAAGGCCCAACTACACCAAAAGCTACAATTAGTCGTCTCACAAAAATAAATATGCAAAAAATAAGCTTACGGAGACAAAACTCAATATGCTCCAATTTTTATTAAGAGATAATCTCTCTCTCATGTTACAGTCGTAAAGTGACAGTTATGCTGTCGCGTTTTGTTTGGTTTCTGCGTAGTTAGAAAGGCCCATTCGAGAAGACGAGGAAAGGACAGCACTGCATCTGTTGACAAATGTTTGGATATCCATGGGGGACTCGTTTGTCCCCCTATAAGTAAGTAATATACAAAATAACGAATACCATAAAATATAATATGGTGCGACTCCCATTCTAACACAATAGCAGAAAACACATAATACCTGACATCTTCAGTATCGCGTTTCGTGCGGTTTGTGAATTATGTGATATTTTTGTGTAATATCAGTTGACACTATTGTGAATTTTCTATTGCCTATGTAAACCTTTTTTTAGCGAATCATTTCTCTTAATTAAATTACTTAATCCTGTAGCTTAGCACTCCCTCCGGGATCCCTGGAATAGTTTTATGAAAAGGTGGTGAGTGCCGTCGTTCCTGGATACAGGACTAGCTTTGAGAAAATGTGGTATGTCAAGACCGATTAAAAATATATCTGGGAGTCAGATTTTTGGCGTTTCTATGTCTCATAGTTTAATACTAGTCATTCCGTTCGTGAACAAGCAACAACTATCACTTGTTTGATCAACTGGTCATACGAATTTCTAGAAATTCTAAAATTAAATTGCCGTCGTCGTAGCCATATCCCGTTTATAAGATAATGACCACGATATATATATATATACTGGTGGTTATCATCTTGTAAACGGGCCACCTAATCAAGAGATATGAGAAGGCCGCCAGTTTTTACACAGAGCGACTGCCATCTGACCTGCAACCCAGAAGGGAAACCAGGACCGATCTTATACTAGGTCGAATTCGAATACACGAATCCGGATTTCATCACGTGGTTTAAGATATCTCCATCTATAATGAAACATAATATAATACGCAGTTTATAAGCAATACTGATTTTAAAGAAGTGCGAGCGTCGTCGCAAGGACTTGTGAACTACAACTAACAAAACAGGATGCTTATTACAGAATATTGAAATTGTGAGCTGTCTTTTCCTATATTGATGCCTTAAGTTTACATGAATATAATAAAACTACTTTTACGGATTTTATCGCGGTTCATTTAATTATTCATCTAACCCGACGTTTCAGAAACTTCACAGCAACCATGGTCACGGGTGGACGAGATGACAGATGTACTGATGTACCAAGTTTTTAAAAGTACCCGACAACGACTAAAATTATAATTCTTTGGGTACTTTTAAAAACTTGGTACATCAGGACATCTGTCATCTCTGTCCAAACCGCAAAAAAATCCGTAAAAGTAGTTTTATTGTAATGTCTTCGTCTGTCTTTGCGACAATAAAAAATCCTGTTTTTATTCGAGAATAAACTATTGACATTCTATTTTCTTTAAAACGTAACACATTCACCAGTATATTGTGGTATTTAATGTAGTCAATTAGAAATGTAATTAATATAATGAGTGCCTGTATTAGAGCACTTGATGACTAAATTAATTGTTTATTTCAAGTTTTATTTTAGTAAATGAAGTATTACAAATCGATGTGACTATAAATAAAACCAAATGCATATTATAGAATACGTTCAGTCAAATAAAGGAACGAAGAAAGCATGGTAAGTTTTGTTTTCCATTAATTGTAGTGCTAGTATAGGTTCTAAACAATATCATTATTTTTTTTTTATTGGTAGTGAAGTCCTTTTAATTGCTATCAGTTATCATATACATAAAACATACTGTAGTTACATTTTCATGATAAAGGTACTATAACTAGGAACTTACTTTGACAAATTAAGAAGCTATTAAATCTTTAGTCCCCGAAGAAATAAAAGGGATGAACAAGTTTTACTTCAATGTCTGTGGTGGTGGGAGGATTCATCATCTGCATTCACATCATCGTCTAAATCGCCATATTTCGTTACGGCTAGCCATATTCAAAAATTCAGGACCGTCTTGTTTTGTGGCTGGCAAACGATTAGCCGGATTGTCATTGCGAGACGTTCTTCAATACGTTCTTGATTTTAGGCAGTGATGGTGATCGATTTGAAGTTAGGTCAAGTGTTTTGAGTGCAAATAAAAGAATAACGTAATCACAAAGGCTTAGTCAGTAGCTACGCTCCCGCCTAAACCATCGGGACTACCTGGGCATACCTTTCGTATTTCTATATTTCAGTGTCAAAAAAAGAACGGCACTGTTTTTGAAAATGGCTAACTATAATGAAATACAGCGATTTAGTTAGACGATCCGACTTTCATGTCCTGACAGACGTTGTTCTGTAATATATTGAACATTCGTTATAACACATTCTCAGGTCCACTGAATATGCATATAAAACATGCCAAAGATCGGTAGAGCCGTTTCGGAGGAGTAAAGTAACTAACATTGTAACACGAGAATTTTGTATATAAAATAAATTAATAGATGTATAAAATATATCGTCTTCGGTCGTTATGGGTCGTTAGGCCTTTTATTTTGTAGTGTTGTTATTAAAAAGTAGCCAGATACAAGAACGTATTTTCCCTCCAAATCTCATGAACAGTAAGGAGTTGTTAGTACTATTACCGTTTATGTACCTACAGGGCATATTTAGGTTGTTCATTGCATTCTTTCAAAATAAAAAACAATTTTATATATAATTGTCGCATTGTGCAAATAGAAACAAAAACTTCAAACACACTTCAAAATAATAAGTTGAAGATAAACTAAATTGTACATTTAATCTATCAATGTAATTTTCAAAGACGCTTGAGTTCGATAAGCTATTTAAGTATTTATAGTATATTTAAATAGTGAAAGTTTTATATTCAACTTAAATCCACGTGACAAATATACAGACTAAGGCCAGCTAGGGATAGCGATGTTAAGTGTAACTCAAGATCTCTCGCATCACAAAATAGCAGATGATATTATCTTGTATTGTAATGTTAACTGCGCATGATGCGAAATTCCATTTTTATAGGGCGACAAAAGAGCAATAGGAGACTTTGAACGACTACCGACGCCCATGAACATAGGCACAATTATGTCGCTACATGGCACTCCTTTACAGTACAGTATTATAACGGAAGAAAATTGACGAAGGATTTTTATGTAAATGATTAATTCTGTATGGCACCTATGGCTTTTTAAACTACAGATATATTCTTATGAAACGTGACTATAACAATAATAACATTGTTATAGTCACGTAAATTGTGTTTATGAAAGCGGTAATTAAATATACATATACTTAAAGACTTTATATCTACTCGGTCTTTTCTTTTACATATTACATACATACTTACAAGTTTTATCTCTTCTCATTTCAGGTGGCCTTAAAACTACTCCATGTCCTACTCTGGTCATGTATTGTATACAGCACTGCATTGGATGACTTCATACCGTCGGTAAATAAACAAGACTCGAAGCTTGAGGTAAAAGAACCTACTGAAAATAAAATACACCTAGATGACGTTCCTAATTCTGACTATCCAGGATCTTTGCATAAGCAAAAAAGAAATGCTTTAAGAAGTATACTGAACGGTGTATCAGTGAACCAACGTCCGGCATCTGAAAGATTAGTAAATGGCGCCAATGTTCAGATACCCGTATCGCACCTGAGTGATTCTGCCGCTTCCCAACTCAGATCAGCATATCCAAAAAATCCTATATTTATTCCTAGGCCTTGTAAATCATTACCCTTATGTGGACCCACGTCGAATGATTATGCGAATGGTAATTCGGAACTTTCTGAAGAGCCCAATTCTGTACCATGTGTACCTCCTCAATTACAGCACTTTTATATAGACAATCCCAGTCCATGCAATACAAAAGTACAACAAAAACCTCAAATTTTACCATTGACTACATCAACTGACTCTAAACTGCCAACAAGTCCACTTAATTCTAAAGATTACGTATATAGCTACAAGCTTATACACAATCAAGCCTATGTACCAACATCTTTAGATTATTCAGATAATTCTGAACCATTAAATCCTGTGCCATGTGTCCAGGAAACAGATGCACGACGTATTGAAGCCTTACCAATCATTCCAGAGGCACCCCCGTTAAAACCCTTAAATCCACCAAATGCTCCAAAGTGCCTAGAAGACTCTCATAATGAGCATGAGCATGAATTCTCCGATTCGTCTACATTACATGAAGTTGCTTGTTCAGATAATTCTAAACCATTAAATCCTGTCCCATGTGTCCAGGAAACAGATGCACGACGTATTGAAGCCTTACCAATCATTCCAGAGGCACCCCCGTTAAAACCCTTAAATCCGCGAAATGCTCCTAAGTGTCTAGAAGATTCTCATAATCATCATGAGCATGGATTATCCGATTCGTGTCCATGTTCTCAATTTTCTACACCAATTGTGGTGACAAAATAGGAAACAGCTCCCTGACCAGATATTCCCTGCCACCATCCTTAATACCTGCCTAAATACCTTTAAATCCACTAAATGTTCTCAGCGTTTTAGCAGATTGTGACAAAAAATATATGAGGATAACAATTTACCTACTATTGTTATATAGAGAATTATTGTTATATAGGAATCAACCGCAACATTTTACATTCATAAATAATCAACCAATGGACAATGTGTTGCAACAGCAACTGGTAATCCCAACTATTATGCACAATACACAAGTTATCTAGTTGCCCCATACATTAGAAGAATAAGAATACTAGAAAACCCCATGCTTACCAATTTAATTACGTATGATCACCTAGAATTGTCACCATGTGATACAGAAACATCAAAAGATGGTAAAGAGGCAAACTTAAATGAACCTAAAAGATGTAACAAAGCAAGCAATGCATGGACAGTACAAACGTCAGTTTTGAGGAAGTCTTTAAGAAGAAGAATTGTGGTAAAAATGACCGACTGCCATAATAAGTTCTCCTAAGACTTATGCTTATTAAATTTTTTTTTAAAAGTCATGTTCTTATAAAAGAACATTAAATTGTATTTTATACATCATTAATATTATTTGCACTTAATAAATTTCAATGAATGATACATAGTCTGTTATTATTTTAGCTTATATCTCATTAAAAATATTTAAAGTTTTACTGTCTTTTATGTACACATTGAATGTTGGTGGTAGACGGATGAGCTGTGTCCTGTTCGCTCAATAGACACTGGCGAGTATTACCGATGAGCCATAAAAGCTTAAAAGCTTTGTTAGTCCGACGATCAAGTGCATTACTATAATCTATATAAGCAGTGAAAAATAATAAAGTCATATCAATTACGTCTAGAAGTTAATGACAACAACACAGGCTTGTTAAGTTTACTCATAAGATATGTTTTACGCCCAAATCTGCGCCCAGCCAGGTCATTTGAAATTCTCGTACAATCTGTAACAAGATTAATTCATTTCATCATAAAATTATTAACAAAAAAAGGTTGTGGTCTTATTATGTGATGCAAGTAAAATAAAATATTTGGTTCATACAAAAAATAATTTGAGTGATGCACAATATATATCGATACTGATATTGGTACTCTTAAAATATTGAGTTTTTTCTCGAGACTTTCGTCGAGGTGTATGGTGAGTGTCTTAATTAGTGAGATCTTAAGGAACTGTAGAGTATGATACCAGTGCTGGATCACTAAACGCTCATCACTTCTTTTCGCTGAATCAAATTTCACTATTGACAAGATTTCGCTGGTTCATTTGGGTACAACTAATGCGATGAGCATTTTCGATTGTCGTTGAGGATTCACATTTTACAGCATGTAAAGACATGATTCACAATTTCCTCATTGTTGTGCCGTTTCAGAAATTTTACGTCCTATGCAGAACTCAAAGCGTATAAGTTCTACGTACACTTGAGTACTTAAAGTCACCGTTCCTAGAAAATGTCCTACTTGTATATCCCCGCTTAATTGTTTTATCTGACACACCGGAATATATCCGTCTTTTAATATCTGGTCTAATTTTTGAAAATAAATAATTTAAAAAAAATATGCAAGACAGGAGTTGGACGTGTGAAACAGCGGGGTGATGCTAGTGTTAAATATGCTAGATTACATGGCCAGGAATTCGCTTGCCATGAAAAAGAGTATGAGTTTATTAGGGAGTTAAATCCCAAATAAATCAAGCGGAAGACGAGGGACAGTAAAATTTCTTCCTTTCCTGGGAATATTAATCACTGAAAAGTAAGAGGTAGTGGCATTGCAGCCGGATCCATCCGGAACGATCGGGGAAGTACCTCTCGCTCAGCAGGTACCCCACCTGCAGTTTACGAGCAGCCAGTGGCCCATGGGAGGATACAAGAAAAGGAGGGCAACGCAACGGCATTCTAAATATGAAGACATTCATGTGGATCGGTAGACGTAAAAGTCTCCGATTTCTCGTTTCCCTCCGTATATAAAATCGTGTATATTGTATTTTTGTAAATCAATGCGGAGTATATATGATGCATGCCAAGACGCCTAGCGCGTTTGTTTGTTTGTTTTTCTTATAGCATAAGGGGGCAAACAAGCTATCAGCGTCTTTTGATGACTACCGACGCCCATGGACATTGGCATGATTGTTACGCAGATGAGTTGCCCTCCTACCCTCCTCCCGCAATGCGCCACCAGCTGCTCAAAAACCGCACGAATCGCGACAGTGACGCTCACTTTACGGCGTCATCAAGTGAGCGAGAGGTTCTCCCCTAGTCGTGACGGCCCATTTCCGTTGCATGGGAGGATGTAGTGTCTTGCACCATCCATAGACCTACCTAAATTGTTCGTTTGAGCGCGCTAATCTCAGGAACTACAAGGTGGATTTGAAAAAATATTTTTATGTATGATACTTATATTCATGAGAAGGGTTATGTGCTATATACCATCAGCAGGGTCAAAATTGCGGTGGCGAAACCGCGTGGCGCGAGTAAAATAAATATTGAAACATAATAATTAGTGGGCTACGAAATAATTATTCAGTTCGTTAATACTTAAAACGGAATAAGACACAAAAATATCGAATATAAAACATTACAATGGCTACAGTATTTTTCATGCATAACGCGCCCCAGCGTTCTGCGGCACTGCGAATATTCCGTGCGAATCCCGCAATCAACACATAAAAGAACTTCACATTTTTTGGTCTGGCTGGACGGTTACTGTAGAAGTGTACTGTCGACAATTGGAAATCATAACAAACAACCGAGACTGGTCACTTGCTCTAGCCCACTGTTGCCACAAAAGACACTTCTTTTCAGCATGTGGACCATTCTGTAAGTGGTAGTTCCATGCTGCATAAAAGGAGGTACTGCCATGCATGGTGGTGTATAGCACTACATCCTCCTATGCAACGGAATTTGGCCGGCTCGGGGAGGTGCCTCTAGCTCACTTGATACTGCTGTAAAGTAACACGTACGATGTCGCGTTTCGTGCGGTTTGTGAGCAGCCGGTGGTCCTTTAAGGGGGAGGGGGAAAGGAAGACAACGCTTCGGCATAATTATGCTGATGTTAATGTGTGTCGGTAGTCGTTGAGAGGCTCCGATTACCCGTTTGTCCACCAATACTGTTAAAGAGAAAGAAATTGTCACGAAGAAGATAGTTCAACTCAGATCATGCAGTACAAATCAGATTCAAAGATTTGTTTTTTTTTTTCAGCAGAAGATTTAAATGATAATACATTATGTAATCAGCTAATGTATATTAATAATATAGCAATAACGTCCGTTATCAGAATATACGCAATGGCGGCAATCTGTGTATAGATTAGCCAAATATGTATTGCGCACAGAAATGCGCAATGCACTCTCCGTTCCCACAGTCTCCTGTGGAGTGGAACTGTAATCCGACACGACCTCCCAAAATTCCAGTGTGAGACCCCTGGCTTAACGATCTGTCTCAGGGTGTGGCGCAGATAATTTTTTAAGTTCGGACTTGAAAATCACTTTTCATAATCAGGTCCGTCCCGGGAATAGAAAATGAGACCTGGCGATCTGTGGTTAGGCATGCTCAGTACTTGAGCAATGAGGTAGTCAAGTTTAGTTAGTAATAAATATTATGCAAATGTATACAGTATTCTATTAGTAAATTATAAAAACTAATTGCGTAACCGATTTTATCCAAGACGATAGCGGCACACCCAAAATCGGATTACGGTGTCATTCTGAAGATCTCTTCAAAATGAGACTCACAGTCTTGGATATGCTGGAAATTAAGACGAGAAAGTGAATCCGAAACAACATATTGTATGACATATTGTTAAAATTATCATATTCATATCACAAACGCGTAAGTTTGTAAGGGTGGATGGATGTTTGTCACCCTTTCACGAAAAAGCTACTGAATGGATTTTACTGAACCTTTACAATGTAGTACCAGAGAATGACATAAGTTACAGTAGAGACTTACGGCTTTCCATGCAAACGTAGTTGCGAGCAACAGCCGAATTAAAATAAAAGTAAAATGAATTCTTATTGACAAATAAATGTTAACTAAACTAATATGTTTAGGTATTATTTGATATTAAAAATTGATTTTATTTTGATTTTACAGGTTCTTAAAATTAGTGATTAAACGCGAAAATTTCGCTGCTGATTTGTAAATTGTGTGAACGCGAGAGGATAAAGTAACAAAAGGCGAATTCATACCTATCTCAAGCAAATAATTCTTTCCTTGAAACCCGTGTAAGATGTGTCTTATAGAATCTCAAAGGATTCCGAATCTGCACTAAGAAAGTTATTTTTATTTATACTTTTGAGGCCCATGCACAATCTTAAAGGAAATACTTTACTTTTTCCCAGGCATCGCATATTTTTTAAACATCACTTTCATTGGAAGCGTTTACCATGACATCATTCAGTCGATGCTGCACTGCAGCCATATGGTGCTGGTACTATAGGCAAGGTTTACAATATTATGGGTACTGTGTAGTATCTAACCGTCTAGCAACCCTAGCAGACCTAACGGCCACTTGGAAGGTTGCCTGTGTAACACACCATATTGTAGTGATAGCTTTGTATTTTATACTAAATTGCAATCATAATCCAGCTTTATAACTACATACACATGTGTTGCCCTCCTTTCTTCGTCCCCTTCTTTTGGGCCCCCATTAACACAGCTCACATATAACAGTATAGCGATTACTTTGCGGCAGTGTCGTGTGAGCGAGAGGAACCTCCGCGGTAGTGCCAGACCAATTAGATCGCAATGCAGAAATGTATATTTCCATCCTATCCAGGCTATCCACCTATTCGCAAATGCAAATGATCCCGAATTTTTTATTTTAAAGTTCCAAAAACAATGACATTGCCCTTTCGAAGTTGATCACGAGGTGTATCATAACCATCTGCCGAACGACGTCCACCGCTTAACAGAGGCGTCCCCCATAGAGCGCCATTGGTCACGTTCGGTCCAACTTGCGTTAGAATATTGCTGTAGCTCATGTTTAAATAAACCATCCTAATGATTTTTTCCTACTGTTTATGTGTATGTTTATTATTCTTTCATGAACGAATTACAGTACATGTTAGGATGTAATTTGACATAGATGCATTATAATCTGAAATATCATTATTGTGGGCTTCCTGAATAAACTGATATATTTTAGGCCAGTGGAACTGCGAGACACGGCTGGGTAATACATAATATCCTCCGCAGAGGTTTTGTATAACAATAAAAGACTAAATAAATGTTAAACATGCCAGCCTCATATAGACGGATCAATCGGCCATATGATTACGCGACATTGACACGATACAGAAAAAAAATTATAATAACTCTAAATAAATCCTAGATAAAGATGATTATTATGTGTGCTGTAGACCTCTTCTAGTTTGGTCTCTATTCTCCACCAACTGTGACTAACTGGCGCAGATCATCCATTGACTTTGGAATTATCCGTTCTCTAGATTTTTTTTTAGTTTAAACTATTTAACTTGTTCGTTGGTTAAACTAGAATGATTATCGAGTAAGCCGAGATAAGATGTTTCCTAATAATTTTTCCCCGGGAACATTTGTCAAGTATACAAAAAAATTAAAATCTTTCATCGTAATATTATTTAGACATGTTATAACAAAGTAAAAAAAGGGTCGAAATTAGATTTACATGGTAACATTGAAAGAAGTTGACTGGGTATACATAAAATAGATAATTGAACACGTTCCAACAGTTTTTAGATTCCCTGTGTCAAAACCCAGTTAGCCGACTGTATTTTCATGCAAGCTTTGTTATACATACATACATATACTTAGTCTGGCCATAAATACTGATACAGTAAAAAATAAAAAAATATTACATTTGCATTTGGAACCCGTCATATACGATTGTTCATTGTGTCCTCACCCTGGCGCAAATACTCATATGTTTGTGTACCGAGCTCTTAACGGGTACAATGGGACTTCCTCTGTTTGTAAGAGAGAGAGATCTGGAGATCACGGAGGTCACAGACAAAAAATGTTTACGGACGAGATACTTTTTTAATGGAGCAACATTTTAACAAACAAAATTATAGTATTTATGCTCATAGCTCTAAGGAAGCTTCCCAATTAGTCGACAGAATGGGCATTATCCGACTTCAATTATGGTTTGGTGGGGTATTAGCTATGAAGGAGTGGTTGAGACATATTTTTGTGAAGAAAGGTATCAAAAGGAGGAGGTAGTTAAGCCCCTTACTAATACCATGTTCAACAACCAAGTGCCGTGCTTGGTTATTGAACACGGTGTTATTAAGTGGCTTAACTACCTACTCAAGAACAGTATCTTCCAGCAAGACTCGGGACCAGATCATATAGATCCACCCAACCTTGGTTAAAAACTAATCAATGCTGAAGTCTACCGTTCATCTAGTCACGATCTTAATCCACTAGTTTATGATTTATAGTCAGTTTTAGAGAGTAAAGCTTGCTCGAAACACCATGGTGATGTATTCCTATCACAATCCATACGATTGGCAGTGAGGAATTTCCCCATAGAAAGAGTTCGTTCATCTATTGATAACTGACCTCATCGTTTTTACATTTTTTATTGTTTTGTGTTTGTGTATGAAACTAACACACTGTAAGAGTAGCTAATGTCATTTACATTTTTTTTTCTTTGTTACAATAATTATGGTAAGACTAGATATAATAATAGGTTTGTAGATTATAAAGAAAGAATTAATGGTTACATTGCATTTATTAATAAACATACAAGATGTACGATTTCACATTCAACTGTCATTGTAAAGCATCCGTGGTATGATGATACATAAATATATTTTTCAATGTCCTCATGTGCTGTCCTCATGCGTATGCGTTTGTTTTTACAAAGTGCATAATTTGACAGGTGCATGTCTTTTATATGGATGGTTTTGAGACGCTCACTATGTATATTGGTATTTTTATAAATTATTTTTTCGTTGGTGTAGATGCAGCGCAGTTGAAACCACGGGGCACAGCTAGTATGAAATATAAAAAAATTAGGAGCAAAGTTAGGTAGAAGGTAGAACTTCACGTTTTAAAACCCTATAACTTTTCAATATCCAACTTAAGCCGGGAATTTAATCTGTAGAGTGTAGGCACTATATTTTTAATATTAGCAGAACCCCGCGTTTCCACCCACGTAACTCCGGTCCTTTTGAAATGAAAATAATTTTCAAATTAGACTTGTATTTTTATAAATATTCATGGGCGTCGATGAAAGGCTTCGATTGCTCGCTTATCCCCATATACAACAAAAAGAAAACTCGTAATAACAGCATTTTTACTTATTTTCAAAATTTTCCTAATCAAATATCACATAATATTTTCCAACCACTATCACATTAATTTTTTAAATTAAATTGGATTCTACAGGTTTGTCATTTCTCTCGTCAGTAAATGAACAGTTTGTCTAATCACTCAGGACATATTCGGCTTTTGCATTAAAACACAACACAGGTCCTTCATCCAGAGTTATGTTTACTAGTGGAGCAGTTCTAACGTATTTCTAGCTTATCAGAGCTACCACCAGCAACAGATGGTGTCCGTTTTATTGATATTTTCTAGATTAATAAATTATCAAACCCCTATCCAGATTGCCTGATGCATGCATGCTCGTGTTGTCTCTTGATTGCGGACGATGTTACGGACTTCACCGCGTACAAACACCAGCAAGAGCGGGGGAATATCGTATAAGTATTTTTATATAAATAAAAATACTTATACGATATCTGGGCGACCGGCGGTAAGTGGTTAAGGATTTTAATACTGTAAATAAATTACAAATAAATAGCCAGACTTTTGCTACTTTCGGAGCGGTAACATAGCTAGAGTTTTTACTACATAAATATCAAAATCATTTTGGATCCATCCAATCCATCCAAAACCATCCAATAGTAAAGTCAAATTATAAATACAATTTAGAGCTCTAAATCTCTTAATAACATTTCACGTTATTTTTTCTTTATTATTTTTACAACATTTTGTCAATACAATTTGGGGTATGGACACAGTATTATTTAATTACTAATAATAAGTTTATTATTTGTATTATATCATTATGGCTTCTAATATAATTAATGTCACCAGGTGGCAGAACAAGTAGCGGACACTCGGTGTGTACGCGCCCGGACATGCCATTGTGTCCCGAGTAAAAATGAGAATAGGTCCGGTCACACAATAACGCCGGCCGGTTAACTGACGGCCGGAGTGATGAGTTGTAACAAATATGAGATTTTTATATAAAACCACGCTTTGTTATTCGCTGTGTTTCTTTTGTGCGCATTTTTGTGGGCTAATACGCTGCTCCCGCAAACTATTCTAACATGAAATTATTTTATCTCATATATGTGCTAACTGCTTTGATGCAAGTAATAACAATACACACGCATGTATTTTTTTTAATGGAATATGGGGGCAAACGAGAAATCGGAGCCCCTTTACGACTACCGACGCCCATGAACACATAATTACTATGTAGAGGCGTATGAGAGGTAGGGTTGCTCTCCTAAACCTCCCATGAGCCACCGGCTACTCACAAGCGGCACGAAACGCGACACTTAAGTTGTGACTTTACGACGGTATTATGTGTGGGCGGTACCTCTCTGGTCATGCTGCCCCAATTCCGTTGCATAAAAGGATAATGTCCCATGCACTATGCATGGCACTACCTCCTCCTATGTAGCATAGTACTACCTCTTCCTAAGCACCAGTTCACTAGTGGCGTAGGCGCTACATAACACGATCCTTACATACTTGCCTTGCCTCCTCCACATTCGTCACTCTCATCCAACAACAGAACATAATAATAATCTTCTTCTTCAACCCGTTCTCACCCGGTGTTAGGTTTAGGCCTCCTAATTGGAATTCCACTATTAGTTGCTTCTCTCATCCACCGACGGCCCATAGGCGTACAACGTTAATATTTATACCCCTATCAGGCCAATGGAGGATTTTGAAAACATCTTCCAAACATGGTATAAATAGCTTGAGCGAGATGCTATCGCCCAGGCGGACATCTCTTCCAGCGGGTATAGGTCTCGTGAATTCGAGGAGCTTAACATGCGGGTTAGCCTCGCTATAAATTTCCCCAAGCAATACCACATACCTTGAATCAAGAAATCGTCTACGCACAGATCAATAATAATATTTGTGGACTAATCGTGCCACATCATTCCTGCCCCTTGTTTAGTAACTTAAGAACTTATGTCACAGGTGGGGTTGCCACCTTTTTTTTAGGACAAATAAAGTGTTATTTTAATTTGTTGCAATAAAAATCTATTTTTATACACAGCCATGAAAAAGAGTATTTATTTATTTATTTATCCTTAAAAATCTTATTTCTGTTGCTATTTGCAACTGTTTCACAAATATTTGCCATTCATGATAACAACCTTTTTGCCATCACAATTTAATTTAAATTAAAAATAATTAGGTTAACCAACCCTGATGTTCAGTATTATCAGACAACCTTTTTTTTAGATGTAAATGTTTCAAAATCATTTTAGGCAAATTGAATATTTTCATGTACTTTATTTGTGCCGTAGATCATCTAGTACACCTGAATGAAAAAATGCACAATACTCTAAAGTAAAGCCTGTAGTTATAATTATGACAACCAAAATATATATTTTAATATTTTTCATAAATTTCAGAAATGTTAAAAGGAGACCATCCATTTTCCATTTTAGATGTGATTTAGTATCATATATTATTATATATTTTATATAGAAAAATGGTACGAAATCACACATTAGATACATACATTTCATTAGAAATAAAATAAGTTAGTGCCTATGATCATCAGAATTACGTGCACTAATGCGCTACCATAGGTTGAATATCCTCCGTAAAGATTGCGAACTTTTCGAATGTGTTAACACCAAAGTGTCAGACTATGGAAATATTGCTTAACGTGATAATATAAAAAATGCTTACGATGAGATTAAGATAAATTCATGGATTTAACGATCAAAACCTATATAATTTCTGTCCTTATCTCCTTCATATTGTGACAGATACAAGACCAGTCCTACGCTCTAAGTAATTTTGGACCGTCTCGTGTAAGTATTCTTCTGTATACTTTTAGTCGATTAATTGGTCATCGATCCACCATATTTTTCTTGCAGGGAAATGTTTCTGTTTATTACTACTGGTACACATTATACTCATTTAACTTAAAAATATTACAATCGAGCTGGTTTAAATTATAAGCTTCGTTTCGATAAGTCGACCGATAATGATAGCAATATACAACAATTCCCTTTTTTCATAATTAACAGAGATATTATGTTTGTAAATTTCTAAGCGTTGGACCAGATCATGAAACCATGCAAGGTATAGCACAACTCCACTGAAATGTATACTCAAGCTACAGTAGAAGACTAATGGTTTAAATATTTTATTAAAATAATAATAATAGTAACCTTTATTTCGAAGGATAATCGATATAAAATATGCACCAAGACATTAATTTAAAAAGTATATGTGTACTTATGTACATGCGTCGGAATTTCTTTGGCGTAACAAGAGAAAGACAAAAATGTTGACTATAGCTAACTTCATGGTGTTGGTTATTCGTGGCGGTGCGCGCGAACATTGTAAAAAATACTTTCATAGTTTTTTCCTAACGCATTAAAAGAAGTATAACTTCAAAAAAACAGAAGCAAATTATATAAGTACTGATTTGAAAATAATTCTATATTGACCAGAGTAGTAAACAACGCACTGTGGAGGAAATTGCTGCTGTCCAGTACTCTGCTCACCATGGACGCTGTACATTTGCAAATGATGGGTCCACTGCGTATGCGTAGTCCACAGTTAGTTATCTATATACTTCGTAGGGATATTGATGATTAATAATAATAATAATATCTGTGGACTTATCACACCACGTTAGCCTAGCCCTGTGCTAAATACCGTAGGTACTTGTGTTACAGGTAGTAGACAACGGAAATATATTTAATATTTTTTTATAAATTTAATAAATTTTATATATTTAAGATTTTAATTATAGAAATACATATAATGCATATATAAACATCCATGACCTAGGCGGGATTCGAATCCGCGGCCACTGGCGTAACACGCGGACTTAACCGCCACGTTACCAACAGAGCCAGTCAAGTCGTCATTTATCCCGGTCACACGCTCAGAAATTTCCTAATCACAGTATCTCTATGGGGTAGCTGATGATAACCTTCACCACAAAATATTGTAGTTTATTCTAGCAAGACGCACCATTTTAATCTTTTTTGTCGTAATCTCTACTGGGACGAGCGCCAGTATTGCTGGAAGCATCTTGAACGACGGCAAATTCAATTTGCTCCAAATTACTATTTCTAACAGGCTCCCCTTTGTACATCATTGTTTAGAGCGTAGGGGCACAAATAAGCAATCGGCTCCATTAGGCGACTACGAATACCCCTTAGTATCCGCATGATTAGTGATTGTGAAGACATATTGACTTCCTACACCCTTAAACAATCACTTCGCAGGGGTATCATGTAAGCGAGGGGTTGCTGGTCTTGCTAGTCCAGTTCGGCTGCAATGCAGCAAGACATTACATCGTACTGTGTACGGCTGGTATATAATATAGAATGCTCATGAGTAGCAAAAATAGATGCATCACAAGTTATTTTTTACAGTATAAGCAAACGAGTAACCAGAAGCCTTTTCACAACTACCAACGCCCATAAACATTCTCATAATTACTAAGCCGATGAGTTGCCTTGCTTTTCTCCTCCCCTCCGATGGACCGCAGGCTACTCACAAAACGCGACAGTGAAGATGTCACTTTGGATCATATGAACGAGAGGAACTACAATGTCTTGATTGTAGATACTTTTTATTTATTTTAGTATTTGCACCCCAAACGAGCGATTGGAGCGTTTTAGACGCGTTATCCACATTTCCTTCACCCCTTCAATATGTCACCGGTTAAACTCAAACCGCAAAGAAAGCGACAGCATAGCTGTCATTTAAGCAACAATATATTTTCCCGGTTTCGCCGGCCCAATTCTATTACAATGCATCATGTCTCTGAAAAGTTACTAACAAAGTTCATGAAGTGAGTAGTTTGTTGTGCGGACAATACTCTACAAGTAGAAATCCAACTTCTATCTTGGCTCTCGGCCAGAATTAATTGCAGCGGTTAAAAACCTTCACTGCGATGCTTTTTTACAACAGCGATAGTACTGAGAGGATCATGCGTAGATAAAAAAAAGAAGAACATGCGTAGACACGCTTCTCTGACGTCCTGCTTCTCATAGCAGGTAGCGTGACTGCAAAAGTATACTTTAACACGTAGATAATAAGTGTGCTAGCTGACCGGGACACGTCTCACTGTAGCAATAAAATATTTTGTACATCAATCAAAAGTAAACAAATTGTAAACACTCAGCCTGTATATTTAGTTGGATGAAGTTACATCTTATATGTAAAATCCTCATGCCTCAATATTATTTAACTTACTAATCCGAAACGGCTTTACCGATTTTCACTAAACTTAATTTGCATATTCAGTAGGTCTGAGAATCGGCTACTACCTATCTTCCATACCCCTAAGTGATGAAGGTTGGTGTACTCTATATTTTTCAATGTTTACACTTTACAGGAAAAAAAATCAATTTATGACAGAACGATGTATTTCGGGACAACTAGTATTCAAATAAAATTTTATTAAAATCAGACCAGTACTTTCAGAGACCAGCCCGTACAAAAAACGTGATACATTATTTTTGCAACAACAACAATACATCTTAACGCTAGCTGTCTAATAGGGTAGGCAGAGTGAACGAAATGTCATAAATCATGATCCTTACGACCAGTGAGCCCATACAGATATAGAGAAGATGAGCCTTAGGAGTAGACCTATGACTGCGATAGTTCGTCTTGATCAACAGAGAAGGAAGATGAGAAACACTATGCTATCTTTGTTTATCTAATTATTAATTCTATGTTTATGAAATTATGAAAAAAGAGAGAAAGTGAAAAAAGAGAGATGCGGTTTACCAAATTTTTTTTTACAACTTAGACACGTTTTTGGGCTGGCTCTCCTTATTGCTGTATCATTTCTATGGTTACATTGAATGACCAAACCAACCAAAAAAAAAAAAGATGGTGGCGTTTATACGGCTCAATAGTTCATTGGGCTTGTTCCTTTTATTCAGCATTTTCCTTTCCAGAGGAGCTAAAAAAAATACGAGTACTTCTTTCTTGTCTGCAAAAATATTGGAATATGATTAATATTTAACAGCTGCACAAAAATAAAATGCACAGAAATATTCTACGAATAAGAGGCGATCGGAGCCCATTGTTCACTTGGCTGGGAGTTTAGTATGATTTTATTTTTTATTAACATCTACCAAATAACAGGTAATTGTATGCATATATCACAGATATATCACTTTGTGCCTGGCAACTCCACAGTTATTTACCTTCTCTATTCCCCGTTGTAATCTCAGTTTTAATATATATATTCTCTTCTGTAATTCTCGATTTTGATGAATAATAAATGCAGAAATTTGATAACAAAAAGTTAGGCAAACTTTTTCACATAATTTTATTCCATACAGTATACCAAGCTTCATCTATTAATGTTGTATTCATATACAAATTATATTTCGAGTACTAACTTATCTTCTTCATTAACAAATAAAAGAGGCTACGGCCTAGTAATATAAGCCTTCATCTGCTATTCACATATCGATACATGTATTGTATTATATATCTACAAATTGTTGGGTTACGTCATTAGGGTTTGTAGACAATGACAGACATTTCAAGTGCTCAAACGGAGAGCATTCGTGCCGAACGTTATCACAGTGAATTTTTTTTACTCACTTCCTATTCGCATCTGAAACAGAGAAAATAAACAGAGTTTTTAAAGTGCTCGCAATTTATTCCTCGCTGGAAGATATTCCCATTTAAAAAACATTTTAGATTTTAGAGAGGAAGTAAAATTAAAATAAATTTATATGCGGATTTTCCCGGGTATCGTCATTTCAAATGTATTCTAAAGACGGAAGTGAGACGTAATTTTTTTTTTTTTTTTGTAATATAGCAGAAAAACCAGCGAAGTGCAGGGCACTTCAAAATTAACGAACACTAAGAAAATAATTACGGTAATTAATTTTAAATCAATGTATATTTTAATACAAAATCTTTTTTTCTTTTATTTATTATTCCAAACTATTAATGTTCCAAGATACGGACTGGTAAATATTATGGGTATAATATGAGTGATAATTCGACGCGTGAAGGTGTGTTCCCCTATTATCGTTCCCTAAATAGGGCAACGAGTAAGAACATTATTGCACAAGTTTTCCAAATACTAAGCCGAAGGTGTAATAATATGTGAAGCTACGTCAAGATATCTTTTTAATAATATTTATAATCTACTTATCTAGCTCCAAACATTGTGTGAGATAGGTGTGGAAGGGTAGTAAAGAAACCTTTGTGTAACACTGGGACACATGAGGCAGAAATAATAGTAATTATACAAAATAGGTTCTTGACAAACTTCAATCAGACATGATTAAAATATTTTTCCACGTAATATGATAAGTATTTAAATTTGAATTATCTATTAATTAGCAAAACATACTATTTGATAAAAATTACCTACAGTGCGCTCATTAACAGTCTACAACCAATTAATTAATAAATTTCCACGATACGTATCTAACGTATATTTATGAAAATGAAAATATAAATTTGTGAAAATCGCTTTACCTTGAGCATTCAGAGGCGCCTCTATTTCATTATACTTAGGTTTAAGGTCAATATTGACATCTTAAGTAGCTGTCTTTGTTTAACATTTGTATTATTTCTATTTTCGAAGCAACGTCATGTTGTTATATGAGCTGGATTGCCTCCTGAACTGCATTGAATCAACTAAATCATCACACACACCACATACAAAAGTACAACAGTTCAAATAACAATTACAAACGAATTGAACTTGAAATTAAACAGATTGAATGTTTGAAACAAACGAAAATGAATAACTGACGATTAATGAAATTGTTATCGAGTTCGTGACACGAATTAATTAGAAGCGGCAAATCTAATTGGTTGGATTGGTTGAAACTCACGGCTGCCTATGCGTCCATAAAGGTTCTGAAAATATTATACATGAAAAACCAATTTTATCGCAATAATTTTCATGTCAATCATAATAGAAAAGAAAAGTAGTGAATAAGACAGATGCCAATTGTATTTCCACTTTCCACTTAATCCCAGTGGACATTATTCTATTTATATAGGAGATACGTCCTGGATGTTTTGAATATTCCTCAAATACTTACTGGAGCTTTAATTTTAATATAATTTCTATAATACAGCTTGATCCTTTGGCTCAAACCGAATTTAGATGTCCAATAATTTATAATTATCACCACGCATATGCGTGGTGAAAAATAAAAATGAATTAGTAATAATAATGACTTCTTAGGTTTACGCGAATGGTACACATTATAATATTTGCTTTTAAATGCTTTTATCTCGGTTTATTAGTATTTTACAATCCTGATGTTTTAAAAGCTTTACACATACCATGGTCATGCGTGGACTGATGTGAACCGTGACCTGATGTCACAAGTCATGGAAACTACCCGAAGATTATATAGTTGCACCGATTAACGCAAATATTGCTAATTGTACCTTGCAGCTATGAGAGGTTTGCCTGTATCATTATGGAAGAGGTTGAGGAAGCTTCATTTCGAACGTTCACCGATAACAACAAGGTTCTACTAAAAGTATGTTGGTGATACTTTCACCATACTACCAAAAACAGAGAAACCATAATGTTAAACCCGCCGAATAATATAAACTTTAATATTTTTCTATCAAGACAAGAAGGCCGCGAATCTACCAATGGGTGCCTTTGGGGGCTCATCACGGGAAGTTTACTCCCTAAGCTACGATGACCTCATCATACTCAAACATACAGCACACCGATAACTCGAGCCTTCTTGAGCAGGCGACCACTTCCCCAAGCCGACGCCTTGAGACCTATCCAAAGGCAGCGGCGTTCGCATTTCAGGACTTCGGCATTTTCAGTTATTCTCAGGCGCTCCACTTCTCTCAGTCGCTCCGCCTCTTGCTTATCCCTCATAGTATTTCTTCAACGTTCGCCTGCATTCCAGGCTTCTTCACTGCTCAGCATGCAACTAATTAATGCTGGCAGCGAGAGGTTTGCTCCCATCACAGTAACGAGAATTGCCCGTTCTTGTTCCCAGGCAGGACATTATACTAAAGTATGTCGAGCCGTATCATGAGCCTCACCACATAGATGGCAGGACGAAGTTGACTCGATCCGAACAACCTCATACAGGTCACGGCCAAAACAGCCGCGCCCCGTTAACATCTGTGTGGGGTGGAATGAGAATGCTCCACCCGCGCGCTTTTTTTGCACTTCCTTAAAACGTGACAGAGTGCCGTAATCAGCTCTATGCTGACACGTGGTATCTCCAGTCTCTCCTCCCAAAGCCGCATGGAGATTTCCCGACTGATCCTCTTCCAGCTCCACCATTCCTCGTGTGACGGATTTCGGGCCTCGTCTTCTCGTAACTTTTCGTACTGCCAATATACTTCGGCTAGTTCTTTAGCCTCCAGATCCCATGGAACACTACCAGCAAGGGCACATGCCGCATCTGATGAGATGGAGCCTACCCAGAATAACACGGTTGTGGGGGGGATGTAACTTCCGCCCATGCAGGTGCCCCGTACATGATCATTGAGCGGAATACACCTAGAAATAGCCGGCGACATCCAAGGCTTGGACCGCCCAAGCTTGGAAGAAGCCAGGCGAGACTGGCAGCGGCCTTCGAAATCCTCACGGCCATCCGGTCGAAATAACTTCGGAAAGCCCACCGGCTATCGACAGGAAGGCCAAGGTACGTCATATTTGATCCAACGCGTATCCTAGTGCCTCCGACTTCAATGAAAAGCGGTTGCGAGAGTCTGCTACGTGGTCCATGCAGGCACAGTGCTTCCGGCGTCGCCAGAGCTACTTCAAGTCCAAGAAATAGTCGGTAGGGTTATATTTAGTACTCAACGTATCGGAATTACCCTTTTTTGTGTTTCTTAGGGTGACAAATTGATTTTATTATTTCTCAGAATTTATTAGCGTTGCCATTAGCCTCTTCTAATTTATTTGCATAATACCATATTTTCACCTTTTCAATAGTAGAATTGCAGGAATTTGTGTACCTTTTGTAAATTAATCGAGCCACATCGTCGTAGGGGGACTTGAGAGTATTTGGATGAAGATTATCTCAGTGGTCTCCATCCTGGAATACGCTGTAGTCCAGGAGTATACCACGGCGTTAATAAGTACTAGGCTCTAGTGCCACATTTTTGTAAGTATAATATATAATAATAAATAAGTCAAATCTATGCTATGTAAGCTAAAGCCTCCAAAAACTGTGTATATGTATGTATTTACGATTTTCTCAAATCAGTATTCACCCTAGAATAGGACGATTCCCAAGGAAGATTATATTTTTCCTAAGGAGCATCACTACTATATTATGAAATTGAAACATAATAAAAATCTAGCTTCAACATACAACTTTCCTTGCCCAGCAGCCATCTCTTTTTCTTAGTGTATGACCAGGCCATTGCCACTTCAATGAACTTTTTCTTCGCGTGAAAGTATCAGATTACTTGGGTTCTTTTCTATATGATTTCGTTGCAAATTCTATCGGATAAAGAAACATCCAGCAAAGCACGTTCGAACGCCAAGTAGAAATCGAATTAAATAAAAATCATAAATATTTTGTGGATATTGTTGACTCCTAAAGAGTTTTCAGGAGATCTCATCTTATTTTCTTAATTAAGCAAATTCATTTTTGATGCTTTATAGTAATATAATTTATATGAAATAGGGACTAATGCCCCTGACAAAACACACCTGACCAAATGGTCTAGGTATGTTTGTTATAGTCATTGTTTGCATGCAAGCAAAGCAATTGATATTAAGATGGAAAAAAGTCAAGGCAGATAACACTAATGAAATAGATTGCGTCATTTTGAAATCTGCAATGCAGTTAAAAAATAAAACTCGTAGCAACGTTCAATTAGTTGTTGGACTTTGGAAATTTTATAGCGGGCGCGTGTACAACTGCTATATTAAAAAGCATCATTGTATTCTAAGATGAAATTTTAAATGTGCTTCGCAAATGTACGAGTATATTCTAGAAAAATGTAACATTAGTCAGAAAACCTTAGCCGTATAAAGGCGCTTACACGTTTCTAACATAAATAGACAATATTATGATTTTTATAGTCCCTTTGTGGCAAGGATTTTTACACTCTCCGACATTAGAAGCAGATGTTGACCGACGTAATTTTTCCCTACTATCTAGGGCCATCACAGACCTACTTATGGATGAAAGAACTATCGAAATAGATTGCATTAGAACTACCTTTACGCTTTATATCGAGGTTTATTTAATTACTTAACTGGCTCGACGTTCCTGAAGCCTTACCATGGTAACGGTTGGAGTAATGCTAGCTAAATAGTTAAATAAATCGGGATAAATCTATAAAGGGAATTCAATTGTAACATTTGTATAAACTTATGATATCAATGTAAAAAAAAATATATTTTTTAATGTCTGTATGTATGTGTACATGTGCGTAAGTCTTGAAATTTTTAAGATTAATTAATTGGAAGGTTAAGATTTTATAATGAAGACCTCAAAAATTAAAAGAAACTATATATAATTGATTAAATGTAATAAAATAATTAATTTAAGATATAGTAAAATATTTCATTTCTTTAATCTAGCTTGATTTGTCCCTATAATGTCATTGTGAAAATGAATAGTGAAATCAAATCAGGCTGATGAATATAATTTGATTTCAACATTCAATTCACTAAATTAGAATGTATTCGTCGCGTCAGTCAGACAGCGGACCAGGGTGCACGGTATTAATGTTTATGTGCCAACTGAAACCATCGTGAATGATTTATTCAGTAGCACTTCAGGTGTTTCGGATTCAACTGCCAATCGCTGTATCTAAATTATGCAAATAAATCCTGTCGACTGTCCTAAAATGTCTTATTAAATAGTGTGGATGTTTATGGGCATTGGTAGTCGTCAAATTGCTCTCACTGCTCCTTTGTCATATATTGTAGTAGTATCGAGTGGCTGCCAGCCAGTTCGATGTATGCTAATGTTGAAATAGTACATTGATATGCTGATTAATATCAATCCAATATTGCCTCGTTCCACCGTACACACTCATTACTTCTTGTTCAATGGACGCATCCGAGATAGTCGACGGAGTAGCAATTTATCAGTTTCCAAATGATAGACAATTTATAAAATAAACTTGTGTTTGCTGATAAACACTCAGATAAGTACACCCAACATATTGACATAATTTTTAACACTTTTCACATTCTGATATGAATTGTGATGTGCAAAAATTAATGTTTTGTGCAACAGAAAACCTCTTTAAGAAACGTTAAAATACGTTTCTGTAATGAATAATCCATTCTACATAAATTGCATTATCACCTATTTTTACTTTAAAAAATATTTTTTAGATAAAAAATTTAAACTCAAATCCGATATTTTATGGCTGAAAATATTCTTTTTCTTTATAAAAAGTAATTTACGTACAAGTCAAAATCCATTCCTTTTTAAAATTTGACCTGAAAACAATAATTAAAAACAAAATAACTTTGTCATTATTCAGTAGTGTGAGATAAGCTTCAACTTCACAAGATCCATAATGTTAGGTTTCTTTAAGCAGATGCCGTTCAAACTTTGTCAGAAAAACATGTAGTGTCGATCTGCCAGAGCAGCTTCACCTTTTGCGAAACGTTGTTGTCAATTTTTTTTTATTAGCACAGGGGTACAAACAAATCTGGAGCCTTTCAACGACTACCTGCACCCATGATCGTCAGCATAATTATGCCGATACTTCCTTACTTAGAATAAATCATCAATCTTAGTTCCGTAAGCGCCACAATGAATGGTATATTGAGAGATATAATTTTTCGTTTAAGTAAGTTCCTTGTCGTGGTCTACCACGATCTTGGTAGGATCTCTCCTTGTCAATATGCCTATCATATACAAATATGTAGTTATAATATGTATCCGGACAATATTGTAGCTATAAATGAAATTCACATAAAGCTTAATATTTTTATTTAAATTAATATTTTTAATTAATTTTAGTCTATATGTTAATACATGAGGAGAAAAAATCCATTCCTTTTATAAAAGCTGCGTGAACGGAGGATTCTGAAGTTTGGTACAGTAAAAGTTACAGTTTACTAAGATATTATTTCCAATAACTTTATTGTGTAATTATTTTATGTTATTGTATTGTGAACAATAAATTCTTTTTCTTTCTTTTTTCTTTATTAAATATTATATGGAGAATTAAATAAAATATATGGAGATGAGAACATAATAAAACAATACACACTCACGGCACGCACACATAGCTCAATCTCATTTAATATACGTAAATGACATTGTCATTTCGTTTTTGTTTTAGTACCTACAGTATATTTATAAATCTATAGCC
>JAFELO010000413.1:167081-196498 GCA_017140195.1 Eumaeus atala | reverse complement strand
GGTAGTATGTTTTAATTGCGACGTCATAGAAAATATCTGCAGTAACGGTGGTATGTTTTAATTGCGTCGTCATAGAAAATATCTGCAGTAACGGTGGTATGTTTTAATTGCGTTGGCATATTCTGGGATTCAAGAGATGGAATACGATAATGTTCGACGCGCTCCTGAGCGACAGCTCTCGACAGACGTAGAGACATCGACAACGAAATAATTCTATAAGGGTTCCGTATTTTATTTTAAGATGCGGAACCCTAAAAATTAATACGACAGCAGAAAAATACAAACAAATGTACACGGATTCCAATAAAATTATCTTTCACATTTGCCCTGAAGTTGTTTGAAGTTTTCTGGTCACGTCATTGTTTGTACTCTCCGCAAAGTGAAAGAGCTAGTCCAAGTATCGAGGTCTTTGTAATATAGTTTTATTAAGCATACTATTATGTGCTCTGCAGCTGACAGATTAGGACCACGTGTAGGCGGCTAATTGCATCCCCTGGTTTTTAGCGGCTATTGAGTTCATTTAAGTGTCCCACACAGCCATCGGATCCCAACAACGTCAAAAGAGGAATATATTTGTATCGTGCTATTCGTTTCAGCGGTCGCAGATTTGAATAACCAATGATCAGTACCAGAAACCCTATTTTTTATATTATTGGGGGGACAAACGGGCAGTCGAAGCTACTTTATGACTATCTATGCACATATAAACATTAACATATTGTTAATATAAAATGTATTTGCTGTCCATTCCTTCTCTCCTCCATTAGGCTAATCTATGTTCTATTATATTTGTACCACACCGTTGATGGATTGTTTCATTCCCTGAGCCATACCGTGGTACAGTGATATTATCTCTCAATTAGGCTATCAAACATTTTTCTTTATTATTTTAATATTTATCCTACTGACCTTTGAAAATATTGTATGTGTTTGTTACTTTTTCACACAAAATTTACTAAAGGGAATTGGATGAAATTTGGCAGAGATATAGATTACATTTTGTAATAATATAAATAATTCTATAGTTATTTTTTACTTGATGGAGAATCATGTAATTACTTGATACATAAAAAATATTCTTATAAAAATACAATAAATAGTGGAAAGTCCTTAATCATCAATTGACAAAACTATTACTACATTTTTTCAACTCAAAATGAAATGATTGCTTTGGATACTACACTTTACGCGACTAAAATTCCTGTAGTTACAGGTAACATTTTATTTAATTCGTAAATATTATTCAATAAAAGAGCGTCAAATCGTTACACTAGCCACTTCACCTGTCACTGTTCGCACAATTTTCACACATCATATTTTTCAAACCTTAAATCGCTCCAATTAAATTATGAAATAAAATCGCTTTTACCTATCACTTAACACATACGGCCCCAAAACTTAGAAGGCGCACTATCGGTGAGATGTCAACTACAATTTATCTAAGGTTATCTAAGGTACGTGTTAGTACTGCAGTTCACTTGTTCTTTTGCTTTTGATAAATTTAAAATATTGAATAACAAATGATTTAAACATTTGTATATATTTCAGTAGCCGGTGGCTCATTGGAGGTGGGGTGTGATAGGAGGGCAACGCATCTGCGTAAGAATCAAGGTAATGTCCATGGGCGTCGGTTGCTATCAAAAGTCTCCGACAGATCGTTTGCCCCCTTTTGCTATAAAAAAGGGTTGGGTCTCATGCCTTTACTTAAAAGTAAAATGAAAATGTAAGAAATATTTGATATCGAACTCGTTTCGGACCTACGCCTTCTAAATGTAACTTCCAAGAAAAGGTGTCTTTCTTGATTTGATTATATGTTATAACTTCAACAAACACCATTTTATTCCCATAATTTTTTATAAGAGCTGAATGTGTTTTCGTTGCTGGCCATTTTGTTTTCAGGAGATGGTACAACATGTCGAAATGTACTTCAGGTAGGTACATCAATATCCTTATTACTTCAGCTACATACACACCAGCGCTCGTCCGCACGTACGCGCACACCATGTGCCACTGCTGTATTGTAGCCGAAGGGCTCGCGCAATTGGAGTGAAGTCGTGGGTATGCTGTCGTGTTGTATGATAACAAGTATATTAATAATATAGTAATATTATTACATGGCAGATATAAATAATTTTTAATGTTACGGACGATATAACCACGTTAATTCGTCGGTCCTGCTCCTGATTTCTCGCGGGTGGTATCAGTCTATGTCTACGTGTCTCACTTACCCTGCGTGGGTAGCGAGCCTTAATGGAGCTAGCCACCGTAGTCGAAATTCGACCATGAACTCTGTAGTATATTGTAGAATAAACAATGTTTCTTTATAGCTTAAGTAATAATAAAATATATAAAAGCTTTACAGGATCGAGCAATTAATGTCTACTATTTGCTCGATTAATGGCTATGCAGATACGTTGCCATCATTTACCCTATCCTCGCAAGGGACCCAATGGCTACCCACAAGCCATTCGAAACGGAATAGCATAGCCATGTATCACTTTTTAAGCGGTATCGTATAAGCAAGAAGTATTTCTCTATTCTGAAAATACCGAGCTAACGATATATTTAAAAAAAAACAAAGATGAAAGAATATTTTTCCAGAAAACTATTGCTCCGTAGATAAATAGGATAATATTTCTGTCATATTTTCCACCGTTACGTTGTACATTTCGATGTTCAATAAAGATATTCTTACATATCTGGGGCATCGTTCTTCATATCGGGCATCGATTAACTTTAACACACATGTATGAAACATTCACACATACAAACTACGTTAGGTAGTGCATGGGCACTCGGATCGGATCGGATGGAGATCCTCAGAATAACCGCCTCACGCGATGAAAGTATACCAATACACAAAGATTATATTATACCTTCAGACATACACACGTCCTGAAGTTTAAATAGCAGGACGCAACTAAAAGTTTATAATTACACCTACTGCTTTCAAGCGCTTTAAAATGAAATCAAGCTAATGCTATTAAAAGAGTTCTGCAGTCTGATCTAGGCTGGTGGTCTGGTTGGTCTAAAACCTATCAAAAGAGTATTTCTATCGAAAGAGTATTATATCCCAAAAACACCTCTGGCTTAATAAACTTTTAATTAAGGAAATAATAGTAATCTAAATCACCAGGAGCATTACTAAAGATATCCATTAGTTCTAGCTAGGATCAGGTTTGGTCACTTCAATTGAAATCTACCTCTGAAGCTCAAGAGAGTCGCGATACTATAACACGTCTCAGCATACACTCACATTTTTATTCCGTCATCCGCAAAGTGTAAAGTACAATGATTTATATTTTTGACATAGAATCTGGATCATATACTACGTTCTTGTGTTTCAGTATTGATACGATCATTAGCAGCAAAATCGAAAGGCAAATTAAAACATCACTGAAAGATTATACTCGTATTACATTGCTAGAATGTATTGTCTCAAAGATCCCATGTCTAATCATTTATTCCTAAAAATATATAAGGGATCGTTGAATTATAAGAACATAATAATCATCGTCCAAGTTCTCGTTTTTTTTTGGACTACGCGTTTGAATTAGGCCGGAAAATCTAATTTGCCTGACTGTCGTGGGTGTTCCGACGTATAACGATATTAGAGATATAACACAATAATTTACAACGACAGCTCGAAGTAGGCGTGTGCAATAATAAAGATTTAATTTCAGTATATTTCTTTACAAGAACTGTATTAATTATTTATTTAACATTTCATGTACTCAAACACACATGAAATATTTAATTTAAAAAATGTTATTACAAAGGTACATCATAGGTTAGTACCAGTTTTTAAACTTTAATAAGACGAATTGCCTAACCAAGAAAATAAATACATTTAGTATGTATTAATTTCTTGTTTAGGCAATAACAGTTATAATTTTATTTTTCTACATAATCACCATCAAATTCGATGCAATTTTGCCAACTCAAATTTAAAGCATTTAGATCGTTGAAAAAAAAAATTCTTCCTTAGAGTCAAAGTATGCGACTACTGCTGTTTTGACCTCGTCGTTTGTCTAAAATCTTTGACCTCCAAAGTGTTTTTTTTTAGGTTAGGAAACAGTAAAAATTCTTACGGTGCCAGATCAGGTGAGTAAGGCGGATGCGGTAATAGTTCAGATCCCCAAATGTGGTTATCAGCCATTGGTTGTCTCATGCGTTACTTTGATGAAACAGGACTATTCTTTTGAGCATTCCTGGACGCTTTTCTATAATTTCCTCTCGTAGACAACGTATTAAGGCATAATAGTAATCAGAGCTTATAGTCTGACCCCTTTCAATACTGTTTTTTTTTTTTTCAATTTCAAATAGTGAAGCCATTACCTTGTCTGCCGACAAAATCGCCTTAGCCTTTTTAAAAGGCGCTGAACCAGGTCTTCTTATTCTTTTGATTCTTGCATACCGTAATAAACCCATGTATGGTCCATTGTAACAAACCGATTAAAAAAATCATCTACATCGGCCTCAAATCACTCCAAACAGTCACGTGAAATAGTCGATCGCGTCCTTTTTGTTCAACTGCGGAGTTCACCTTCAAATCTCTTGAATTCTGCTATTTCATTTTTTGACGGATGAATAAGGCAGAGCCTCCAAAAATACTGAACATGATATCATGGATGGCTTTCGGTGATATCCCCTTCTTATAGCGGTACTTAAGGATGGAACGCTGCTCGATTTGCTCCATTTACAGAAACTATGTCCGAATTGTTTAAAATAATTATAAAGTCACAACAAATTATCGCACACGTTTCGAACTTCACACAATTAACTAGTCTGAACTGGACTAAATAATGTTTGATTTTTAGAATTAAATGAATCCGTGCTAGGCCGAATATTTTCAATCCACCTAGTATTACCTATACTAATGTATGGTATGGTAATGGTGTATAATTAGTAAATTATCCCATAGTGGAATTTCACCCAGTGATCTTGCTACAGGAAAATGAAATTTATTTTAGCAGGATGTGCAGACCGCCACTTTATAATAGTGGAAGAATTCATTAACTGGGAAGACGATCTGCCTGCCCCATGAGGGTACCATGGAGTACTGATAATTATTACTAAGATAAGTAAATTGAAAAAGTAGCATAGAGAGATACTAGACTATTAAATCACGAGAGGCCTTGTTAGAGTTTCACCGTCTAAGAGATAAAACTCAATAAGTAGTTCAGTGAGAACATTTTGAATAATGCTAAAGAACGTAGTTTGTATTTGAAACTAAAAAGGTTAGCCAAGTTCTAAATGTATCGAACTCTTTGCTTTATGTCTTCAATTTGAATCGATTCCATTCGTTTGAAATCATTCTTAAGTATTTGGTGGTTGCAGTGAATATGGATGTCAATGGAGCGTAAGAGTTGAGATAAGGTTGTAACTATTTATAATAAAACAATTTAGCCAGGTGTTTCATTATGTTCTTAATTTTTAATCAACCCAGATTGTAATATTGATAATTGAAGTATCCCATAAGATGTATTTAGGATGAATTGTCGTATCAGAATACAACTGACAAGCAGTTTGGGACTCTGACTGGCATTTCAGTGTCACAATTCAAACTAGTACAGTTTAAATGATATTTACATCTTATTAATTTACTAGGTGCGCCCCGCGGTTTCACCGCCTAGAAACGAGCCTAAGGAACTGAATAATTTCCGTAGCTTGACCGGGGGTTTTCTCGATTTAGTAAAGTTTAAAAAAATTAAGGTTTACTTTCTTTATTGCACTTTTTCACCTTTTCGTAATATAAACCCTTTAATTCCATACGTGAAGAGAAAATTGTCATCACGCTCAAAATGTTTTCCTAGATCCCTTTTCTCTCTTACAAATTCATAGCGCTTTTTGTACCCGTCGCTTGAAAATAAAAATAATTAGTAAAATCCGTTCAGAGTATTAGAACGTTTCCTTCATTTTAAAATGGTTCATATTGTTTTTTGTGATGAAGGTAAATTTTAATGTTTATTGCTATACATATTTCGAGAGCCCACTTGGGGAAAACGAAACATTTGCCGATCTTTGACTGATTAGATATAAGTGTCCGAGAAGTTTATGATAAAAGTGAGATACACAGACACATCTTCACGCAACCGGTGCGCGCCTTGATAGGTACATCACGGCGCACGGCGTATGACAAAAATGACACATAAATATTAGCTGAAAATTATGTAACAATTATTACCATCAAATTGGCCCGTTACAAACGGAGCGCGCACCCCAAAACGCCGCAAATTGGCAGCTATCGTATCGTGCGCTTTATGACTTTCCGGCACATTGGAGGGAACGATGGAAGTTTGTATGACAACTGTGCGAATGTTTATAAACGTTGATACACATCAAAAAGCCCAGACGACTGGTTTGCCGCTGATACTATAAAAATATACTTAGTAAATTCTTTATAACTTTATCTATGATTTGATGTAAATCAAGGAGAAAGTCTGTAGACGCCATTGATGAGAGCTTAGTCAATACGCCCATAAAGTTTTCTCCTCTTAAATTTATTACACTCAGTTGTCAGATCTCACAACTCCTACAAGTTTAATATTTTTCACAAAAAATAGCCTTTTATAAGGTATCCTGTACCTGTTGCGTCACAGATTAGGTTTCGGATCGGCGCTACTGCTGCCTGTCGCCGATCCGATTGACGGTACCGCCACAACTCGGTGCGACCGCCGTACAGTGCTATCTTCCTTCTCCATCTCCGTACTATCCCGTTTAGAATATCAGATGATATCGGGGTCGGACACCTCATGAAGGGGATTTGAGACGAGGTCATCAGTTTTTACACAGAGCGACTACCATCTGACCTTTGCAACCAAGAAAGGAAAGCAAGCCCAATCCTAGATTAGGTCGAATTCGAATACACAGAATCCGAGTTTCCTCACGTAACATGTTTTCCTTCACTGTAGGAGCACGGAGAACATGTACTAAGTTAGAAAAACTGATTGGCACATGGCCGGGTTCGGCCGTACTACCAGACCACTGGGACTCGTAATAATTACGTAAATAATTACATAGCTTATAACATGATAAAGAAACGAATTATAATTATCATACCTAACGAGTTATTTCAATAGTTTTTTTAACCTTCTATAATACATTGTTTTCATTTTTTCTCAAATGAACAAATACTAATTTTTAAATCTTCTGTATAAATGTCTATCCTATTAAATAATTTCGGAACCAGACACCGCGACGTCCTTTCCCCATAATCATTGTTTACCTTTGGTATTATCAATTTGTTTTCCTTAACATTTAATATTATTTTATATATATCTTTGTAGTAATACTGTCAACCTATTGAATAATCTACTCCCTTTACTACTGGTACTATCATAAAAATAGGAAATAGCTTATCATAACAATTATTGCACTGCCTTTTAGTCTTTTTATTGACTAGGGTCTCTATCAGTCCTATTTGCAAATCTTTAAAATATTTTAGGTAATGTTAAGATATAACATATATAAGAAGACAGTAATTAAAGAGTGAGTCGACTACGAGTTATATGTTATGCGCTTAGCATAATATACAACTCGTAGCGTAGGTTTTCATAAAGATTTTTTTAGCTGGTAAAGCTTTCCTAATATAGTAAAACATTACAATTTTATCTCTTTGTAGGCAGTCATGCGCGTGTCCTATTATAGTTAGGTCATTGTAGTTTGCCTACGGATTTTTCCACTTTGATTGTATCTGGAGTGTATATACATACATTTCGTTTTTGACAAATAAAAATTAAGCCTATGTTGTATGTTAGTAATAGGATATATTTTTATAAGCAAAAGCTATTTTGAGGCTCTTAAAAACCTTATAAACCTATCTTTCTTATTAAAGAAAAGATAGGTTCTTATTGATCGTAATAGCATTGACCGGTAACATTTCAAAGTAATGAATACATATATAGCTGTAACCAATAGAGTTTGCCCCTCAGCATTTGCCATACCAATATAATACATATTTGGATTTAACATCGACTCTTCGTATATTTATCGATTGCTTGAAGCAACACAACTGGCAGTGTCCGCCCACTTACATTATTAGAAGTGCAGGTACCTAACGCACCTGGCAGACATGTGTTCATTTTTTTTTTTTTTCGGAGGGACCTACCTTCGGGTGTTCAATTCTATCCGCTCTCAATCTTTATATGAACTGGGGCATATGGAGTAACGAAATTGCAGTGTACCCATAATATACTACGAGTGTGTCACGCGCCGGAATATTACGAAATACCTCCGATATGTGCGGTGGAGATATGCAAGTAACAGAGCGCCGAGCTACTTACGCGAATAAATTGCTCTCGGCTTTGTGCAGAAAATGTAAAGAGGACATTTCTAGAACATTGATAGTGAAAAATAGATTAAGATTGTGTCCCACTCGAGGGAACGAGGGACAGATGGCAACACGTAGTATAGTATTTGTAATTTCATGATGGCTTTTGTTTGTTACAATTAATTTCTAATATAAAAGCTATTATTGACACTGTGCTAAATAGATTTTACTGGATTAGTATATGAATTGAATCATTTGAAGAATCGAAGTGACTTTACAATCAAAATTGAATTTTTGTATTGTTCCCTGATTGCACCCGCAAATAATAAGCAATGGCCTGAGAAAATGTTGTAACAAAAGGTACGTGCAAATAGCCTGCCGATGTTTGAAATTACGTAATGAAAAAACTAGTATTGTTTGTTGTAGTTTTTGCTTCAAATACTAATGTTGTTTGTTATAGTTTTTGCTTCAATACCTGGTGTTGTTTGTTGTAGTTCCTGCTTAAATAACTAGTTGATGTCTTAAGTTTACGCGAATGTTAGACATTACAATAAAACTACTTTTACGGCTTTTATCACGGTTTATTAAATTATTTATGTAGCCCGACGTTTTAGAAGCTTTACAGCAACCCTGGTCACGGGTGGACTGAGATGACAGTTTGAAATATTGATAATATTAAGCCACGTAGATGCTCACTCAAGTTAATCAAAGAAAAAAATATTTTTATTCTTTTGAACAAATTCATCACATGACATCAATTTTTTTTCATCTGTATTTCATTACGGCTAGCTATTTGAAAAATAGGGCCGCATCATCTTGTGGCAGGCCAACGTTAAGAGAAATTGGACACGGTTGAGTGAAATTGCGCCAAAAAGAATTCGGCGTTGTACGATATTCAATAAGGCTAGCCTTATTGAAATAAAGTGAATCATTATCCGCCTTTACGTTTTAGTTCCTAACTTTAGTGTTGTTAGCTTTGGTTTTTAGTGCTTAACACGACAATAACAATGGCATCGATTGTAGAATACAGAGAAATAAAAAGACTACCAAGAGAGATTCGAAGGCTTTGTGGTAAGGTTTTTTTATGTGTTGAATAGTCCGTAGTAGTGACGCTATGACTAACAGGACCGGACTTGCACGGATGTAACCTCGGGCAGATGCTAGTAGAATATAATTGCTAATTTTAGCTTTATTTAGTACATTGTCTTATTAAAAACAAAATATTTATACCAAATTAAATACGATTTATGTTTCTTATCTTTATTTTATCTTTTTCGTAAGAGGTAGTGCCATGCTACATAGGAAGATACATCCTCCTATGCGACGGAATTGGGCCGGCACGACCGGGAAGGTACCTCTCGCTCTCTTGACACCAACGTGAAGAGACGCCAGCGGTGTCACGATTCGTGCAGTTTGTGTGTAGCCGGTGACCCATGGGGGGAATGGAAAGGTAGAGAACGCATCGGCATAATTATACAGATGTTCATGGTTGTCGTTGAAATTCTGTACTCTCGTTTGTCCCCCTATACTTAAAAAAATCTTTATGTAGAGGTTGCAGGTAATTAATTTCAAAGTCCAGTAATAGCAACAGTTAACCGCATGAAGTGCGGATTATTGTGTGAAGTAAGCGCTACACAAAACGAGTCGAGACAAATAGAACATGTCAGGACTTTGTCTGTCAGCTGCCTCCACTGAAGGTGATCATTAATCTTTCATTCAGACACTTGACACTTGCTATCACAAAGGGCCTATTAATGAGCACACGCCTCCTAACTAATGGGTCATTATGAAGAAAAAAGACATTATAAATGGATCTGGAACTTAAGGAGTAAACTCTAGCGGCGTGTTGGAGTTTGGGCACAGTTTTTCAGGTTATAATCCATATCTGTGACAGATTCATCCAAATACGTTTAGTAATTTTTGATGACTGCAGATAGTTATGCACATATTGCGATCTCATACTCTCCTCGCGTACTCACGAACCGTACGATACGCACGAGCATAGCTTCCACTTTTAGGCGGTATTATTTAACCAGTCGTGCTAGTCTGATTCGGCTGCCATGCATCAGGGCATTTCTTCTATTGCCTTTACTAAATCGTGTTTCAGGCTCTAACAGATAACATAGAAATTTATATACATACATACGCTCCCAAACAATGTCCTCCCTCTGACGGTAAGCCGGGTAAGAATGACACGTCATGATAAAGTTGAGTGGTTTGGAATAGAATAGATAAGATCTATATCGTATTGCAATTTCTTTAGATGTAATTAATAATAGTTTTGTAATCTGTTAAAGTTTTATTCTCTTTGCAATATGGAGCACTTTTTCATGAGGATCCCTAGAGACATTTGTGCTTAATATTTTCCCACGGGAACGAACGGGATATAAAGTACTAGGTTCGTGTTTTGAGTAACACAGCACCAGTCATGCCGAAACATTTATGCTCCACCAGATGTGGAGTAACAGACAAACTCACAAACATTGTTTGGATATTTTTGTGACGGATACTTCCCTACTTTCATGACCCAGATTAGACACTATGGCGATATTATAAACGCCGCTAACAGCTGAACCGGCGTCATCAGTCATCATCAATCACGTTGTTTTGATCAATCACATGTTTTTCCTACAATATTAACGCCGCCCTCAAGATATTTAATCGACATTTATGGAGGAAGGAGCTTGTGATGCGTGAAACTATATTGATAGATGAGGCTCAATACATCTTCCCAGTAGCCTTTAGAGATAGGGATTAAACACCACCATGAGCATTTACTATAACAAAGGACCCTAGTAAAATTGCAAATTGAAATTTAAATACTTTGGGAAGAGGTAATGCCATGCTGAATAGGTGGAGGTAGTACCATGCATGGTGCATGAAACTGACGCTATTTCCTCAGGACCTATTAGCTTTTTACCATTAATATCAAGGTTTTGTATGTTGCCCTTAGAACTCGGGATACCTATTTCACTTCTTATAACATTCCATATAGCTTTACATATATTATCATTTTTATTTATGTCATTCTGTATTTTATTTATACATTATTGATATCTAAACACTCGTTTAGTTTTTCATCTTACCTAAAGGCTCTCTCAACTCATCAAATTATTCTTTGTCTTGTTTAAATATACTTGAGTTCGCAGCTTATGAAAGCACATATTATAAAAGGGCAAAACGAATCATGGAAAATATTAAATGTTGTATTAGAATTTGCTCCCAGTATATATTTATCCTCATTTAATAATAATGTATTTAAGCAAATCTTAAGCTTTCGAACATAATTCGCATTTCGAAGTCTCTTCTGTACGTATAATTATAAAAGCTTTTGCGAAGCATAACTTGTTAAAGGTGTTATAATACATTATAAAGTATTCCTTTCTAAATTAAAATCGAAGTAGCACATCCTTGTACGTTTCTCCAAAATTTGGCAACTTGGTCATATACCTTCTTATAATGAACTTACATCAAGTAAGCGAGAGGTACCTCCCCGGTCGTGCCGGCCCAAATCCGCTGCAATGTTACATTGCGTTACCTCTTTCTACAATACATTTTTATTGTTAAATTATAATAGCTTTATGTAGTTACAATTATACTACTTAGTATTATTTTGAATAAACTCAGTAATCACTGCTTTTCACGAACTAACATATAAGGTCTCTCTTTAATAATTTACACCTAAACGCAATGGCGGGAAAGTGCGCTGCAAAAGTTTTTTTTCGCTAAAGAATCCATTGTTTGGTTTAAAAAATTCGATATTATAAGTTTAGTACTTTGTGGGGGCGGCCTAAGACTACCCCCACCCTTAATCCAAGTCCAGGGTGACGTAGAAGTCGTCAAAGTGCAATAGCCTCTTAGGATCTAGGAGGTTTCAGCGACCTGATTGTTTGGGGTTCCGTCTGGATCGTAGTGGCAGTGAGATAGACGGGAGCATCGGACAGCGGTCGCGCCGAGTGAAGGCAGTACCATCGATCAGATCGGCGACAGGCAGCAGTAGCGCCGGTCCGAAGCCTAATCTGCGTTCGCCTATCCGCCTGCTCAACGTGATAATTACGTTAAATGGACGACAACACCAGAATTCGGCCCCTAGTTCCTGGTAATTCCACTAGTCCTGGCCACGGTAGCGGCTACGGTAACGGTGGAAAAACGGTACGTGGTAGACGCGTTTACGCTATCTTGTTCTTACTTCTATTTTTATAGTTTCTCACCATTTGCTATAATCTTGCAATCCCAACAAAAATTACTGACGACAAAGCAGAAGACATTATGGTGGTGCCACAATGACCTGCGCAGTCTTGGTATCCAGTGCTTATGAGCCTCCTTGTCTGAAACACCCTGGTACTTAAACCTTCTAAGAACCTGATGATTTCTTATTCCAGCAATAGAAGAGTACACCAAAAAATTACCCTGGCTGCCGGAATGCTATCAGCTCGTCGCTCATAAGGAGAGGTTAGCCTCCCTTTCAGCTTCCTTAAGCAATGTGACTACTGTCTCAAAAAATGGTTTTCATTCTGTAATAGTAGCAATATAGATCTATGTGAGGCATAAGTCCCCTGTGCTCAAAAATTCTTAACACAACTTTATGAGTCAGGTGCACAATATGGTACATTAAACAGTTGCAGATCGACATTATCGTTAATCCTAGGACAAGACATATCTAATGATGATCGCATTAAACGTTCTTGACAGGGTATATTTAGACTTCGTCCTCTGCAACCCAAATATAACACTTGGTGCGTATCTAGAGTGTTAAACTATTTAGCTTCATGTTATCCAAACGAATCACAAAGTTTATATATTGAAAAAAATTTATACCTTATTGGCCCTAAAAACTGCACACGGGGTGCAAAGACTATCTTAAATAAAAATTTCTTATATAGAATTTTTTGCCAATGAAAACCGTATGAAAACATCTGATTTGGTAAAAAATCTACCTCCTTGTCTTGCCCTTCCTTCTAGACAGACCTGACATCTGCCCTGTAAAAAGTTTCCATTGCTACCTTGAGTTAACATAAGATTTACAAAACATCAAAAATCTTTTTATAAGTTTCAAAAAGCCTTATAAACCTATCACCTTGCTATCAATAAGCTGGTGGATCGAGACCATCCTAGACGCTTGCGGAATTGACATTACTATTTTCACCGCACATACATGACATGCGTCTACTCCTAAAGCATATAAAACTGGTGTGAATTTAGGTATCATCAAAAGATCCACAGGTTGGAACAATTGCATAACATTTGGTAAATTTTAAAATAAAAATATTATTAATAAAGATGATTCCTTCTGTAGCGAGATGTATTCTGGTAAATGACTAAATAAGTATTATTGAAATAAAAACATGTTGAGTTATTTTAATGTACTATAAGTAAACAAAATTATTTTTTTGTTGATATTTTCTATTACTCTCATCATCTACATCTGAGCTAATATAGAAGTACGAAACCCGAAATATAATTAGTGACGAAACGAACTTAACTTACCTTAAGTGAAGGTCTATCATAATTATATGAGGGTTTCGTACGGATATATTAGAACCCACCCTACCATTTCCTTTAGTCCAATATCTTTAAAAATATCATCATATTAGAAGAGAAGACACTTTCAACTAGATGCAGGCATGGGTTGCTAGAGCGGGGAAGGAATTATAAAAAAAAAGAATATCTCAAATTCAGTGCAGATGGCGAGACCGTGGTGTGTACTGCATGTGAACTAATATATTCTTATATTACTTAAGATAAGTTCATCTAACCACTAAATAAAAAAAAAACCTTGTAACATCGGTTAAGAAATTAAATGACCAGTGCGTCTCTTATAAGCTGCAAGTTCTAAGTCATCTTTTAAGATACGTGACATGGTTTTAGGTGCTCATTTCCCGAGATGATATCTTTTGCTCTCGGACAGGATTTTTTAAAAATTATTTCCTTTACTGCTTCAACCAAATTCGTGTGCGTACACAATGTGGACATCCAGATCTTTCTCTGTCTCATACAGAGAAGCCTCATTGTATCTATTAATAGCCCGGTATACAAACATTAGACTAATACCAAGTGTACGGAGAATTTCATAAATTGTATTTGGCTCCATAACTACATTGAGTAATGCAATAACAGCTATTTATTCTCTTTATAACCTATTTTAATATTGTACAATATTGTGCCATGTAATGAAGTCAAAGTGAGAAAACACACTGAGGAATCGTATGAATATGACAGATTCCAAATCCAAACATAATATTTTTCTTATTCTAACAATATTTAAGGCCAGACTAAGTGCATATGTGCATATTCGCACAAATATTTATTTCTTTGATATAGTCTGTACACTTCAGTACCTCTCACTGAAACTATGCTGCAGTGTAATCATGCTATCGCGTACTTTTTAAGGTGCAGGTGCAGCATCGCAGCGCGTAAAGAGTAATCACAGTCCTTAGATAGCATCCTATAGTGGTTATGGAGATAAATTTCCCATCTTCAACTCCTCCTTAACACAGGACATGAGTACAACACAAGTGAACTCGTTTTCTCAGAGTTTACTTAACTTAAAAACGGACATGCTTGCACAACGTTCACTCCAGAATAATGATTCTGATAAAAACGTAGTGAGACGTAAAGGATTAGCATAAACCGTTACATGGGATTTACCCTCGACCGGTTACACTTTTATATGAATTTATTCCTCAGATTTTTCTCGAACCACCTTAAATTGTTTTTAAAGAGTAAATTTTTAGCTGAAGTTAAAAATATAATTTTATATGATCAAGTTAAAAATATCATAAAATACATATGTGTTTGGCGATAGGCAAAACACTTGGTAGGAGGAAAGGATAAATGTAGCAAAATTGTGACACAATGGTACTCCAGAGAAACCAAAATGAAAAGAGGTTCTAAAACGATGGAACGACGATATAAAACATATGTGGTGTGATGTGGTAAAGAGTTGCCCAAGCATGGAAAATGTGAATGGAAAAGGTTGGCGGAGGCCTAGCTCCATCATGGTTGAAGTCATATCGCGGTGGTGGGGCTCAGTAAACTGGGGTGAACCCAAGCGAAGTCAATTGAACCGAGAGGTCTGCCCTTTGTATTCCTCTTATTCTATTACTATTATTGTTATTTAGTGAGAGTTAGTGCCGTGGTGCATTGCAGCGGAATTGGGCTGGCACGACTGGGGAGGTACTTCTCGCTCACTTGATACCGCCGCAAAGTGACACCTATGGTGTCGCGTTTCATGGGGGGAGGGGAGGTGAAAAGAGGAGCAACGCAATGGCATAGAAATTTTGCTGATGTTCATGAGAGTCCGTTCTTTTAGAAGGACACCAATTTCTCGTTTGTCTAATTTAACATTAAAAAACAACTCATATAGCAAAAGCGAAGTAGGAGGCGCACTGCTGTTATGTACTGTTTCATCATCATCATTATCAGCCCATATCAGTCCACTGCTGGACATAGGCCTCCTTCGATGAACGTCAAGACCGATCTCCTGCTACTCGCATCCATCCCAGACCAGCTACTACACGGAGATCGTCTTCCCACCTGTTGAACGGTGGACCAATTTATACTTTTATATGTACTAAGTACTGTCTATTTACTTTAGATAACAAGCAAGAGGCCAGAACATAATTAATACCTTCTTCATGCATTTATTTAAATTATGGTCCTGTCAAGTTGAATATCTCTTACAGTTAATATGTTAGATTGTACGACCGCAGACGAGCAGCACGATGCCTACCTCACAAACCGCATAAAACGCGACAGCATAGCACTAACTTTAGGCTAACTTTATATATATATATATATAGATGGATAAACCGACCCGGGGAAAGGTGGTTTCTCGGGTTAGGATCACTTAGGTATGAAAAGTAGAAAATAGCCGATTCTCAGACATACTGAATATGCACATAAGTTTTGGTAAAAATTGATAAAGCCATTTCGGAGGAGTAAGGTTGACACAAGAATTTTATATATAAGAAATACGAAACCAACTAAGTAGTTACTTTCTTAAGACTTATTGTATAGAATCACTTCTAAATCTTTACTAAAGATCAGTGATGATATCTACCACCATCATCATAATCATAAGCAGCCCCGATCAATCCACTGTTCTTAGGATATCTTTCAATGAACGCCAATGAACTTAAATAGGATATTTCCATTATCTTATTTTGGATCAATAGATGTAGTAACATTTGGAACAAGAAATAAAAACCGTTTGCAGCTTCTACGATCTTATCGAACTCTCTGTGATTGACTTCTTGAGTATATTTTGACTTCGTTATTAAGCTTAAATTTTCTTAAAGATAATTCCAGAGAAAAGGTAACGTTATACGAATATATTAATATATATTCGATCCCAAGTACACGTTACAATATACAAAGAAAAGCAAGTATTTCTCGACAAGGAATGGTCACAATATAGGATTTCAAATTAAATTGGGGTCGAATAGATATACCCTTGCGTTGAGTGTGTTTATCGCTTCGGATAGAAGGGCGTTTTATGTGTCGCTTATTTTTTGTTATTATTTACTGCTACTTTAATGTAGACAATCTTGTCTACTCATCCAGAAGGATCAATACTGTTTACAACAAATTGTGATCGATTTTAAGAGTAAATTAATTAAATAGCGCGATATAGGTAAATGTGGAATGTTGTGAAACGTTAACCGGTCAAGCGTAACGACATATCGCAGTCTTGCGCATCTACAGAATCAGGTTCGTACGAGTAAAACCCAGTCCCATGTTGGAGCTTGGCATATACAATTTTTAATGTTTTTATTTATTTTCTTTTTTTTACATAATTGCTTACACAAGCGTTATCAGCTTAGTTATCCTCGCTTTTCATGGCGAGAAACGTTTTTTTAACAAATCAAGAATGTAAATAGGTATAATGAACTAAAATTAGAGTAACTATATGGCTTTCTTCTTCATCTTAGCGTTATCCGGTTTTTTTATCAGATGGTATCGGGGTGAGACACCTAATGTTTTGGATGGAGATTTTACCAGGGCGCCAGTTTTTACACAGAGCGGCTGCCATCTGACCTCTGTAGCACAGAAGGGAAACTAAGCCCAGTCCTAGATTAGGCCGAATTCGAATACACAAAATCCGGGTTTCCTCACGTAACATGATGTCCTTCACTGTAGGAGCAATCCGAACATGTACTTAATTTTAAAAACTCATTGGTACATGGCCGGAACGAATCTGGACCACCCGAGTGTGAGTCCCTACCGCTAACTACCCGACCAATATATATATATATATATATATATATATATATATACACATTTCGTTTTTGACAAATTAACTCCTCTCATTTTCGCAGATGATCTGCGAGGGCTACGGCCACCGAGGCGAACCTCATAACCCGGCTGGGATCGCGAGGAGACAACCATCCCTTCGGTAACGGAGCCGCAATAAATTAGTAGCTTATGGGCTCAGGGTGGGAATGTAGGCCCATTTAGGGCCTGTGTGTTATGTGGTGTGTTGTGACTGTGGTGAGTAGCGCTTGGGTGTGTCATGCGTGCGCATGTGTGATCCTCGTCCGGATCGCAGGACACGCAGTCCCTAGTCCGCTTGGTGGATCATGGAGGGGGAGTTCACGCGGATACGGTCTCCCGTCAGGTGGTCGCGCGTGCTTGGCAAAATAAAAATTGTAACGTCATGCGTACAGTTACTAGTAAAGCTATTTTGAGGCTCTTAAAACGCTTATTATAAAGAAAGATTGATAGCTTTTTATTTATCACAATAACCTGTACTAGTAAACCAATATTAGTACACATATTACTGTAATCAACAGAAATGAGAGGACCAGAAGGCACAAAAGTCTTCGCTAGTCCAGACCAGTAGTAGATAAAAAATTGAGGTGAGATGTGACCAATCAACATTTGCCATATTGGATTTAATATGACGCGGATTATCTATGACTCTTCGTATATTTAACAATCGCTTGAAGCAACACAACTGACAGTGTCCGCCCACTTACATTATTAAAAGTGCAGGTAACTAACGCACCTGGCAGACACGTGTTCAATTTTATCCGCTCTCAATCTTTATATGAACTGGGGCATATGGAGTAACGAAATTGCAGTGTACCCATAATATACTACGAGTGTGTTACGCGCCGGAATATTGCGAAATACCTCCGATATGTGCGGTGGAGATATGCAAGTAACAGAGCGCCGAGCTACTTATGCGAATAAGTTGCTCTCGGCTTTGTGCAGAAAATGTAAAGAGGACATATCTGGATCATTGGCAGTGAAGAATAGATTAAGATTGTGTCCCACTCGAGGGAAGGAGGGGTAGATGGCAAAACGGTCGCATTACAATTATTCGAATATAGGTATCGATAGTTATCAAATCTGATTCAATATTATATGGGGAGGATAGCTAATGGCATGCCACATAGGAGGAGGTAGTGCCATGCATAGTGCATGACACTGACAACGCAATTGGGGTGGCACGACCGGGGATCTACATTTCGCTCACATAATACCACCGTGAAGTAACATCTCCAGTGTCGCGTTTCGTGCGGTCTGTGTAGTAGCCGGTGGGCCACCGGGGGGGGATGGTAGCGCATCGGCATAGTAATTATGTGGATGTTCAGGGTGTCGGTAGTTGTAAAAAGGCTCCGATTACTCGTTTGCGCCCCTTTTCTATAAAAAGAGTCCGAGAAAAGTATATAACTGTGGTCACACTTTCCGACGTCGCACGATGACCAGCCGTATGTGATCAGACGTAGCTCTGTTTGTTTTATAAAATAAGTGTACAAGAGAGAAATCGGAGCCTTTTTTACGACTACAGAACATCATAATGACTATGCCTATGCATTGACCTCATTTTCACCATGCATGCAGCGTGGCACTACCTCTTACTAATACTGGTAGATAAATTAAGAACCATAATGCGAATACAATAAAAACTACAACAAAAAGTTATTGAAACAGAAACTACAAAAGACAACACTAGTTATTGAAGCAGAAACTACAACAAACAACACTAGTCATTGAAGCAAAAACTATAACAAACAAAACTAGATATTGTAACAGAAAGTACAATAAACAGCACTAGTTACTGAAGCAGAAACTACAACAAACAACACTAGTGTTTGGAGCAAAGACTACAACAAACAACATTAGTTATTGAAGCAAGAACTGAACAAGCAGCACGAGTTGTTGAAGCAAGAATTACAACAAACAACACTAGTTTTTTTCCATTACGCAATTTAATACATCTACAAAGGCTATTTGCACGTACCCTTTGTTACTACATTTTAATTTGTATACATACCTACCAGGTTGAATGCACGTTATTTACAATGTCTGTTTATATTTAGTGAATAAGTTAGTATCTATTATATCTATTTTCTTTTTTTCATTAGTTCGATAGAACGTTTTAAAGAGAGTGTCGGTTCAGTGTGGTTCAGTAACAGTGTGGTTCCGATCCCTCATGCCATTTTAGTACAAACGAAAAAAAATACGAGACGAGACATACAGGACATATCAGGACACTTGTCTTTGTCTGTCAACTGCCTCCACTGAAGGTGATCATTAATCTTTCATTCAGACACTTGACACTTGCTATCACTAAGGGCTTATTAATGAGCACGCGCCTCCTAACTATTAGGGCCTTATGAATTGCAGGGCACTTCTAAGCCCTTTGCTAAAACGTCGTTCAGGCTCTAACAGGTAACATAGACATTTATATACATACATAGGATTTTACCCTCCCTCTGACGGTAAGTCGCGGAAAAATGCCGCGTCACGTGAGTGTTTCTGAATAGAAAAGATAAGATCTATATCGTACAATTTCATTGGATGTAATAAATAATCGTTCTGTCACCAGGAGAACATTTATCTCCTCTTTGCAATGCAGACTACTCTTTCATGAGGATCTCTAGAGATATTCGTGCTTAACATTTTCCCACGGGAACTTTTTGCGAAATATAAAGTAACGATGCTCTCGTACCAAGTACGTGTTATGAGTAACACGGCACCAGCCATGCTGGATTATTTATGATTCATCAGTTGTGGAATAACAGACAAACTCACCAACATTATTGGGACTACTTTTGACAGGTACTTCCCTACATCCATGACCCAGATCAGACGGTATAAAGATATTGTAAACGCTGCTAACAGCTGAGACGTTATGATCAATCTCAGCTACATGTTTTTCCTACAATGTTAACGCCACCCTCTCAATATTTAAGCGACATTCATGGAACAAGGAGATTGTGACGCATGCAACTGTATTAATAGATGAGGCTCCATACGTATTCCCAGTGGCGTATAGAAATAGGGATTAAACACCAACATGAGTATATATAACAAAGAACCCCAGTATAATAGCAAGTTGGAATTTCAATACTTTAGGTAGAGGTAGTGCCATGGTGCATATGGGAGGTAATGCAGTGGAATTGGCTCAGCACGACCGGGGTAGGACCTCTCACTCACTTGAACCGGCGTAAAGTGACAGCGTCACTGTCTCGTTTCGTGTGGTTTGTGAGTAGCCGGTGGTCCATTGGGTCCAATCATGCGAATATCCATGGGTCTCGGTAGTCATCAAAAGATTCCGATTTCTCGTGTACACCTTTTGATATTAAAAAAGTGTGATTTTTTTCAACCGGGAAATAAGGAGCCATTTCTCATGCCGATAATTTATAAATTAGATATGTAGTCCATGTTTAACTATGCCGATACGTTGCCCTCATTTCCTACTCCCCTCCATTACTACCGGCTGCTCGTCACGTGAGCGAGAGGTGCCTCGGTCATTCACGCCCAATTCCGCTGCAATGCAGCATTGCGTTACTAATCTAATGAATATATTGATTGTTTGTCTAAAATAGTAATTTTGTCATTTAATGATGCGCCTCAACGTATGTTGATGCTCAATGGTTTTATGTTCATTTGTTATTACTCGAACACGTGTTGGATGGAAGTAAGCTTTACGCTCGATGCGGAGCACCAATGAAGAAAAGGCGGTTTACACTGTAGAACATGTTCGAATGAACGTCGAGTCGATTTGTCGATTGTTTTAACTTTTATTTCTGGTTTCGACCATAGATATAAGAAAGAAGTAAGATCTTTATTTAACCGGTTTACATCTCGGTCTCAGGCCAGGGGTTGACCCGGTGGTTGATTTAATCGCGGAGGTTCAAAAACTATTTATTCAGCAATTATACTCGTAATTAGAATAAAATATGCCGAATATTTTTTTTTTTTCAGTTGCTTTGTATTAATTAAAAACTCACATGTTTTGTTACACCCCTCATAACCTGGATAACAAAATTATTTCAAAATTTCACTAATAAGAAATCGCAGAAAATTAAATGTAGCATTGCTCAACTAATTATATATTAACTAATTATATATTTATATATAAATAGTTTTCTATAGGAGCTACTGAACAACGATCGAATAATCGAGCGTAACACCAGCGTAAGGCGCTTATTTCGGTTACGTCCCTTCCACACCTTTTACGTCAGAATCATGTTCGATCTTAAGGAGTAAACTCACAGTAGCGTGTTAGATCTGACACCTTTTCAGGTCGTTATCTGTATTTGTGCCAAATCTATTCAAATCCGTTTAGTAAGTTTTGCGTGTATCACCAAAATACATACAAACATTTGCATTTAGAATATTATTATTCATTATGATTCATATAGAGGAGCGTTTAAAGTAGTTTTCCTCACTCTATTAAACAACTGGAAATGTCAAACTAAAGTGTCCGATTGATAATCACGTGTATATACAATCGGTAGGGCTACGGTTATCACCAATAGCAAAGCCGACTCGCTTGTCTTACTATAAATAATAATTGACAACCCTACTAAAACATGGTGTTGTCCAAACAGCGACATGTAACGTTGAAATATCATTTAGTATACGTTATGTAAAGTCTTTTGTCAACGAGATACAAATTTGCATTCGTCACATGCATGAATAATGCCATTAGCTCACTTTATTATGCACATTTTGTAAGCCGTGGAAACGACGAATGAAAATTCTAACGCTGAAAGCTGTGTAAAATAATTGTATGTACTCTAAACTACCTATCTTATGCCTAATAAAATGACGAGTGCGGCGCCAGCGAAACCTTCCCGTTATTTGACACATTATTTCATTTTTTTTTTTTTGGAATTTGTTTTTTTAATTTAATTTGTAAAACTTTCCGTCCCACGGATATTCACAATATGTGGCAAAATTTCATTTATTTACAAAAGAAATAACTTCGGCCTCGTGAACATTACACGCTACCATGAAAATGAATTCAATTTATGACAAACACGTATTTCGTGAAAGTTGTCATTCATTTACAGGATATAAGAGCTTACTTTGATATTTTCACACATTCTAGAAGTTCTCTTGTGTTGAAATGTTATACAGCCTATGTTCATCACGGGTAATGTATGTGTAATGGTAAAATAATCTTTTAAATCGGTTAATAGTTTCGAGTCAAGGACGGAGCCTATTCAATGCAAACATACAAACGAGTTATCAAATATTTTCTGTTAGTATTTTAAGTTTGGTTTTTCCTGGTTATTCTTCAGCACACTTACATTTGGAGTTCTTCAACATGAGACCAGAAGATTATTTATTTGCAGCTATCGTCCCATACTCACTAGGAAAACACTACAAGCTTCTAGTGTTAATATATGAGATTAGATAGATTAGATTTGTAAGAGTTGTGCCATGCTGCATAGGAAGGGATAGTGCCATGCACGGTGCATGACACTCCGTCCTCATATGCAATGGAACTGGGCCAGCACGACCGGGGAGGTACTTCTTGCTCACTTGATACCGTAAAGTGACACCACGTTTCGTGCGGTTGTGAGCAGCCACGGGCCCATTGGAGGAGAGGTGAAAAGGAGGGGAACGCATCGACATAATTATGCTGATATTCATGGGCGTCAGTAGAGGTCAAAAGGCATCGATTATAACTGCCTACTGTAAAGAGGCACAATTTATGCACTGCCAAACCGATACCTGGTAATAATTTGAGCAATATATATATTATTCAATAATTCAAAGTCAAAGAAGAGATATCGAGTCCCACATGTCGAGATTATTATCGCTTGTCGAAGGAGCCTTGATTAAAAAAAATATGTCGAGATCCTCATATATTTGTTTTGTTTCCCATTCAAGGCGTTCAAACTAATCCACATTTATGTTGGTCTTTCCTTGTCGCTTTCTCAGTATCGTATAACTGGGTCATGTTTATCAAAATACTACACGAACCTAAAATAACAGAGATATTATTGTAGTATGAGATGAGGGAAATTAATGTGAGAATAAAGTACGACCGAAAGGTTTATCATTGGCCTCCCACAATACTACCAACCACCGACTTAAGGGTCTTGAGTTCGGAACCTATGCTAGTTCTAGCCGTAGCAAGGAAAATAATTCAACAAGGTATATTCTATTCTGCTTCGAGCGTATGGTTACAACTAGAAGCAAACCAGGTACGCACCAGGTACCATAATTCATAACTACTTTACTTAAAGTCACTAAACTTATGTCACCTGATTTCCAACCATTGATATACAAAACAAAAGATACACGATTTCAAACTGAACTATCATTTTATAGCACTCCTGATTCTATCTTTTTTTTTTTTGCAAAGTCAACCTTTTGAACATGATGTAAAAACATTTTGTATAAATTTACAAATTACAAATCAGCGTGTCCCACAATAAGGAATCCTCGGCTTAGGGTAGGGCTCAAATCCCTAACACAGATGGGGTTGTCCCGCACCATACGACAACCGCACCGACTTTGGGACAGTGCAATGGGGTGAGGTTTCCATCCTCGCCCCTTGCCCCGTGCGCAAAAACGCCGCCACGTTTTGCTATTTTGTCCCCTCTTCTTATAAAAGGGGTACAAAGAGCGGCATCTCCTCCTGCTCTTTAGTCCCCTCTTCTTATAGGAGGGGTACTAAGAGCCGCCACAGGTGTCTCGGATAACGCCAGGCTACTGAGCCCCACCGCCACGACAAGGCTTGAACCGTGATGGGGACGTTAGTCTAGTCCTGTCGTAAGTACAGTTAGGACTTGTGCTACAGGTGATAGACATCGGAAATATATTTAATATTTTTATATATTTTAGAAATCTTATATATTTAAGATTTTTATTATAGAAATATATATAATACATATATAAACATCCACGACCTAGGCGGGATTCGAATCCGCGACCTCTGGCGTAACACGTGGACTAACCACCACGTTACCAACTGAGCGAGCCGGTCGTCCCATATATACAAAATAATCGAGAGAAATCTCTATCTTCCTGCAAACTGCCTGATATTATGAATTGATTCCAGACTGAATATAAATAACCTTTTAAGTAAATTGCCACCTTTAATTGTGCTCATTAATCGTTGACAGCCAATTTGGCTAATATGTAGCCGGGGGTCTCTTAGAAGGCTCATTCAATTAGGAAAACTCAAAGGCGTCTTATTTTCCTTTATGGTTGTATTATCTTCGACCTTGAGATCTGAGGCATATACCATTTTCATTTAGTACGAATTTTCTTCTCCATGTATTTTTTTTTCTCAGCAGGTTCTATTTATCTATCTATACTATTAGATATAACATTTTTGTATGTAGGTTTTATTATTTGCCTATGAAAATAAACGCTTTATTTAACCTTAGGCACTTATAACTTGGGACCGTATCCAAATTAGTACTTATATTATAAATAAACATACACAGTCATGTAGAATATATTATGTTTACATAGGCATGTACTTATTTTTACAGGAACTGTTTGTGATAAAATGTTATTTGCCGCTGCATATCAACAGATGTTCACTGTGGCTGATGGAATGTGAGCGGCGAGAAAGTTCCGCTGTTAACACGAAGCATACACAACAGTGAGTGGTATGACTAAGTGTCTTTCTCACTCACAAGACGTACCCACTGGGTGCTGGCATATCGACGGTTGTTCTCCATCTAAAATTTCGAACGTTGGCGCAATTGCCATACTTTATCTTACTAAAACAAATACAGTAAATCTGGGGTGTTAACCTTACTTAAAGAAATACAATAAACCTGGGGTGTTAACCTTACCAAAACAAATATAATAAACCTGGGGTGTTAACCTCACTAAAACAAATACAATAAACCTGGGTTGTTAAACTTACTAAAACAAATATAATAAACCTGGAGTGTTAACCTTACTAAAACAAATACCATAAACCGGGAATATTTCCATGTACGCTTTTTTAGTACAAAAGCCTATTTGTTTAATGAATGACTGACTGAGGGCTAGGGTTGAACCAATGGTATTTTAAGGTAATATTTTTAGTGTGCGTTAAACGCTCAGTATTCCAAATACGACCTAGACCTATTCATGTAAGGAGCCCACTCCTATCTCAAAGGTCGGTAGTACACCTACACAACATCGGATTTATAAATCGCAAATCAAGAGGGAAAAAAATGAGCGGTGTCAAGGGACAAGGGAGGATATAGTTAGGTAAGCAGAGATTCTATGCTGCCAATCAAATCTCTACTTACTTGATTAGCAATATCCGGAACTTGTGTAGAAACACTTTAAGTATTTATTATCGTCATTATTGTCTATTTTTATTATTTATAATGTACAAGAAGCCTGTATAAACTTAACAAAACAAAAGTAATCGTCGCGACACTACACTTGCATTGTTCAAAGCAAAATAGAAACACGAAACGAATATAATTGGCTTGCTAATTATGAGAGAGAGAGAGAGAAACTTGCCTACGCCGAGAGGCTTACTACACTTACTAACAAAAAGTGCAAAGAATGTCGTGACGACATTTCATAAAAAAGTTTCGTCTGGCCTCCTTCGCAGCGCGCGATAAGGAACTTTATTAGAAAAAGACGAACTCGATATGCATGTATTGCAATTAAAAATTAAGGCAAACCTAAATGCTCAAGTCTGATTAGAAACAAAATGTTGGCGGCGCATGTTTGGAGACTCTGAAAGGACCTTATGACCCGTGTATTATTCAATTGTAAGGGTGGGAACTTACAGTATACGAGGGCCACATATATGATCTGGAGATCTTGTGGGTAATCTTTTGAAGTGAGCCTTCTGTATAAGCGATTGGGGTATTACGTTTTTTGTGTCATGACAAAGCGTTACTGCCTCGTAGAGTGTACATAGTACATAACAAGTTCCATTCCTCAGTAGCGATTCGGTTTTCCACTTGTCGTTGAGGTTTCTCTACTTTATGTCCCAACCCACATTTAAATTTTTTCGCATCAACTGACAACTAAACATTGTTTGGTAACAACGAAGACAAAACCATACTTCACATAAATTTTGAACACAATATTTGTGTTTTGTGTGACGAGGCCAGTTAACCATTTCCTTGGTTAAATTATGCTTAACTTTTATTACGCTATTTCCTACCATCATCAGCTCAACGCGGGGTCGGGCACGTATCGGTACCTGCTGATAGGCTTATAAGCTTTTAATTAATATAAAACTGTCAAATATATTAGACATGTTTCAATATTCAAGGACCGTGTGAAGCTCTGAGTTTTATACCAATATTACCTTTGACAGTGACATGGGTTTGAAATCCGTCGTGTCCATCTTTTTTTTTAATCTACTTTACCTTGCATTTGTCGGAGTAAATAATAATATTTTTTGACAGGGCTCTTTATGGTTAGCATTCAAAGATCAAAGATTAAAAGGTTGAGCTCAACATTCAGAGGTCAGTTCCAGAGAGTAAAAATAATCACTAACAAAAGATACAAGTACACGTGTGTTTAAAAAAATACAAGCAAGGAATTTATTGTGGTGACAATGGAAATAAAAAAGTCAACCGTTTCGTGTCAAGTCTGTAAGGGTATCTTTTAAACCTTTTAATTTCTCAATCCGTTTACACAAGTTTTCGTCATTATTTGTTGTTTTGGAACAAAAGTTTCTTGCCCAGCACGCACTCTAACACGAGACCACACAACCGGTGTAGGGGATGCGGACGTCCCCGGGGACATACGATACAAACCATGCACACGTCAAGTCACATACACCTTCGAAATAGGGATTATTTCCAATACGATTCACGATTTGCCTAGCTCAAATAATACCGCCGTACCGGTTAGCTTTACCGACACTACCCCGCGCGAGATTTTCACCCGTCCGTGGGTGAAGGGGAGTAAGGGCCACCCAGTCATAATTCTCTCCAGCAGCCATCACGTCTGCGCCGAAACCAATTTATCTACCGCCGTCACCGTCAGAGTCTGGGGATGAGGAACTCTATGGTCTCTCTGGTCATGATAATAATAGTAAAGTTAGCCAATTAAAATTTTCATTTCGATATACATCTCACCCATCTCCGAAAGAGTGAGAGCCGAACCCCTTTTCGACTCCAAACCGAGTGCCGCCACACGACGAGTACTCATAACAATCCGATAAAGCTGCGCTTCTCATCGCTTCCACAGCAAGAGTTTAGGTCCGGAAAAAATTATCTGGCCAAAGCTCAATTTAAGTTCTTATTAAATTACCTACATAATAAGCTCTCAGGAGCTGTTTTGTCGTTAAAGATGGCCTCTTAGAATTGAATATTGTCATCATTAATTACAATTGTGTAGTTTTAACTTAATATTTCCTTACTATCATTGTTGGTTCCCATCGATGCATGGCAGCCAAAATAAGCGATTACGTCAGTAAAGGTGGTTCTCGTTTACATAACACAGACGTGAAATGGTAACGGTGTTGGGTTATGTGTGATTTAGCAGAGTCTAATGTCCCAATATAATAGGAACCGGAGGAAATTGGGACGGCACATGGTACCGCCGCAAATTGCGTTTCATGCGGATTGCGAAGCTGGTAGTCGATTTTTGAATGGATTTTCAAGGAAGATAACGTGTATATATCAGCATATGCGACTGTTAATAGGCATTGAAATTCGCCAAATGATTTTCCGTTTGTCCTTACTTTCCGTGACTAACAGAGCTAAAATCGTTTGTATTTCAGTCTGCAAAAATACAAAGCTTTCTAATATTATGAAATTCATTATTTTCTCTTTTGTACTTTTGTATTTAAGACTGGTGGATTCCGGTTATCCCACCTGAACTTTGGTATGGAAGCGATGAGGAGGCCATTATATCTTCACCGGATTGCTATGAGTGCACGTCGGGCGACAAGACTAATTTAACTATTATTATCATGGCCAGGGAGATCGCGGGTCCCTTGTCCTCCAACTCTGACGTCAGAGGCAGCTCGCGGATGGTTGCCCCGACGGACGAGAGCCCCTAAACCCCTGAAGGGGTTTAAGGGCCCCTTATTCACGCACTCAGACAGGTGGAAAAATTTGCGCGCAGTAATCTTGGAAAAAAGAGGCGGTATTATTTGAGCTAAGGAAATCGAATTGAAATTAGTCCCTAGTCCGGAGGTGTCGTTCTTACTGTTCGCAGTCGAATGTGTGTGTGTGTTGTTTGAGTTTACGTGTACCTGGGTTGATGTTTATGTTTCACATCTGTCCCCGGGGAAGCTACGTGCCCCTACACCCGAAGAGTGGAGACGGAGATTTTAAAAATTGTTGAATGTAAGGAGCAAATGTTCGGCCTGTTATAATAGCTGTAATTGGGTCAACCATGTGCAAAATTATACTTTTTATAGCCTAGGGGGACAAACAAGCGGCAAGAGACTTTTGATATCTACCAAAGCCCGTCGCTAAAAATTCACATAGTTTATATGCAGGCGTGTTGCCTATTCCTTCCTCCTTCTCCTCTCCAACCGTATACTCAAAACCCAACTAAACGCGAGAGCATAGACGTCACTTTACAACGGCATCAACTGTGTGACAGGTACCTTACCGATCGTGCTGGCCTAATTCAACCGTAATATAGTATAGCACTACCTCCTGCTAATATTTATGAGTACAGTAGCATTATGAAGTTATTCAGAAGTTTTGTGTATAAACTCACAGATAATGGACTGGAAGTTAGAAGATTTCAAACTTTAGAAGGGGATATTGTGAGCTATATCTTTATAAATTAACTAGCAAAGCTGCGTAGTTTCACCCATGTGATCCTCCCTGAAAACGCACCCCTTGGTGTGGTGTTTCGTAAAATACAATCTTAGAGAATGTCTGCACCCTAAATGGAACCTACAAACCAAATTTCAAGATTGTAGGTGTAATATTTTCTGAGATTC
>JAFELO010000413.1:127648-166610 GCA_017140195.1 Eumaeus atala | reverse complement strand
TACATAAATTTGGTTAAAATAATCATTCTCAACCTTTACTCTAGGACGCCAACTTTAACGGGAAGCAGTTCGCAAAATTATTATTATGTAATTTGATAAAATCTTAAATATTGTTTTGGAAAGAATCTTTTATTGAACTCTAAACTCTAACTATTTTGATTGCTATTGAAGCGATCGAATTCGCTTACTTTTCAATTTTGTCTTTTAATAAAGATGAATAAGATTAATGTGGACACTATATGGACGTGTATATGACATCTTATGATCTCTGTAGCAGCATAATAATTATATTTGCTTTTGTCCGTATTTAAAATACATATTTAAACTACTACAGGACAACCCCACCAACTTTGTGACAGTGCAATGGAGTGAGGTTTCCATCCTCGCCCCTTGCCCCGTGCGTCACCCTGTTGCTCTTTTGTAGCCTAAAGTAAGAAGAGGTTCTTATGGGATGGGTACTAGGAGCGATCCTCGCCCGCTCGAGCATCCCCCTCGGTTCAATTGTCGTTGGCTGGGTTCATTGTTCTTAGTAGCCTGGGGTGAACCCAAGCTCAACAAAACAAACGCACCCTCCAAATAGAACATCGGCGCGACCGTGTCGTACCCGGAATAAAGGTCCCGGTTAGCATTCTGCCAGACTATCGATAGGCGCATAAATACGGTAGTTACCTTCACAAACGAAATTAATGAATGGTACCTCTACCAGTGTGCCACAGAGCCTAAAGTTGATAGTCTTCTTTATCAACTTCAGGCTCTGTGGTATTTTTGATGAACGAATCCTCTTTCACTTCCCGATCGCTGGTCATTCGATTTGTATCCAGAGACCAACATCTTCGATAAAATAATAAGGCATTTTGATATGGGTCATCTGAAAACTCTAAGTCTTTTAATTACTTTTGAAAAGGTTTGAGAGCGTTTTATACCGAAAGAACTAATTAAAAGGCTTCATGCTCTATTCCACTACAGGGTACCTCATGAGTAATATTTCAAAAAAATTAATAATCTGTTGGAGGATGAAAACTCTTTCTAAGATATCTCTCAATATGTGATTTTATAATTTTTTTAACAAGGCAATCGCACACAGTTTGTGCAAATGGAGCAAATCGATGAGCATGCCGTCTTTAAGCACTACGATAAGAAAGAAAGTCAGCACTTTAGGAGATTCTGCTATGTCTTATTCATCTGTTAAACATGGATAGCAGAATTCAAAATTTTTAGAGAGAGTGTGAAAGATGAAACCCGCTCTGGAAGGCCTTCGACGTCCACTATTGACAAAAACATTAAAAAAGTACTTCATTTAATTATGTGGGACCGCAGATTAAAAATTGGAGAGGTCACCGAGATTATAGGCATCTTTTATGAACGAACACAAAACATCATAGTCAACTAATTGGGTTTCCATAAACCGACCGCGAGGTGGGTTCCGTGACTGCTTTCAGTTGAAAAAGAAAGTACGCGAATGACTATTTCACGTGACTTGGTGTTACTTGAAGCGATGCAAATGACTCCATGTATCTGCTTGTTACAATGGACGTAACATAACCCATGTTACGTCCATTGTAACAAACTGATACATTAAGTTACCGCACGCTAGAATCAAAACTACAATCGAAACAGTGGAGAATACCTGGTTCATTACCACCCCCTCAAAAAGGCTTATACGATTTTGTCTCCAAATATGGTAATGGCTTCAGTATTTTGGGATACGAAAGGTGTGATTACTTCTGTGTCCTACTACGTCTTTCTACGAATGTTTTGAGGCAGAGTCCTGTTTCATCAAGATAACGCCCGTGTTCTAACGTCTATGCAATCAATGGCTGAAATTTACAATAGTGGCTTTTAACTATTACCGCATCCGATTTATTAACCTGATCTGGCACCGTCAGACTTCTTTCTGTTCCCCAACTTAAAAAAGCACTTGGGAGGTCAAAAATTTTCCAGAGTCGTCGAGGTCAAAACAGTACAGATGCATATTTTGACTCTAAGGAAGAAAATTTTTTTTTTCAATGGTCTAAATGTAAATGCTTTAAGTGGGAGATGGCAAAAGTGCATCGAACTTGATAGTGAACATGTAAAAAAATAGGTGATTTAGTATGTGTCTATTTTCTTGGTTAGGCCGAATACTTTTCAATTCACCCTCGTATTATCCAAGCGTGAGGAAATACCATGGCGTCGATAAGATTTATAGCGAGTACACATTAAGCATCTTCGTTTACGCGTTTCGTTACGCGCCTGCTTCGGTTGCGTCGTTTTACAACATTACTGTAACCCTAGCAACCCCGATGAGCCCTAGGCATCATCACCAGCGCTGTGGGGGGGATCCACAGCGCTGGTGATGATGCCTAGGCGAGCAGCCGTGGCTCTCACCCAGATCGCAAATGGCATTCTCCGGACGGCCCACTTTCCGGAGACCTGGAAAGAGGGGAGGGTCATTGTTCTGCCGAAGTCGGGCAAGCCCCGAAACCTGCCTGGAAGCTACCGGCCGATAACGACAGCAGTCCCACATCACCAAGTTGTTCGAGAGGCTACTGCTTCGGAGGCTGAAGCTGTACATTCCCATAAGGGACGAACAGTTCGGCTTCCGGAGCGGCCACTCGACCACGTTGCAACTGACGCGGGTGATCCACCACTTGTCTGTAGAGATGAACAAGGGGAGACACTCTGTCGCAGTCTTTCTCGATATGGAGAAGGCCTTCGACAGGGTGTGGCACCCGGGACTCTTGTACAAGTTGGTGAACGCCGGCGTCCCGCTGGCGTTTGTGACACTAGTGGCGTCATTCTTGGAAGGTAGGACCTTCCGGGTAGCGATGGAGCGGAGGCACTCCTCGGTGAACGCCATACGTGCCGGAGTGCCACAGGGCAGATGCCTATCCCCTTGCCTGTACGCGGCCTACACTAACGACATCCCCACACTCAACGATCCTTCGAGGGAGGGTGAGGTGGATGTCATGCTCGCGCTGTTCGCCGACGACAGCGCTTACGTAACCTCGTCCCGAAAGCCGGAGCTCGCAACTGGGCGCATGCAGCGCATGCTGGACCGGTTGCCGGAGTGGCTCGACAGGTGGCGCATGTCCGTCAACGTGGATAAGACGACGGTGCTATATGTCAGCAAGAGGCGCTCCATGCCGGGGCGGTTAAAGTTTAGAGGCCAGGATGTGTCTTGGGAATCCCCAGTCGTGTTTCTCGGATGCAGTATCGACCGCGCGCTGCGGATGGGCTCGCAGGTGGACCGAGCGGTCAATCAAGCGAGAACAGCCCGCGCTTTGCGCTTTCCGCGCTAGTACCGGCCACAGCCGGTACTAGCGTCCGGACTTCCTACACGGACGAAACTGGGGATCTACAAGACATATATCCGGTCACACCTCACTTACGCCGCCCCCGCATGGTACGCGCTAAGCTCCCAGGCCCAGCAGAAACGCCTGCAAGCCCAGCAAAATATATCCCTACTATATATCCCCACAGGTGCCGGTCGCTACGTCCGCAATGATGTGATCGCGCGTGACTTGCGGATAGAGTCGCTGGATGAGTTTGTATTTCGATTGTCAAGCGCTATGTTCAATAGGGCAGATAATGGACCGCATACTCATCGCGACCAGGCCCCGCTGCATGCGCTACCACCTGATGGGAGACCGTATCCGTGTGAACTCCCCCCCCCCCCCCCACGTGATCCACCAAGCGGACTAGGGACTGCGTGTCCTGCGATCCGGACGAGGATCACACATGCGCACGCATGACACACCCAATCGCTACTCACCACAGTCACAACACACCACATAACACACAGGCCCTAAATGGGCCTACATTTCCCTGAGCCAAAAGCCAGGATGGCAAACCGCAATTTTAGTGTGGCCCCGTTACCGAGGGGATAGTCGTCCCCTTGCGACCCAACCCGGGTTATGAGGTTCGCCTCGATGCCCGTAACCCCCCACAGTTTCTGTGGAGATGACCAGCAGTGAACCCTAGCACTGTAAAACTACTCGATTATCGAAATGCAGATCACCAGAGTGATCGAAAACGCTTTGTGTGTACATACACTCCTCTGCAAGGATAGTGTTCCATAAAAAAATATGAGTAATAATAATAAAGGACCACCAGATCGTGACGATAAGTATATCCTTATCTCATCTACCCTTGCTCTGAGTTTTAATTACAATATAGTTTTTAAATTAGCAACGCAAAACTTTTAAAATTAATGCCTGTAAGCGATAACAATTTATCTAATTAAGAAAGTCGCAAAGTGTAGGTTATTTTGTGGAGTAGGAAATATATATCTTTCCGCCAACCATTGCACTGTACTTGCAATGCAGCGATATTCGTCCTCTGAATATAATTTTATTACAATTTAGGGGGCAGGGAGCATTCGGAGCCTTTCGACGGCTACCGAGCCCACAGACATCCCTATTATTATTGTCAAGCAGATGCGTTCCCATTCCTTATTTCTCCTCTACAATGAGCCACCGGCTACACGCATACCGCACAAAAAACATGGCTGTACCATGTGCGTATGACGATACCTCTGTACTTCTCTGGTCTTGCCAGCCTAATTCAGGTGCAATAGTCCCATAGTGCGTATTAAATTCAATTATCACATGAAAACACAAGAGCTCGTGATTTTGATTGCTTTATTATTATACGGTCGGTGTTTAGGAAGAGGTAGTCCATGTTGCATAGGAGGAGGGAGTGGTATGCATAATGCATGACTCTACATCCTCCAATGCGACGAAATTGGATCGGCACGACCGGAGAAGTACCTCTCGCTCACTTTATACCAGCGTAAAGTGACAGTTTTTTAAGTAGCCGGTCTCCCATTGTGGGGGGGGGGGTAGATAGGAGAGCAACGCATCTGCGTAACAATCATGCTAATGTCCATGGGCGTCGGTAGTCATCAAAAGGCTCCGATTACTCGTGTGTAGGGGACATGCTATAAAAAAAGAAAAATATGTCTTATGGCTAGTTACTCAAGTACAACAGTTAGAAATATTAAGTACGACATACAAAGCCCTCGCCGACTTTCAGCTACAGCGGCCATCTCTACTGAGAAGGTATTTCCAACGCAAAGAAGATTAATAACAAAATTCAGCAGACCCTATTAAGGAGAGGTTTCTGCATAAAAGTGCACCAGTATGTACGGAGGCGCAAGTGTACTCTCTTTCCTCTTATTCCTCTATTCCAATGGGATGGCGATTCGACGCGACCTGAGAGAAATTAGACGCAGGAGCGACAGCTTGACGTCTTCACCGAATCACGGGGATGTAACACTGCCAACTTCCTAAATGCAGACCATTATGAGAAATCCGGAAGCCTAATGACACATTTTGTATATTTCGACCCGGATGTCGAACCCGGGACTTCACGTCTGTGGCTGAACTTGCTTACCACTAGACCCCGAGACGGTTACATAGTTTGCTATAAAATATGTCTGTACCAGACGGTAAGGTGTGAATACAATTTAACAATGTACCTGGAATGCTACCCCTAGCGTATGATACTATATGATTTTGTAGCGGTTCATAAAATAAACCTTACAAAATTTCAAATACACAGCACCCATAATCACCGAGTAAAACATCTGTGACATACGTACGGGCAGATGGAAATGACGAAATTACAATCTATCTTATTTTGCCTTTTTTGGCTAAGGAAGCCTAAAAAGAGGAAGCTCAAGAGCTTGTTTCCTGGCTATTACCCGCCTGTGAAGCCAAGGTCAGGTTCCCAGTCGTATGCTGGATCTTGTGAAATCCCCAATCAAAACATTATGAAGTCATTGTGTACCCAGGATGGTTTTTCATAAGATTCATTATTATCTTATGATTGTTCGTTTGATCATGATAATTAGTTTTATATGAACACAAAATGTGAACTGTGTATAATGTAGTTTCATGGAACCTTGGTTAGTTAACAAAACTTTATTTGTGTCGGATACATACTAAGATTATCTTTGCTCGCAAACTTTATCTCGTAATTCGTAAGTCACTGAACATAACATAGGCCTTCGCAAAAAAAATTCAGTTACGTTGTAGTTTCCCTCGGTTAATTACACCTTAGACACCTACCACCTTATTACACCTTTAGATTTTGGCCATACAATTAGACCAACATTAGAATGCTCGGTCCTAACTCACATTTTTTTACATAGCATAGGGGGATAAACGAGTCGTCGGAGCGGTTTAGTGACAACCGACGTCCATTAACATCCATGCATATGCATGGGCGTCGCTCAACATCGCCCCACAAAAGGGCCACCGACTACACACAAACCAGACGAATGACAACAGCGTAGCAATCACATGTCGTGCTTGTTCATTTCGGCTGCGATGCAGCATAGCACTACTTGTAAATAATAAGCTTCATTAAAAAGAACACATACAATTTTGATGCTTGCGGGATGCTAAATATATCCTATATAAAACTAATGTCTGAGTATGCAACTTGGATGACTAAATCACTCAGAACTTCACATAAATTGAAGTAAGTTACGGCAGGTATACGCGGAATAACAGGAAACTAACTCAGATATATCTTAACAGGTCTCAAGTTTCTACGACAGCTAGAATACGTATTTAACATCACTACTAACACCATCTTAAATAATTTACGAACATCCGCCAGAAACTTGTTGTAACATGTAAGTAAACTTGACACGCATTTCCTTATAGAAGTATTTTTTCCAATAATTTTCACATGTAATGGGGAAGGTATTGACAGACTCTTAGCCAAATGTATTAAGATCCCGTGTCACGGTGTTTTTTTTATGAATAGCGCAGGAAAACTACCACTGACTCTGGCTTGAATCCGACGATGTGTGGGGCTCACGGTACATGATAGTGCCCAATACCCACCGCGAGAGCCATCCGTGCCGCCTTACGTGGGGTGCTCCAGGACTATGAATTATCAGGACGACAGGTAGTAAATCCCCTCTCTTCCTCAATAGACCGACGTCACCTATATGAAGCGATTGCCCCACACCATAGTACAATCCCATCAGCTTCAGGTCAGTGCAATGAGGTGAGGCACCCTCGCCCCTTACCTAGGGCTCAAAAGCGCCTCCTCCTTCTACTCTATAGTCCCCTATTCTTCTATTAGGCGGGGCATAAAGTATTTGGGCGGCGGTGGTCACTCCCTACTCATTTACCCCATATCGCATAAAAAAACCATGATGAGTGTATACCGACGCCTACTAAGCGGCTCTATCCATTTTCATTAAGTTTTGAGTGTAAGTAGTAGACAGGGCGTTAAATACATTACAACTGATATGCTGATATGTCCACGAAAAGTAAACTTGAGCGAGGAAAAATGGTTGCGGCTAATTGCTTCCTACTTTCAGCTTTCAGACCTTATTTTATTATTATGTAAATATTATAATTCGTGTGGTATTCTGTATGTGGATAATATGCAAATATAGGAATGGACTGAGGAGAAATATGTCGAGACTCGGTTAGGCGATGTGCGGCTTTATCAATACCGCAGACTCGGTATAACGAATCTAAATTTCATTATTATTATAATGTCTCCTTTGCATGCAGGAACTTCGTGTAAAACGTTATTTTTATGTAATAAAATGGATAAACAAGGTGTCCTCCTCCAATAGACCACCGGAAACTCAGAAACTGCACAAAAATATAATGATAAAAAAAACTATTACATGTAGTGTAACTATTAATAAAAACACATAGCGGCGATATTATGAGGACGAGAGGAGCCGTCCCAATTCTGCTGCATGCAGCATGGGACTATCTCGTATTCTACTCTACATCTGAAAATTGTCTGCATACTATGTGCAACAAAGTACGTGGACAGCACACTAGTCTTGAATAAGAGAACGGGCTCCCCCACAAACATTGAAAAGGGGAAATCCTCAGACCGTGGCACAAATGGGTGACCCCAGAGGTGCATTCGAAGAAGTAAAAACCCTGTGCTACCTATACTCATAATATCAAGCAAAGTTTGCTTGTTTGTTTGAACGCGCTTATCTCAAGAACTACTTACTGGCTAGAATTGAAAAATGATTTTTGTGTTGAATAATCGATTTATCGAAAAGGCCCCATTTATCATGACGCTGCGACTAACAGGACCAGCGTGACGCGGGTGAAACCAAATGGTGGTGCCCGTTATTTATATTACGAAAAAACAAATCGCGCCCAATGCGTAATGGAAAGTTTTGTTCCAGACTAAAATAGACTTCCATAATTCAAAGTCCAAATAAACGAAACAATTATGTGCCATTTATAAACAGGAGGACCGTGACGCTCTAGTTGTAGGTCAGTTTGTTGTTTTTAAATAATTCGATCACCTGTTATCAAATACTTTGAAAAAATATGTTCAGTATGAAATGCTAATAATAACATCATCATTTCAGTCATACTTTGTTAGAGGCACCTTGAATTAAGCTGAAAAAGGATTAATCGTTTTTAATCAATTTATAGCGTCTGGAGTCTAGAGATCAATTAAAGTCGAAGTAAGGTTTTTAGGAAGTTTGGTGCGTACCTAAAAAAATCCATTACGCAAGGGCGTAATGGATTTTTTTGAAGTCACACTGTTACATTGTCGAAAACAGAAGCTCGACCTAAATTGGAACGAATCGAATACAGCGGCGAGTCGATTGCGTAAATTCATATTGAAGTGTGGTATTTTTATTTAATTGTAGAATTATATTTCCCGTCTAGTGAATATTGGACTAGGTCAGCTGTGAGATGGAATTGTGGCCCTCAAGTGATGACAGAGACCTAATTAGCGACCGTTTCCTAGTGGCCTAGGTTTGGGAGACGGCGTGGTGACGAGGGCGACCGCTTGCGGAGGCACTGAAGTCCTCGTGTTTCTGTCAACTCTCTGGAACTCGATGGAAAGCCATTGACTTTTTAAAAATTTCATGTCCATTTTTGCAAAAAAAATCAAAAAATACAAAAAGTTTAAGTTGGATTAAAATAAGTAAAAGTAGTTTATTGACGATGCCTATTTTTTTTTTTGTATAAAATACGCAAGTCAAATTACAGCAGGTATCGTACATCGGTACAACGTGTCGAACGTTGGATAACAACACCATACGAAATACATAGCATCGCTTACCTCTGCTGGCCTTCTTAATCTGTGTGTTCGTCACGTATTAACTATAAAAATTATACTTCAATCGTGGTCTCAGAAAATCACAACACTTAGTGAATACCAATACCACTATCACTATTTTCTCGAAAAATAAAAGCATTATAGGCAATTACTTTAACACAGATTTAAAAGTGAAGTCACCAAACTTACATGGTCATACAGTACACCGGATTATGTTATACTTCTCTAGCACTGAAATATACATCAATCTAGAGCACTGAAATATACATAAATAGGCATACGACAGAGAACTAAGGTCCACCGACACCGATTTTCATTGACATCATCATCATTATCAGCCCTTATCAGTCCACTGTTGGACACAGGCCTCTTTCAATGAAAGTCAACACAACTACTCTCTCTCCTGCTACTCGCATCCATCCCGGACCGGCTACTGCACGGTGATCGTCTTCTGACCTGGCGATCGTTCCTCCAACACATCGTTTTATCAAACGTGGCCTCCACTGCAAAAACTTACTGGCCCATCCGCCATCCGTTCTTCTGAGTGTGAGTGTGACCAGGCCATTGCCACTTCAGTGAGCTTATTCTCCCAACACAGCATGTTCAATAGCCCGTTGAGCTACCGCAAACCTGCGGACCAGTCGTAAATTAAGTGGCCATGGTTCGGCCCCGTAGAACATCATGGGGATAGCGCATTGGTTGAAGGCTCTTGTTTGCAAGCTCTGTGGTATTATTTATTATTGCAATCACGATGACAAAAGTGTTACGTTTTGATATGGTAAACATGATACCCTAAATGAAAAATAAATATTAACAACAAAAACAACAATAACTTCGAACAATAAATAATAAAATTTTAGGTATATATATTTCAAGGTGTTAACATGTATGTGCGTATTCTTGTTTTGAGTGTGTAAGTAAATATTATTCTATATTATTATCTCGTCTTATTACTGTCTTCAAAGAATTATTTTAAGTTATAGTAACACTTTTGAGGCAAGCACTTTTTGAATATAAAAATAGTTTTGTTTTAATTGATACCATGAGTTAAATATATTTACATGTAAATATAAATGCGGTACCGGTTGTTGTGAGGTTTACCTTTATTACGATAAGTGGATACAGGTTTAACTCAATATCTGTTAACATTCCATCAAATCTCCGTGGTACATAGCGTCACTTCTTCACCAGGCTACTTTCATCTTTACTTGGTTACATAAGTCATTGGAATCTTGCACTGACTCCCACTTCCATTTGGGACGAAAATTGGAAATCTTTCTCTGAACCAAGTGCGATTAAAGGAGAAATGATGATAAAGGGTTTCACTACTGAAACACGTATGTACAAATTTATACATTACAATTATAAACAAATTTTCCAAGTCTAACGCCAGAATTCAACAGCCGGCTGTTACATAATTGGCGCACGTCTTGTGACAGAGCGGTTATTTGCCGTATTATACAGATGATGCCCCGTTAACTGAACTTAATTGGATAAACACCGCCTAATCTTCTAAAATACCGCCGAGTGCCGTCGCAGTTATATTACGAGCTCTATGTTATGACCTCTACATTGTGAGCTCTACATTATGAGGTCCACATTTAGGGCTTTGTATATTATGAGCTCTGCATTTTAAGACGATTTACTACCTAATGTCTAGGATTAAGTGTATTATGTACATTTATGTTAGATGGAGCGACATTAGAGCGAATTAAGCCAGCACGACCGAGGCGGTATCAATAGCTAATTTTAGAATTTTTATAGCTGATAGAAGAAACGTGCTCTCATAGTCTTTGATGACAACCGTCATAGGTAACATTATTATGCTGATGTTATACTTTCCTTTCGAATTTCCCTCCAATGGGCCACTGGAAACTCACAAATGGCACGTAATGGCTGTCATTTTTGCGGCAATATTGTGTGAACGAGACGTACCTCCCCGGACATGTCTGCCCAAATCAATTCAGCAAAGCGCACAACAAGCTGTTTCCTCGCGAGGCAGTCAGATCTCTGAGATATCATTTATAATGACGTACCCTTGTCTTCAACTGGTCTGTAAGGCTTCGTATAGGTTTCCCCTGTTTTGTCGTCTTCTATTTATAAATTTGAGATGGATTTAAGAAAATTCCACATCCTAGGAGATGCTCAATTATATTGCCCTGGCGTCTCTCAATTGTTCTCAACATAGACCTCTACTCACTCGTGTCATAAAAGTTACCAACGCTTTCTCTGGCAACCCTTTCCATTCCACATGTCCTCTCAATTCGTCGCCTAAGGCCCAGTTTACACGAAAGATTCTTATCGCACGTTGAAAATTCGAAAAAAATTGAACATGCGAACGTCCATTTACTTTTGCACACGACGGTGGAGAAAGCGTCGGCGGGCGTGTGGACACATTATTGGCCCACTGCGTATGGGTGTTTAAACACAAAGATTTTTCCTGCTAAATCAAACTATGAAAAAATCATATCTCAGCCTCTAGCGGCTCTGTTGCTTTCTTCTTCCAGACACTTTGAATATAAATGTTTCAACTGAATTTCAAATCTGACATCATTTTAACCGACGTAATAAAGGAGTATTATAACTTTACATAGACTGCCAGCACTGACTATCCATGTTGACTATATATCGCACTGTACATGTATTAGTAGAACAGATCGTAGACGGGTAGAAGATGTGAAGTATTATCACTGTATCCGTAATGCAGCCGCATGTAGCTGTGTCTGGTAATGAACAGCGAGAGTGAGGAATTAAGTATCTGTATCAGATTATTGTATGTTTTTCAATAATGCGATAGTATAAGTATAAGAGTAGCTTTGATTTCTTATCATCAAAAAATTAATTCGTCAATTGCGTATTTTTAATAAAGAACAAGCCCAGCTTCTATTTACTTTCTAAATAATCTTCAAGTAATATAATGATCTGCAGACTACCAACAGAAATAATATTAAAACCTGCAAGAATGTGAAACTTATAGGCGGGAAAAAGCAAATAAATCATCAGCAGCAATCGCATTGGAAGACACTCTGAAAAATCGAGGAGAGAAGGAGAAGCTACTGATGAGATAGTGTATAGTCAATCCGACCATGTGAACAGATTGACAGTGCACCAAGGAAGAAACCCAGCGCACCCAGCTCCGTTTAAAAAATTAAAAATGCATGTAGTGGTATTCTACATGTTCCCATAAGTTTAACAATAATATTCTATAAATAATAATCTGTAAAGTGGGGATTGATGCGAGTAGCAGGAGATCGGTTGTTTTGGCGTTTATTGAGTGAGGCCTACGTCCAGCAGTGGACCGATAAGGGCTGATAATAATTGGTGTTGGGAAAGCGCGAACAACAATACGTATACAACTTGCAATAAACTTTATCGCATTGACAGCCAGTATGTCGGCAGTCAGGCGATGTAGTAGTCCTCGTGATATGTTGGCAATTCGTTAAGGGCCTGGCTTATCTTAAGTTATATCGAATATCAGAAATAGGGACTACACTGCACTACACTACACTGCACTACACTACACTACACTGCACTACACTACACTACACTACACTACACGACGCTACACTACACTACCTATGCTAAAATTTATTCTCACAATATACATATTTAAATAGCCCGACGTTTCAGATTGCTTTACAGCAACCGACTGAGGAACAGGACTGAGATGACAGATGTGCTGATGTCACAAATTATTAACAGTACCCCAAGAATTGTAATTGTTTAGTTGTTCCGGTTAACGCAAACAGTCCATATTATATCCTGCTCTCTTGAGGTGTTGTGTTTAGTTTTTGATTCGATTATGTTTATCACAAGCAGAGGGAAGAACTCAGCCGTCTTTTCAATTGAAATTTGGAATGTGTTTTAGTTTCAATAGCCTCATGGATCATCCTTAATAGGAATCGGTGTTCTCTAGTAAGGATTTGGGCTTTATCCAATTATGTAATGGTAGGGGCCAACTCCAGCATGCTCAAAGACCGCAGATTTTGTATCTCGTCGGTGTGTCATATTAGCTATATGCTGTTTAACGCAAGTTTTTATACATCTTCTAGTTTGCCCTATAAAGAGAGTCCACATTCACAATCAAGCTTGTACACTCCTGCATTTTGTAGAGGGATATGGCATTTCACTGATGGTAAGAACTCTCTAACATTCTTTGGCGGCTTAAAACTAGTTTCTATCGAAGCTCTCTTAAGAATATAGCCAATTTTTACAACATTGACCCCTTTTAAACATTGTTGCAGTTAAGCGTTCGACGGTGGCTGGTCTCATTCGGCTACATTATGCATATACAAAAGTCAACATGTGTTAAAAAAAAAACTTAATTGTAAGTGAATACAATCTCTGGGCACTATGAGAAAAAAAGTTTCGTAGTGTATCGTCACAAGATCTTAACTGTAAGTTTTTAAAAAGCTCTAGCCATAGATTTGTAAAAAAGCTCTATCCATAGATTTGTAAAAATACCAAGATTTACAAATGTTAAATTATGCACTTTGTAAAAATGACTTAAACCCCACGGTTTCACTGGCTAATTGACCATATTAGTAATTGCTTCATGGTTTACTGCCTTCCTCGATAAATGGAATATTTAGCTATTTCATAATGGACATTAAAAAGATATCTTCAATTCTGCCCCAACTTATTAGTAATTTATACATAACTATTAATTAGTATAAATTGGCAAATTTAAATATTAATTGGCTAATTGGAACATAACAAACTTTCGGGCAGATTTTAAAAGTGGCTAATTTAAACAGTAGTAATACCGATTATATGTTATAGAACGTTATTGCTAAAGTTATGTTAGTTAGCCAAATTCATAGCGCCAGCAGCGAAGCAAAGCATAAACAAAGTTTATGGATTTTCTTTCCTGATACAACGGCTTAAGATACACCACCTTTAATAAATTGTAGTCGTTCTGTATTGAATATATCATACCGAGGGAATGAAATCTCATTCCCTCGGTATGATATCTTCAATAAAGAAGGCGGATAATCATCCGCCCTGGCTGCTACGGTGTTCCGAATAAATTATATATTCAGAATAAATTATGTCCATCCAGTATTTATATAAAAAGTTGTTCGTGCAATGCTTTCTGAGTGCCCTGTTAGGTAGGTACATACAATGTACATATTGTAATTTTTTTGATAAATGTAATACTTATTTATATATATATATATACAAGTTTATTATATGTTGTATAATTGTTAATTAATTAGTATATATATTTTCCCTTGCATATATTTAAGTATATATATAGTATGTATAGATTACATGTACGCAAAATATTATTTCTCGATATTTTCTTACTCTGTTTTTATGTACGGGTGTAAAAAGTAGTTTTTTTTAATTACACAATAATAGGTCTGCTGGAAGAGATAACATTTTATAAAAAAAGTATACTGTCCCTGACTGTTAGACTAAAGGTGTGCTCTGTGTTAAAGAAATGTCACTTTCTTCTGTTGCTCGAAGTACAGGTCGGATTGATGGCAGACGCTATCTGCCATCGCCAAATGATAATTAACTAGTATTTTCTTTTCCGCCCGGGAACCCATATTTTCCTGAGAGGATGCCACGAATGCGAAATGCCGGTGTTGTTAATTTGTACTATTAATTATATAAAATGGTGAGTTCATGATTTCTTACCGACGCCATATTTCATATCTTATGTTTCGAAAAATATTTATTTACTTTAAATTTCTCTTGTATGGCTATTCATTTGATAGACCGTATCATTAATGTGTTAGTTTGAATAGTATGTGCCACGAGTGAAAATTGGTTGTTGAATCCTATTTAATTGTAACCGAGTACATATATTGCCTGATTTTAGCTGGCTCAAGAAGCGAAGAGAATGCGAATTTTAATGGTTGTGTGTTCCTTCTCAGAGCTCTACTCATTCTTTATTTTCTTGAACTGTTTTTCAACTATTTAATTTGAGGATCGAAGAACCATCCGCAAGCAAACAGTGGATAAATGATAATTATATATAGATAGGAGTCCTCCGGGTTGCAGCAGGGAGTCTCGGACAACTGCTCAGATAAGTTCCCTAACTTTTTACTAACCATTATCAAAAACTGGATTGATTCCATTGTTTGTTTCTTGTATTATCTACAGATTGATCTTGATTGTGAATATGGAGAGACCATCGTTAAGTAAATGTATTTAAAAGTCTGATAAACCTCTAATAAACCTTTACCCCCTGTTCTTGGTAATTCCTTTTATTAAATTAAATTATCACAAATTAGCACACTCTAACAGTGTTTATAACTTCAATATAGTGAATAAATGTAAAGACATTTCATTCAATAGTCACAAAACCGCTCCGGAAATTCACTTATTCTCCTCTGCCGTCAAGAGTTCATATTTCAAAAACGCATGAAATGAGAAAAAAATCACTTCATTTTCTCATCACTACCTATAATACAGTTAATTAAGAAAATGAGGACAAAAGAGCGGTAGGAGTTATTTGGTGACTATTGACACCCATGAACAAGGCGTACGCAAATGCATTGCTCGCCTTTATACCATTCCTTTAATGAGCAATCGGCTACCCACAAACCGCAAACGCGACAGCACACCTGTGCTGGTGGTGGCGTCATGTGCACATAAGATCGCTATAAACACAACAAACAGTAAACATTGTCCTACAGTAGGCGTATGCAACAAGTAACAAATATAATAAAAAGTTATAAATATAGTAACGAGCAGTAAATATAATAATGGATGGATGCGAGTAGCAGGAAATCGGTCGTCTTGGCGTTCATTGAAAGTAGCTATGTCCAGCAGTGGACCGATAAGGGCCGATAGAGATAATGAAGAAATATAATAAAAGCAATACATTTAATGAAAACAACAAATGTTATATAAAGTTGTTTGCAAATGCGTTGGCTTGAGTACGGCCCTCGCTTCCAGACCGACCGCGCGTGACACCCTCGATGGTGACTCGGATGATAATAAAATCCTGAAACGTTACGCTCGCTCAGAATTATGGCCTTTTAAATCGTTTACGTTGCTATTTCCTTTTATGGCTGTATATTTTATTATTAAAAGAGACTTTAAATCCGTTTGTATTGTAGGACAAAAAGAGAATTGGTGCAATTCTGCATTTTAGTAGGAGGTACCTCATTTTAATTGAATTGGGCCGGTAGGACCGGTGAGGTAGCTCCCGCCCAGATAATTCCGCTGTAAAGTGAAAGCTTTTCTGTGGCGTTTCATGAGGTTTGTGAGTAGCCGGTGGCTAATGGAAAAAAGGAGGAAAGGAAGGTATCTGCATGGCGATAATTTCACTTAGAATCATGTCCGATGCAAACGATACATACAATATTTTTATAGCAATGTAGGCAATGGACAAACAAACATATCCACATACACTCTTAGTAAGATGTAATGTCATGCTGCCGAGGAGGAGGTTACACCATGCATGGTGCATGACACTACATCCACTTATGCAACGGAATTGGGCCGGCACGACCAGGGAAGTACCACTCGCTCACTTGATACTGGCGTAAAGTGACAGTGTCACGTTTCGAGAGGTTTGTGAATAGCCGGTGGCCCATTGGGGAATGATAGGAGGGCAACGCCGCTGCGTAACAATCATGCGAATGTCCATGGGCGTTGGTAGCGAAAGGCTCAGATTTCTCGTTCGCCCCCAAATGCTATATAAAACACATATACAACAAAATTTGTAGAGTAAATGTTTTTTTCATCGAATCCCCTCTTTGTGCAGGCGCACATAAATCGTATGAAACGCGACGGCATGGCCATACGTATACGTGAATTGTATAAGATGTGACATGTAGGACGCGGTAGGTACTAACTGGCGCGGAGCTGTAGCGCCGACTAATCTAAGGAAGGGTCAGCTGCGCATGTGCTGAAGAACCAACTCCCGCCAGAAACGCGCAAAAAAAGTATTTTAAGGACAGAATAAAAACAAAATATTTAGAGCGAATATTTTCTTTATAATAGCTTTACTTACCCTAAGAGGACACACCTCCTCCGGCATGGTAAAAATCAAGAAACAAAGAAATCAAAAAGTATTTTCTCAACTTCAGGTCGCACGGAATGATCCCAAAAACATTATTACGAAATTGGAAACAAACAGCTGGTAATTTTGAACGTAAAGTCTTTTACATAATGATACTGCCGAGGCCTGCCAACGATTTTTACTTACAAATATTTTAACATTATTTTTCAGAAAGTTTTAATATGACTTGGGGTAGATGGAAAACAAAAACCGGTCCAGTGAGAGTTGGACTTCCTCGGAGCAAGGGTTTCGTACCAACGGGAATGGTCATAACCATGAAGGTTGTATAGACTTCTTTCTCGGGAAAGCGTAGAAGGATGAAACTGAAGTTTACGTCAAAAACTAAGGTCTGCAACATCTTAAACAACAGTACAGATATGGGAAAAAACTAAAATTTTAATAATACATTCATAATTATATAACTAAAAAGTTATTATACAAACTTATGTTAGTAGTTCATTTCACATATTTATATCGCTTAGATTATAAAACTATACATACATGATTAAATAGAAATTAAATAGTCATAAAACTTGCATTGACGTCACTGTAGACGAAATATAAAAAAAATATACGTCAATATAGTTCCAAACGTAAAAACAACTTTACTAGCGATATAGCTTTAGTCGATTTTGTATTTAAAGTCAAAATTCCAATAACGCCATCGATACGAGAATATTTGAACAACACAAGTAGCTCTTGAGACGCCAACCGTATATCTATTACTCTTTATAACCAAAGGATCGAGGTCATTCATTTACAAATATTTAGGTAAACATTTTTATATTACAGGAGGATTGCAGACACGATGCTTAACGAAGGCACGCGTCAAATGTAATAGCTGGGCTGCGTGTAAGATGATGACGCGCGAAAATAAAATTACTTTCCAACATTTTGAGGGCGTACGAAATCTAAATATTGATGAGCAAATTGATCACGTCGTCAAAGAATATTGCTGTAGCGCTTTAGCATAATTCTCGGAACTTGTAATAGTGACTTCAACGTTATTTTTATGTAAGAAATGTTAAGAAATATATTCATATTGTATTTACCTAGTATAAAGAAAATGAATTCGTGTAAGATTCGGTCATTACGCGCGCGCCTCTGTACCAAACGAACGTGCCGTTAGTTTGAACAATTAACGTCATTTTACTTAATTCTTAACATAGTCAAACTTGTTTTACATTCAACCTTATCATTTAGTCAGGCTAAGTTGCGGTCCGGTTATATTCTAAAAATAGCTACATCGTTCGACACTATACAACACAGATCTACCCTCAACAAAGCAAATAATACCAACCGTCAAACACAAATATGCCAAGAACGGCCACCGCGCTATGCGGCATTCACCGCCTATACGATCCGACTCGGACCCCAATTTCAATATTACGCAGAGAAAACTTAAACATGGCGACGATATTTTGTTTTCTAATGAATAAACTAAATGAATTGATGACAGAAATATCAGATGAAGTCTCCAAAATTTTAATGAGTATCACAAGCATAAAAAATGATTTAACGAAACAGCTAGAAGTCTCTGAATCGCTAAAATCAAACATGAATCGAATTAGAAATGAATGACTATGTAGAAATAAAAAAGTCAGTTAATAACTTAACCTCAGAGAACACAAAAATTAACACAGACATAAATTCAATTTCATGAAATTAATCAATGAAATTTCATGCTGATCAATATGATGATTATAAAACAAAGGTCAAAAATATAATTGTCTTGGAATCGAACATGGCTGAACTACTAGGTCAAAACAGATTACTAAGGCAACAATTGAATACAAATGACCAAAGAGACAGGCTCACAAACATTGAGATTATAGTCATCCCGGAAAGCGTTAATGAACAACCTATAGACATAATTTTAAAGATTGTAGAAGATTTAAGTTGGGCTTAACACAGTATATCACTATTACAAATTACGCAGGTCACACTTTGGACCTTTCTTATAGTAACTTGCCACTTCAAATAGCTTTGTCTAGTACTTACTTAGTTAAATCCGACCCAGCACACACCGTATTTAATATAGATGTGTGACGTGTCAGCTCCCACATTCAAAGATTTACACTTGCCTAGACGAAATTTCAGAAAAGGCGAATATAACGCAGTAAACAATTTTTTCTTTTTCATAAGATCTACTGGGACTTTAAGTTATTTAATTTATACCTAACGGTTGACGATCTTACTAACGCTGTTTATACAATAGTTAATAAGGGCATAGAGAAATTTGTCGCAATGACCAGAACGCCTGCAGTTAAGGCCTGTTTGGTATAGTGCAACACTTATTAATATAACTAAGGAAAAATCGAAAGCTCTTCATAGGTGGAAAGGAAGCTGAATGCGCGAATATGCTAAATTTGCATTACTCCGTAAAGGGCAAAAATTGGTCCAAAAACGTTATAAAAATTACATTATTAATATTCAAAAGTCCACTAAAACGAAATCTTTTTGGTCACATATAAAAGGATTGCGTGGCGGCCCCATTTACCCAAAACACTTACATATAGAGGGTTCACATACAGCGATGGGAAGAGTACCTGCGGTGCCTTTAATGATTTTTTAAAAGCGTTTTTGGAACACCTTCATCGACTATTCATCAACCTGTTGCATTAATAAACAACAACTTTTCTATATTTAAAACTAAAGATGATGATGTTTAGATAGAAGAGTTTTTAAGGAACTTAAATACTTCGAAGGTGTTCCTCGTGTCCGAAGTGACGGAGTCCCTCCTTTTTTGACAGGCATGTCAATCCTCATCGTTAGCACGACCAATTGCACAGATATTTAATAGTTCTCTACGTCAAGGATCATACGTCATAAAAATGGTTCTAATACAATAATCGAAAATTGCAGGGGAATCTCAATACTGATCTCCGTCAGCAAGGTTTTCGAAAAAGTTTTCTATGAGGCTATGTATCCTATAATTACTAAAGGTGTTTCACGTCACCAATAAGGTTTCTTGAAGCACCGGTCAACGTTGACAAACTTAATATGCTTTGCGACTTTGTATATACCCACATGGACGGCGGAGGTCATGTCGACGTAGTATATACAGATTTTGAAAAGGCTTTCGATCGAGTGGACCACTTGATTCTCTTAAAAAAACTGTATGAGCTGGGTATTCATGGCGATTTATTAAGATGGATTAAATCCTGCCTTAGTAATCGCTCCCAGGCTGTTGTAGATGGCGGTTACCGCTCTGAATTCATTTTCATCCCCCACAGGCGTTCCACAGGGATCCCGTCTAGACCCATTTTTGTATAATTCTTTTTATATGACATCACAAACTGTTCTAAATTTCCTAAGTAACTAGCGTACACCGACGGTAAAAAAATATTTTATAACATTAATTTTTACAAGATTGCTGTAATCTACAGATGGATATGAATAACTTAGTAGACTACTATGTCTAATCATATAACCATAAATGTGCAGAAATGCCAAACCATCTCTTTCACTCGCAGAAAATCCCTCATTATATCTACATATTTATTTAATGGACTCCCAGCAAGAAGAAGTGGTCTAGGAGTCTTCTTTGATAAACATATGTTGTTGCGTAATCACATAGATAAGATAATAAAGCCATGTGAACAATTTAACGACATCACTGTAATTAAATCTGTTTACTATGCTTACGTACGCAGCATTTTGGAGTATGCCTGTCAAGTTTGGTGTCCTCAGTACTGTATAAGGATGAAATTGAGCGCATACAAAAAAATATTTATCAATCATCTTAATTACTGGCTTCGGCGACCATCCTCTTCCAACCTAAAAGACTGCCTACACTTCAATTTCCTAACGTTAGAAGAGAGACGTAAGGTAATATATATGCGTCTCATTTATGATATAGTCAGTGGAATATAGACAGCGAGGAAATAGTAGGGGTATCGTCACGCCTACACTCCCGTAGAACTTGTCACACACCCCTGTTGGATGTCCCACTTTGTAAAACTAAATATGCTGCTAATTCACCTTTAGTAAAGATACCACGCAGTTATAATAAAGAATTTGTTAATGTTGATTTATTTTTTTCGATAAAAAAACACATTCATGCAATGCACAATGGTGCAAGGTGAATAAACTGGACTATCATTTATTGATTGAATACTCATCAATCTCTTGATTGGGCACAATTGGGTATAAAGTACTAATAGTAATTATTTAATGTGGTTCGGTGGTGCAAGATGTGATGTGGATGTATGTAGCCTATTCAGCCATCCAATGCCAAATTTTAAATAAGCTCGGGACCTCGCATCGGGCACCTCCTGCACTGGCATTGGCTAGGTTATTTACCTTTGGAAAGGGCAATTGGCTCAATCAACTGTGTATGCCTACACGGTTGATTGAGCCAATTGCCCTTTCGTTTTAACATTAACTTCTTTATTATTTTTTATTATTACTTCATTTTTTTGTATAGATAATAACATGTATTTTTCGTAAACAGAATCGATGTGCTAGTATGTGTATATGTGTGTAGAATATTTTCCCCCCTGTAATACAGGGAGACTCATGTTATAGGTTTTCCATCTATATCAATTCAATCAGATTTTTTCTCATGTTTACTTGTATTGTGTACAAACCAACTACAATCGCATGTAATTTGGTACAAACTATAATTATGTAACTTAAAAAAACATGTTATTAGCTTTTATATTGCAATTACTTAATCATGTTTTACTTATAAGCTACGCTGTTGGTTTTTTAAATAAATAAAATTTAAAAATCATCAATGCACACGTCTGTCCGTGTTTCCGTCTAATATGACACTTTTTGGTTTCCGGTACCTGAGAAAATGCAAAAGATATTATCTTCCACTACCTCCGCGCGCTTCTCGCATGAAACATGCGGCGCCAAATCACTTCTCATTAAATGGTTCCAATGATCCCTTTATTGCTATAAAAATTAAAATTGAAAAAAGATTAACTCGGCATGTTGGCATGATTCTACAATGAGGGCATGGTCATAGAGGTCGTGCTCTATAATATCCAGCATTGACTACAATTAGCCCACATTGTGAACAGATGTATCGGCGTTCATATGTTCAAAGATTATTAACGCGTGATAGGAAAATCTAGTGAGAATTTAATACGTAAAGTACTCTAGCTTACTAACGATAGAGTCTCCAAAAAGACGAACAGCTTTTCAAATAGCATACAAATAAGTTTTAATGTGTAAATATTAAATGATACCTAATAAATATGAACATTCATGTTGTTATAAATTGTTGGCTGCGACATACCAAGTTACAGCGAGTACGCTAACGCGACCATTACCGCGAATAAATTTAGGTTATGAAAAATTGACACTTTTTCACATATAGATCACTCCCTATATTTATACTAATATTATACTAATACTATCTATATAATTAATTGAGTGATAGTATTAGTATAAATATCTATATAATTTATACTAATACTATAACTAAATTTATTATGGAACCTCTAGAAGACACGAAATTGTAGGTTGTAACACCGCCAGAGGATACCCGAGTGCGACCTGTCAATAAACATTGCGTAGAAAGTATATATATATACTTAATATTATAAAAAATGGTACAAATTTATAGGTGCCTACAAAAATTATCCATGTTTATGGAAGGTGAAAGTACAAGAGTTGCGGAACAGTGAATTTCGTAATATCAATATTTAACACAGAAGTACAAAGAAATTAATTCTATTTAAAATTAAGTATTATTATAATATTATATTACTTAAAAATAAAATATATTATAAATAAAAATTATAAAATATGTTGCTTTTCGCATATTGATGTCTTAAGTTTAAGTTAAGTTACGCAAACAGTACGCACTACTATTCTTACCGATTTCATCGCGGTTTATTTAATTATTTAACTAGCCCGACGTTCTAGAAGCATTATAATTATTTAGATATTCCATTTGACACAATCTACTCTTGGCATAAAAATAAAATGACACTAAATAAGTTAAAGGCACTACAGATGAAAATAAATACGTGTGAAATTCGACACGACCGCAAAATTTTAACCGAATAAAGTCGCATCGTAAATATTGTTTCAAAGGCACAGCAGGTCATGAAACAATTTTATAGTTCATTAATGATCATTAATTCATTAATAATCATTTTGTATGACATGAAAGAATATAATCAAACCACACATTTAATGGCTCGTTAGTATAATAAATAATATAAATATAAATATAATGAATAATATAATAATAATAGGTTTTAATCAACCAAACCTTGAAAAAGGAAACGTATTTTCTTTTGCAAAGTCCAAGAATACGCCATCACTAGATTCAAGTAATCAAAATTCTTGATTGCCGTCGTATTTGTATAAAGAGAATAATCAATTTGGAGGAAGCTGGACAAATGTGTACGTATTTAGACGTCTGGCGCTCTGTTCTCGCTGCTTACCGGAATTATCTAACTGGCGTGAGTATGATGTGGTTGTTGTAAGTATGGGTGCGTTATATACAGCTTCATCATATATTTTGTCCGTTCCTGATTATTGGTTTGCTTACAATTTACTTTAATCTTTCACTCACGAGCTCAAGTCTCTAGAACATGAGACTACAAAGCTCTGGCATTCTCAAGTAAAATGGAATGAAAATATCAAGCGAAATAAATTGCATTTTGAAAGGCCTTTCATAAATTTAGATTGCAACTCAAAGCTGTCAGAGATTAACAAGACAAGTAACTTACCTTTATACAGCAAAATCTGCAGCTTAACACTTCCCAGCTTGTTTCACCTCTTTCATTATCTTTCTTTTCTGTCTAAAGACGTTTTAACTTTTTTCCTTGCATCTAAATTTAAGTCGCCTCTAAAGTTACATTCAATATAAAATTCTCTACAAACTATTTATTTTACAAATTCAATTAACACCTTGTATAGAGTTTCCTCAGTTTGACATTAACAAGTAGCTTAAATATTCTTCGTCTGCAGACACTAAACCTATTTATGTTTCAGCTGCGAGAGAGCTATTTGAAGAAACACTATTTTGCCACATATTGTGTACAATATACTATAATTAATTGAAAATTAATTATATGCGGTATTTTTGCTTGCCCCTTTTTATAGACTGACTAGCAGCTCCCTGCAGTTTTTTTTCACCCGCATAACGTGATTAAATTCCATACAGAATATTTCACATATTGCCAATATTCTGCACTACCTTCACCGACAAAGGTTATGGTCTTGGCCCCAAGCCCACATCTCAGCCAGATAGTTCCTACGCTTAGAAGCGGGATGTTTTTTATATTTATTTATATAGTTTATATAGTCATATCATAGGAAAAATTTGGACAAGTGTAAGTCGAACTGGAGCAAGAATGGTTCCGTACCGCTATACCGTTAAACAATAAAAAATCACGTTTGCTTTAAGGGTATCCCACTTAAATATTATTCAAATACTACTTTTAGTATTTGTTTTCATAGCGGCAACAAAAATACATCATTAGTAAAAATTTAAACCGTCCAGCTACCGCGGTTACACATATTACACGGTTCACCAAAGGTACATAGACGTACGGACAGACGGGAAGCAGAGTCTTAATAATAGAGTCCCTTTTGTACTATTTAAGTACGGAATCATAAAAAGACCATTTCCCAAGTCTGTATGTGTAATTCATTTCATACATACTCGTGCAAATGTAAGTTTGTAAATTTTTATAAATAGATTTATTAATAGAAGAAGTTACGGAAGCCCCGCTGTGCGAGTAAAAATCGCGTTTGACCTTCTTTTCAACTATATCTTGTAAATAAATTTCGATACTTGTAAAACTTCTGGAAAATATAACTAATTTGTATGACCTAATTTGTTGGAGAGGTCCTATTCGCTACAGAGACATTCCTTTCTGTGATTTTATTGCAATTTTACCGGTACTATAAAGTGTCTCTATACTAAGTCATTGAGCTATGATGATTATCATCGCTACAACGTCACATAAGAGAGACATGTTGTGGTAACTGGTCATGTTTATCAGTTATTTCTCTGTTCCTATTAATGTCGAATCGTCACCAACACTGCCTTAACTCCAGATCCGTCTAATGGTCTTGATGTGGCACATGTTCCTGCAAACATTTGAAGTGAAGAGTACTGCAGGTAAAAAAGGCCACTACCTGGCTCCCTTAAGAAAAACGAATGCCAATGCTTTCAACAGTTTTCCCTATAGCACTATACTGAATATTTCCGGGAGCCCCTGTATTTGGAACATTTGGACTGTTGGATGCACACCTCTCCAATGTATACAAATAGAGGTGTTAGAATACCGGGAGGGGACTTTTGTGTGGAAGCGTGTCGGCCGCAGCGTCCCACAGGGATCGGTTTTGGGCCCGATTCTGCGGGGTACGACTGGGTCCTGCGGAGTCGTCTCCTTCCCGGGATGGGTGTCATCTGTTATGCAGACGACACTTCCGTCACATTCCGGGGAAGAAACTATAGGGAGGTGGTACAGCCGACTGGGATAGGCTCTGCCTTAATATTCAGCCGCATAGAGAGATTGGGCCTTCGGGTTCGCCTAGGAAATACCGAAATCTACCTCTTCCGCGGTACTGAGAGGAAAGGACCCCCGGGCTGGGTTCTCACCTTCGAATCGGAGAAGCGGAAGCAAGGGTGAGTCCAACAATGAGATACCTTGGACTCACTCTCGATTGCGGGTGGACCTACGGCCCCCACTTTCGACAGCTTGGGCAGAAGGTCCTAGGTGTGGCTGCGGCACTGGGTCGTATACTACTCAACATAGAAATCAATGCTGCTGCTGGCCGAAGTTTCTACTCCGGAGTCTGCCGGAGTATGGCCTTGTATGGGTGGATGTTCTCACAGCAGCAAATAGGACCCAGATGCGATAAGCGTAGCGGGTAATAGCGGTGAAGGCTATACTGGAGTATCGTACGATCCCCTAGGCGGCAGCGACAGTCCTCGCCGGCGACCCGCCATGGGAGCTTGTAGCGGAATTAGTTGCAGAAATGTACTTCTTGGTTCAAAAGGGGAGGATACGAGGTGACTACTTATCGCAGGAGGGTCTCCGACGAGTGGTGCTGATGTGGAGGTGGTGGGAGGCCCTGTCTTGGAGCGTTGGATGCGCCGCAAACGCAAACCCCTCACCTTCCGCAAGACACAGGTGCTCACCGGGCATGGATGCTTCGGTGCGTATCTATGTCGGATGCGCAGGGAGACGAAGGCGCGCTGCCATAAGTGTGGCGCTGCTGAGGACACGACCCAGCACACCTTAGAGGTCTGCCATAGATAGGCCCGGATCTGTTAACAACAGGGTACCTCGGAGACTCGCCAGTCCCTCGTAAGGGACCGGGCTCCTCCAAAATAGAGGGACAGATCCGACAACCGAGATCTGCCCCTTCGATTTTGGGGACGTGCAATCCCCACCTTACACATATATCACACACCTTACACATATATATAATCACACCTTAGAGGTGTGCCATAGATAGGCCATGCAACACCTTGATTTGGCAGTGGCGCTGGGAGGTACGGACCTCTCACTGTCGAGCGTGATCTGTATAATGCTCAAGTGTGACAAGACTTGGGAGGCGATGGCCTCCTTCTACAAGGCGGTCGTGTCCCAGAAGAAGGCCGCTGGATGGGCCAGACAGGAGGAGATGTAAAATGACCTTTCTCGTTGACGACGCATGGGAGTGCGAGGAAGAAGCTATGCGGAGCTTATGCTACCTCTTTAAGTGGGGCCAGGGATTGCGGTGATCATCTGACCCCATTGCACGTCCCCAAAATCGAAGGGGCAGATCTCGGTTCTCGGATCTGTCCCTCTATTTTGGAGGAGCCCGGTCCCTTACAAGAGACTGACGAGTCTCCGAGGTACCATGTTGTTAACAGATCCGGGGCACTTCAGTTTAGGTGGCCGACGGGTTTTAGTGGGTATTCGGTTCATACGCGTATCCCACGCACCCATCGGATCTTATCCAAGACCGTTGGCAGTGCGTAAATGCATATCCCCGCGAAACTAAAAAAAAGCACGATGTACATCTATGCGAAAAATTTTTAAGCGATTTATTCCACACGAAGTCTGAAGTCCTGCTGTAAGTCTGTTTACAAGCAATAAAATTGTGTAATAAAGCCACAAGAATGAACGTCCTTGTAGCAATGGCCGCCTCCCACAGAACGCTTTCGCAAATTAAATAAATCTCAGTAAATTATCTATTGCTTTAAAATTGCATTCGGATTCTCATATAATGCTTCAAACTGAGAGGAGGACTGAGAGAATCTGAGTGCCCCATTTGGAGTGACATATGAGACGGTAAGGCAACTAGAGAACCTTTGTTTATATGCCCGGCGGGGGGAAAGAAGTGGGGGCAACGCATCTGCATAAGAACAATTATGCGGATGTCTATGGGCGATCGTAGCCTTAGAAAGGCTCCGATTCCCCGTTTCTCCCTTTAGGCAATAAAAAATATCGTAGCAGCTGACAGGTAGTCATTTCTGCATTGTAACTGAATAAGGCTGGTACGCCCCGGGAGCTTACCTCTCGCTGATACTCGCACCAAGTGACGGCTATGTTGTTGAGTTTCGTACGCTTTGCGTGTTTCCACTTGGAGGAATGGTGGGCCACATATATGTATAACAGTTATCCGGCTATCGCCGGGCGTCCTGTGTCGGTAGTTCTCGATAGGCATTAATTGTTTGTTTGTGTCTAATACTTTTAAGAATATCAAAACTATAACGTAAGTTTTCAAAACAATTCCGTCACACTTCTGCTCCCTGTGTAAAAAAAAATCATTTTGTGGAATTCCTTATTAAATTCTATACTCCGTAGCGGATGTAAAATTTTGCCACTTGTACTCCGAGATCAGTAGTGATAAAGTTATATGGAATCACTGAAGGCTATTTTCAATCATGGCACATTCACATTCCATTCACTGGCGGATTAATGGAGTATCTATTCTCGAATGTTCTATTGTAAGACGCATGTGAATTTCAATGACTCAGAACATCTTTAACGACTTCACACTGAAGCGGCATCGAACTAAACTAAACTAAATGGTTTTTAGTAACATTCAATTTAAGATATTTTCTTATTCGTAATTAGAACTATCGAGATCCATTGCTAATAAAATTTTATCGTATTTTATGTGATTCCAAGATCGTCGTTTATCTGAAGGAAAAATTTTAAATTTTTTTCTGCAACCGACAAAGAGCTGCGTTCTTCAGATAATTTACTCTCGTATTGTACCTCCCCACCACATATTTTAATCTTTAATTTACAGTGAGGGCCAGCACGCTGTGGAATGCCTTGCCTCTAGCTATTAAACGTACAAGTACTACATACTTTTATAAATTTAGTTCTCACTACATGTTAGTTACTCATACAGTGCTGACGTTAGTCTCTTTCAGTACCTTGATTGCTATTTCAGTGGGATTATTATTATGTATGTTTATAGAAGAAGTAAAATATCTTTCGCTCACGTGCGTTTAATACATCTGTTCATAGTTAATATGCAGTTGAGGCTAGCACCGTTTCATTCAATTATAAGTTATTGTAGTTAGGACTTAGGCGAATCAATTATCAGTCCATTTATAAAGCCCAAAATATTTGTGCAATGTCATTATGTGCTGGTTGATGTGACGTAGAATCGATTTATTGGTGAACAAACAATTCATTTCATATTATTTGATACGCTTTGGATCTCTTTGGAAATCTATGCATAAAATGGTTCTCGCTTTCATATAATGTGAGAGAGGTTACTTATCAAATGCTATTAATGATCAAAGACATATATTGATATATTTATAATAATATATAACAAAAAAGGCAGCTGTAACGTACAATACATATTTATTATTACCATTTCAAATAACTTATTCTGTAAATGCCTAATATGCCATATTTGAGCATGAAAAATAGAATCATAAAATTCCGTCTATGGTTCTCCATTAACCAAGGCTGCGATAAAGTTTCAAAGTAGTCGAGAATGAAAAATCTAAATAAACCGCTAACTATTACTATTTTACTATAGTGGGCCTCTTGCATGAAAACTTGTAAAATCAACAATATCAGACTGCATATCCAGAACGTTACCAGGGATTTTTACACAGGGATATAAAAAACATACTTGGGTTGAAGAAGGGTCTATAACAAACAAATATTATGTACGGTATAATAAACATCATAGACTAAACCGATACAGCTCGAAATTCCTCGGCACATGTTGTACTTCTAGAATGTATTGTATATCAAAAGCGCACGTGCACTATCTGACAATTCAAAGGCCAGCCAATTACGAAAGCGATATTCGGGACCGTCATAATGCGTCCGCGCGGCTGTCGTAGCAATTTGTGTGTGAACGTTACTATGTTGTGTGCACGGTGGTTTATTCCAGCCAATTTAGCTTCCTTATGACATCGCAAATATAAAGATAGTTTGTATTGTCTATTGAATTTTTTCCACGAAAGCAACGATGTATTTTAAATATATCGTTGCTTTCATGGAAAGAATCCCTGGATGGAACTCCATAGTATTGTTCATGAAGAAGAATCCGATATAACAATATTAAAATCAGAACAGGCCTGCAGAAATATGAAGTATTATTTAAGTGTGTAAGCACGGCTTGAACTTAGGGATCGATTATAATTCACTATAAAACTAGATTATACATTTAAGACGAATTGTGTGTGATGCTTCTTTTAGATCTCAACGTCACTCTGATTGGTAAAATAACAATCCAAGGTCGCCGGCCGTATTGGCGAACAGCGAATCGTAGGATAACGCAGGACGGAAACTGTCAAGCGGAAGTAGTGTCATTATTTGAATATCGTTACTTCCTACAAGTGCACAATAATAGGAAAAGAAAAAAAAACCAATAAAACGAAGAGGATTTTTTTTTTTGTTTCTCTTGTAGGTGGAGTACCACTAAGGAAATGGCATGAGGGTGTGTTGTTGCTCATATATTCATAATACATAAAATACTATGTATTCGTTCGATTGCGCTCCAGTATGAAGTCGCTAAAGATGCCCTGAGTCATTGAAAGTTATAGGCGTCCTACCATAGTACATTCGAGAGTATTTATTCCATTGTGCCGCCAGTAAGATGAGTATTAATGTGCTATGATTGAAATTAGCCTTCAGTGACTTCATCACCAGTGATCCCGGATTACAAGTAGCAAAATTAATATAGATTCCTTCCGCTACGGATATATTCCGTATGCTATAGCATTCAATAAGGGTTTCCACGTAATGTACTTTTTATAGCGCAGTAGGCAAAAGCGTGACGGAATTGTCTTGATAAGTAATATACTTTAGACTGAGTTAGTTCCATACTGCATAGGAGGAGGTAGTGCCATGCATAGTGCACGACACTACATCCTCCTATGGGACGGAATTGAGCCGGCACGACCGGGGAGGTACCTCCCGCTCACATTATTATACATTATACCGTCGTAAAGTGACATCTTCAGTGTCGCGTTTCGTGCGAAAGGTAAAAATGTAATACATACCTCCAAGTGGAAACTCGCAAAACGTAGGAAACGCGACAGCATAGCTGTCTCTTTGCTGCTAGTATGAGCGAGACGTAGCTCCCGAGGCGTACTAGCCTTATTCCGGTACAGTGCAGAAATGAACTACCTGTGACAGTATAACAGCCGTTACAATATTTTTTTATTAATTAGAGGGAGAAACGAGGAATCGGAGTGCAAATCTGACAATTTGGAATATCTTTTGTACGGACGTTTTTGAGACACTAAATATGTATTTCGGTATATCTGTAAATCAATGCGTATGATATTAAAGTTGTATTATATACGACAAAATGTCAAGTAATTTTTTTGTAATTAACGTCGAATTTAGGCGGACTTAATCTTTATGATGTTATAGCCTTTGAATAAATAATAAAAAGAAATAATATTGAAGCTCGACCTCTGAGGGATCACTACAAAACAAAAAGGTATTTACTACTCGTACATTAACTATGATGACCATAGACCATTTTCTAAAACGATATGGATACTTATAACACGTACGTGTTCACACGTCTGTACAATCAATGGCTGAAATCCACAATTGTGGCTTTGAAGTACTATCGCATCCGCCTTATCAGACTTCCTTCTATTCCCAGACCTAAAAATGTACTAAGGAGGTCAAAGGTTTTCGACAAACAATGAGGTCAAAGCGGCAGCAGTGGACGCAAATTTTGACTCTAAGAAAGAATATTTTTTTTTACAACGGCTTAAATGCTTCTAATGGGAGTTGGCAAAAGTGCATCTAACTTGATGTTGATGATGTAGAAAAATAAAAATATAACTGATTTAGTGTGTATTTATTCCCTTGGTTAGGCCGAATACTTTTCAATCCACCATCATAGAATTCTAATGGTAGAAGAAATATTTTTTTCTTTTCGATCCAGGAATTTCGGAGCCTATTCAATGCAAACAAACAACGAAATGTTGCCTGTTTATAACATTAGTATATGCATTGTTTAGTTTAGTAAAGTACTAGCACACCCTGTGCCCCATAGAGGATAGTGAAACCGCGTTATTGCATTTCTCCCAATACCTACAAGAAACCACAAAAATATCGCGTATAATGAGTGTCGTGGACGCATCAAATTGATGGGAACGAGCTCTGTTGGTTCAGCTCTCTCGGACGCGAGGGAGTAAACACGGTTACTGGAGACAAGTGTTCCGTATTTGCGGGTTCTCGAACTACTTACGAGCTGGGATATGGCGACATACACTACATCCCCGAATTTCTCGTGACCTATTTCATAACATCAATTATACAATTATATGACTTAATTTTGAAGTTATTTGTTAGTATCGGTACTCAATATGATTGATGGCCGATTGGCTCAGTTGGTAACGGTATAATACTCGTGATACGCAACGTTCGCGGGTTCAAATCCCGTCCAGGTCAAGGATGTTTATGTGTGTATAATATCGTATTTCTACAATTTTTTTCCGTGCCACCACCGGCCCTGGGTGGCCATCAGTGCCATCTTGTTTCGGCGGACTGTTGTTTCGGGGAACAACAAATCATCAGCGCATCTCGACGGTTAGTCAGTCAATGGGGTAAGGTTCATATCCACGTCCCTTGACCCGTGCGAAAAAAGCGCCTCCTCCTCCTTAGGCCCCCTTCTTATAAGAGGATCACAAGTAAGTAAGTAGTCTTAGCCCAGCAGTATTTCTATAATGAATATCTTAAATATATAACATTCCTTAAATTTATAAAAAGAATAATATTAAATGTATTTCCGTTGTAACACAAATCCTTACGGTACATAGCATAGGGCTAGCAAAACGTGGTGCGACAAGCCCACAGATATTATTTTTTCTTTTTACTTACATATTATTATTATTAATATTATTACTTATCAATAGACTCCGGCTATTATTTATCAATGACTTGATTAAACTCGCGAAGCAGGTGGCTAGTGACAGTGACCTGCAGCACTCGTTTCAGGATGCCTGCTTCCAGCAGTGGAAGTCGTCCTATCAGAGATAATGACGTAGATTCTTCACTTTACAGTAGGTATTTTTATCGCTGGCTCTTGCACTTCTGTTTGTACGTGGCAGTCTTTAGAATGATTGGCCCGATTATGATAACATTTTAACTGATAGATAGAGCATAAATATTAATAGGGCAAAGGCCATTTTATTATTCCTAACACTAGCAATCTGGCACTGATTGTTTGTACAGAAAAACCCGTTCGTAAGTGTACACAGAAGACAAAACGGAAGAACGAACCATCTAAAATAGTTAATGAAAAATTATGAAGCACAATTAGAAGTATTCGGAGGAAAGGAGGGCAACATATCGGCATAGCAATTATGTGGATGCGTATGGGCGTCTGTATAATATTTTAAAAAATCCATTATAAGTAGAAATTTTAACACCGTGACACACAGCGTAAAGACTATATGCATGCCGTGCAATTCAGTTATTGAGGACAAAAACTCTTGCCAGAGCCACACTGATTATTATTTTTGTTCTTCTTTATACAAACTCATCGACTTACTCCGTCGCTTCATCATCGGCCACAACTCGAACCACTTACGTGTGTTTTCAAAGTGAACTATAATTTTACACAATCGTGAATTCACTTTTTCCCAGATTCATAAAATGCAGAAGATAACTAACATCATGTTACAACCAAGTAACTTACAGCTTGCATGATGCTACGCGCTAAGCACTAATAGCTATGGCAGTATATCAAGCTCTTTGTGTGGCCCGCAGCCTTCACCAACATTAAATATTAATACTTTAGATGAGTAGTTAAATAGCATTATAAGAGAAGGTATTAGGCGTTTATACACAGCAGTGTCCGCAGACTAATGAGAAACTGGTACGACCGCCGGCATAAGCGCTAACTGCCTAATATTTAGCGAAGGAAACGTTGAGACTAAAGCGCTGCTTACACTAAGTGCCTCTTGTAAAGTTGCCAGTAAACTAGGTAAATTTTGTATGCGATTATTTGTATTCTAAGAATGGTACTAAATACTCGCACCGCAGCTTAAAAACAGTTAGTAACAGTTAATTAATATGTGAGTGAGAGAACAATGAGTGTGGAGGCAGCAAGAGAAAGCTATGAGGACATGTGGCTGTTGACACTGGGTTCTCTTTGCCTGCCCTGTACGCGAACTGGCGTGAATAGGCGTATGTACTAAATAATTGTGCAATATTGCGTCTAGTGTATGTTACAGCTGTCTTTATTATGGATTATAAGTAACTGAGAAATTGCGAATTTCGGATCCATAGGTTCCGAATAGATGAAATTGTCTAATTAATTATTGCTTATTTTAGCTGAGTACTGCGTTAAAAGATACAAGTGTCATGGTAGCAGATTAAAATTTTATATATAAAAACTACCACGGACGCTTGCGTTCTTTTACACAACTGATATTCAGAATGCAAACATGATGTAAATATGTGAATCCTAATTATTAATTTTTTTTTGAAATCACAAATTTATACTCGAAAAGATAGAAAAAACTTAACACTTACAATTGAACACTAAAACTATTTTCATAAATTGTATTATAACATTATTTTTAAACTACGGATATTATATCGTAAATTACGATATAAATAATGAATTACTAAACGCAGAAATTTATTATTTTGCGACGTTGTCAGCTCGTAAAATCTCAATGAGTTGCCAGTTGAAGTAAATGGTAAAAGTATTTTTCTAAGTCAATGGTGGAACCGAAAAAGTTACTAAAATCATCTAAATTATAATTAGGGCCAGGTATTACCTTGACTAGTTTTCACTTTATTGATAACCAATGAAAGCATCTCTATGGGAAACTAGAGCTAATTAGAAAATCCATCCAGGCCCATCGGAAAATATCCTAACTACTTACCAACAATTTTGAGGGACAACTCAGCATACCCATACATTATATATTCATAGATATAAAATAACCAAATTGTAAATGTTTATTTTATTCCCATATTTACCGCAAAAATAATAAATCAGTGAATATAAATGTTAAAATTTCAGTAAATATCAGAAACCGTTTGCCGTTTAACAATAATCCGTACTAGATACATCGTAATACAACATGAGTGAACGCACACTAAATCTCATACTTCCCGCCCAAAGCCGTCTAGCATACATAAATAGATGTACACATTTTGCCCCTCTGAAGTTACGATAAAAGGTTATCTATGTACAAAGTAGACATCTTCGATCAATCTTACGTATTGTTATGGTATAATCCCTATTTCCTTTGAATAGTAGTAGATATCCAAATGCTTATATTTTTTCCTTCGTGTGAAAATGAAAAAAATGCCGTCGGGAGTAATTTGTTTACTGCCAACGCTCACAGATATTCACGTAATTGTTATACAGATGTGTTGCCCATATCCCCTCCTCTGTATCCAATGGGCTATTTCAAACGCAGAAACTGTACCAAAACTCTTCGCTATAACCTAGCAACGGTATTTGGTAAGCGAGAGCTACATCCGCGGCCGTGCCGCCCAAAACAGCTGCAGTACAACAGTACAATGTGCTGGCTCTGTATGCACAGACATACAAAGTATCATCTAATATTAATAGCATCTTTAACCTGAAAAACCTTTAAATGATTTGACCGCGTGATCAATTCGATGTCCAAATGGAGGACCCATTTGAATTGCGCAATATACCGGGACAAACAATTCCATTTGTATTCAGTATCAATATTACTACAGCGGTCCCGACCCTCACAGACCTGGACCTTGATTACGTATTCGAGCACATAAATTCAGTTGCGATTATTCTTGACCCATCTTGACCGATCAAAAGTGTATCTAGAAATTTTAAATTCAAATTCTCGATGGTAAGTTTCTTTTTTTTGCATGTACAGGGTGTCACTTCCGTTATGAACAAGACGTACCAAACGACATCTCATAAGTACGTTAAAATCTGCCCAACCGTTCAGATTGCAGCAAGGAACATAGAATTCTACATACATGAAAACATACACGCGAAAAATATTTCCTTCCTGAGTCAGTCGGCTAAATAATCAGATAGCAAACAAGCAACAACAAAAACATGTGCAACAGTCGCGTCCCCAGTGCGGTCGGAAAAATACAATTACACCGTTTTGATTGAACTAGCGGATCACGTGAAAAGGAAATCCATTCCCGCATTCTGGATAATCTGATTTATGCTTAATAGGGCTATTTCGAACATGAAATCGCGTTCTGCTGTACAATTGGGTTAAAAAGGTTCGTCATTATATTTTTGATTGATTTTCCTGGTACAAGGGAATTGTGACTACATTTGGTGGTTGTTTTCATGAAAGCAATCAATCAAATTATTTTAAGTCATGCCAATGTTACATTTGAAACGAATCAGACCAGCGAATTTGATTGATGTCAACGACATTAATGTTTCGCATCTAAATAGCTGCGAACTTGACGATTAGGTCGGTATGGCGAGGCGTTTTATTCTTTTTTCATTTTACTTAACGCGGACATTTACGCACTACTACCGGACTTGGGTGGGATGCCATGGGTGTGCAAAACTCGCGGCTGAACCAAATAGATACCCACTAAAACTACGCGGATGCCATCGGCCGCCTGTGCTGAGGTCCCCCGGATCTGTCAGCTTCAGGGCATAGCTAGTCAAGAGTCTGTGAAATTGGCTAACTACTAAGTTTGAGACAATTTGGCTACGACAGGAAAGATGACGTTCCACTTCTGCCCCCATATTGTGTTTATATGTAAAATATCGGCATAGATGCGGCTATATAATAGAAACTACTGTGTACTCTAGTAGATGTTAATCGACTTCAAAAAAATTAGAAAAAAACGAACTGTATGGGATGGTGATGAGAAATGCCGTTTAGATACCGATCTGTATGGGTATGCTTTCTATAAACAGCATGACCTAAGGTGCTGTCGGGATTACGGATGATCAAAACATCTAAGAAATCTAAAGAATTATTTGCCTCTAACTCCATTGTAAATTGAATTTTGGCCACTAAATTAGATATGATATAGCGCAAATCGTCAATAGAGTTCACCCTTTCCTTAAAAGGATAATCGCTTCTTCCCTCTGCTTGGGCCCAATTGATAAACATAATCAAATTAAAAAGTAACAACACCTCAATACAGCAAGACATAATAAGTACAGTTTGCGTTAATCGGATAATCTTAACAATTATAATTCCTCCTGTACTTTAATGATTTGTCACATCAGGACACTTTGTCCACCTGTGACCATAGTTGCTGTTTAGCTTCTGAAACGTCGGGCTAGATAAATAATTAAATAAACCGTCATTAAATCCGTAAGAGTAGTTTTATTGTAATGAGTAAAATTCGCGTTAAGTTTAGACACCAACACTTGAAAAAAGATTATCAATTCATGAAGTATATATGCAATATAATCGAAATTGCAGAATATTCACATTATAACAATTTTAATAAAAAGAAATTGATACAACAATGAAGATTTCATCAAAATTGATCCAGGACTTCTAAAATCAACACACGACTTATTCGATCCGTCTACCGCTATCAAACTTTGTAACCTGTCCCGCTAAAGATGCTTTTTATTTCAAGAGTTACTACAAAATAAATGTGGATACATATATTTGATCTATAGGTGAGTATAGTATATTGAGCAGTCGAGAGAAGATCACTTAAAGACATTAAAATAGCTATGTATTTAAAATAAATCTATTATTATTATTATTATACATTTATATTGAAGCTCAAATATAATTTACTCTTAAGGATTTAGTAATGATTTCGACTTAAAACCTGTATTGGTATAGGAGTAATTAGATTAGCATTGATAAAATAACAATAGTAGAGGTGATGATGATACTACGGTCTCATTTTGATGAGCATATGATATTAAAATGTGTTAAAAAGTTTAAAGTAGCACTTAAATTGACTGTTCGTCTTATTGTCAGGAAGTTGTTCATGCATAGCTGAAGGAAAGGTAATTTCCAAGTGGGTTGAGTACGAGGCGGCTCCTAATTGAGTTACTTCAGGTTTTTACATAAATCTCAAATATTCAAGTATTTTTCTTCATGTTTTTATTGCATGAATATTAACAAAGCATTTCTTGCTCGATTTGCGAAAAATTCTAAAAAAAGTTGACGCAAACAATTTTTTTTAATAATAAATAAGCCCAAGAAATATAGAATATTATATTTTTAATTCATCCTTGCTAGGTGGATGTTGCTCTCTACTGCTGGAGAGGGAATGGACCGCCACATATCACGTTCGTTATTCCTTCTGTGCTCAAGAACGTAACTAGACTAGACGTTTTTGTAGAGTTTGTGAGTGAGCGGAGGTCAATTCAGGGTTACGGTAACATGTAAAATAAAATACAGCATTTTTATAGAACTAAATATTAAATGCAACAAAAATATATTTCACTTGAGGCTGAAGTTAAGTTCCAATGCAGTTTAAGGGACGCTAAAAAAGAATAGAAGAATAAACAGTAAAGAGTAGACATTAAATGAATGAAGGAGTATGTTCATATCTCCTATATAAAAATCGTGATCAGCTAAACATCTTGCTACATCAGCTAAACATCTTGCTACATCAGCTACACATCTTGCTACATCAGCTAAACATCTTGCTACATCAGCTAAACATCTTGCTACATCAGCTAAACAACTACATATACTCGCGTCTCGTAAATTGTTACGTAAGTAAGCCGTCTTCACACTTCCACTCAACAAGGGCACAGCGACATAACGGTCTGCCTCGACAAAAAGATTAATCTTGAAGGCGAAGTACTACAGGTACTCGGACGAAACGTCCTCATTAATTAAACTATATCGGATGTCTTGCGATCTTTTGAGGCGAACTCGTGATCTTTAACTGGCGATGTATTAAACTCTTTTCTATCATTCCGCTTCATTTTTTTGTAAGAGGTGTCATGCTTGATGCTGGATTGACTATCAGACACTAAAATACCAAGCTTTCTTGTATAACACTTAAACACACGAAATCACAATATCCATCTAAACTTCCATTGGCCTCTATTTCGCAACGTCTTCATCATGCATTCACTAGCTTATTCCTCAAGTCAAGCGTGCATAGTGTTCTACAGCAAAAAATGTTAATTTGTTCCCTGTCGGATTTCACAGGAACAGTGCCTAGTACCTTCACACGTCATATGACAATAACAACCACTACATGCTGATACCTGTGTACTTTATACACCGTGATACATTTCGATTATCTTACATCATTGATCAGGAACCGCAGGCACCAAATGAGGTGCCGTGATGGTGTTTACTATCAATCATTGTACAGCGAGGTCGGGCGGCTACAATTATCGCAGCACTAAATCAATTAGGGCCGTTAAATTATAGCTTAAGGGCATTTCACACTACATGACGAACTTTAAATACTTCAATTACAATTTTACAAGTTAGGTTTCTCTAGGGACATATCCACTTAGAAATAG
>JAFELO010000413.1:111161-127508 GCA_017140195.1 Eumaeus atala | reverse complement strand
TCTCGGGTAAAGCCGGGGCCTGTCGCTAGAATATATGTATTTTATTGCTTTCATGATATTGATTAAGTTGTTCACATTTACCAAAATATTATGCTAGCCTAAAATAATACAAAGAATATTTGAGTGAGAGCTATCAATTTATTCGAAAACAGAAAAAACAAAATATTTTGATCGCATGCCACTCATACGTCCTTTCACTGGTGGCATAAAATATCACATTTTTTTAGCTAAAGTTACTTTCAGACGGTTCACTTGAATGTTTTTTTTATTCGACTGAATACTGCGTTTTTCTTTCACTTCCACCGTGTTCACATAAATATTCTGTATCATTCCAGCTCTACCCTAAAGCTCGAATGACACAAAATACCATTTATCTGATCTTTGATTTTAACGTGTCAACGTCTGTACACATCGGACTAAGAAACTTTATTGTATTTGGAAGTGAAAGTTCTCTTGGTTCAAACGATTCACTTTTCGTTGATTCTAATGAAGGATGATGGAATGATTCTGAATACTTCTACATAAACTTTGGATTTAAGGTTAGATTAAAAATAAGTTTAGCTAAGTATGTTTTACTACTGCTATCTGGTTCAGTAGATATCAATAGGCGGTTATCACTCATACCTACTCTAATATGGAGCAGTTTTTATCATGGAAACTTAATAATCTACATCAACAAAGTATGCGAGAATACTCTATTTATGTAAAGTAGATTGTTTCTGGCTCGTTACTGTTTAGAAGTAGTACTACAGATATCCACGGCCACAATATTTGGTCGTCACATTTGGTTAACCTACAGAATATATTCCTTTCCTCCTCACCTATGCACACACTTCACCTTTGAATAATAAAGATTCCGTATAGTCTTCTGTATTTTACTTAAAAAATATGACTGATTACATTTTTTATTCCAAGAGACCATACACATCTGTTAGATGTCGCAGCGAGCAACAAACAAATCGTTTTTAAAGGTTATGGTAAAATGGTACTTTATTTTTATTCTAAGCTTTAAAAAAAAACATTATTCGTTCTAAAAGTAAGGCAACTCTAGTAGAAGGCGACGAAACAGCTTAATTCCTAGCTGTGGTATGAAAATCTAATCAAAATAAAACTTATCTATTGATAATACAAGGCCCATTATTTTAGTGAGTCGTCGTTGTAAAAAGCCTTTAATAAAACTGAATACATGATAACGAGCGCTATTCGATGGAAATTGAGTAACTGTCAACAGCTGTTCAGTTTTCAAATTGAGACAAAGCAACGACCTGCAAGTGTAGCTCGTTAATATGACTTGTGACTTCCGATTTAGTTCAGCGAGGGCTAATCTTATTGCATTTTGAACTTCAATATAAGCAAAATAAGACATACACACCGTGACTACCGGTGTTTTCAATCATTTTGGTGTATTCTTGCTAAATAGAAGACGGATAAAAGTTATATACTTTGTTAAACAAAGTGTTCAGTATTTTTTTAATAAAAAGTATGATTAGGAAATAAAATAATTTAAAAAACTAAACCGACTTTATAATTATTGATTTTTGCCTAAAAGATTAAATTTGTTATTAATTTTATTACGCACTTCGTCCGAATATCCTTCTTTTATCTACATAAAAAAACAAGCCCCTTTTGTTTTCGAAATAGTATTATGAACAGTTCTTAATCTATACTAATAATATTGTACAGCTGAAGAGTTTGTTTCTTTGAACAGGCCAGTAGGCCCGAACGGAAAAAGTATTGTTGTGACCATTTATCGAGGAAGGCTGTATGCTATATGTCGTAGTCGAATTGTCTAAATTGCTGTATTTCATTACGGGTAGCCATTTAAAAAAAACCGGGCCGTTTTATTTTGTGGCGGGCCAACAATTAGCCGGATTGAATGCGGCTGAGAGATATTGCGCCAGAAAGAGTTCGGCGTAATACGACATCCAATAAAGCTAGAACGCCTTTTTGGAACGTTCCTAAATTCCTCATTTTGACACTCGACGCGTTGCTCGACATGACAACAACAATGGCGTCGATTGTCGAATAAGGCCATTAAAAAACTATGCCTATACTAAACAATACGTCCACGATATCTATACCGTGACGCTTCGAGTAATAGGACCGGAATGACGCGGGTAAAACCACGGCGTGATGCCAGTTCCAAATAGGTCTTTTTTAGATATATTTTATATTAATATAAAACTCTACAGAATCACCTATAAAGATATTTTTATATAAATGTTAGGAAAAAAAATTGAATCAATGAATCCATCACCAAAATCCACGAAATAAATGTTTAAGTATTTCTCCTATAAATAACGTACCTTTTCGCTTAGATGAAACCTACAAAACTGGATAGAAGCTACTCTAAAATGTGTATGTGCTCTAAACATCTATGAGAATTTTTATTGGATACGGGCCCTCGTCTAACCATCGGTTAGCACAAACAAATGCGCTTTCCATTCTCGATTAATGAACAATGTTCGGGTCTCGTTCGTTTGCGTGACTTTCAATTTGGGACACGGATGTATCAGTTGCGGTAAAATGGAAATGTCTTTACTAACATTTCGTACATATGAACTGCTTAAACTTTCGCGCCTGAATATCATGTATTAGATTCTTGTTATGTTAATTGTCTGTTTACACAAGGAAGTGACACGGCAGAAGAGGGGTCTTGTAAGATTTTGACGTTTCTAAAGGGGAAGAGTTTGATGAACATTAACCAGATGCGGCACCATATCCATGCAGCGCTATAGGTAGGATGCGAGTAGCAAAGAATCAAAGATACAGCCCCAATTCTTAATGGCCTACAAACCCCCACCATGTAACTGAGTACATGGTGCCTGCCGTTGGGGTCGTGCTAGTACCGTAGTTTTTCGTGATAAATATGGGCCTTTAGCCGGGGACCAGCCAGTGGCCAGAGATCCAGCTGTGAACCCCCCGTACATACAAATATGAAGTCTTAGTTTGCTGCGTATTGTTCATAATAAGTATAATATTTTTCGATCAAAGCGCTTTATTTCATTCTAATGAATTTACGCTAGTTGAATTAATTTAATTAAATACTTAGTGAAATATGGTCACAACGGTTAGCCCGATTGAACTCTGAAGAAGCGATTAAGTCTAGGAGTCATAAAGAACATGCTATAAACTACAGTGCTCGTTCAGCCCAGCGGGGAGCTGAACTCGCGACGTGAGGAAGGACCGACGTACTTGGACCAGCGCCATGCTCGTTACTTAGATAGTGATGTGGGACCAATCCCGTTACAAGTTTTCGAAACCACGTTCACAGATCACATACCACACGTTACTTTTATTAGATGTCAAAGTTCTGAAAACTAGATGTCATAGTTTTACCGCTAAATTGTAATATTTACAAACGATTTCATTTCACCACTGTAATATGGTATACAATTTATTATATTTAGAGCTAGATCTAAAGATTACAGAGAGTACCGTTGAAGTAAGAGGGCAGCATGCATTGCGGTTGAATTGGGCGGGCACGAACGTGGAGGTACTTCTGGCTCACATAACACTGCTGTGAATTGATAGAATAGTGAGATATAAATGTCGTAAATTGTAACTTACAAATAATAAAGGAGTGGGCTGAAACTTATGGCTTCCTTATCAATACAAAATAATTATAAGCCATACTCATTGGTAGTAAGCAACTACGTACCATGCTTGACCCGAATAGTTTGAATAAAATTACGGACAACGGTAGTGTCATAAAGCCTTGTAAAAGTGTCTAAAATATTGGTATAACCATTGACTCCGATCTGTCTTGGCCTACTTTTTGCTAATTACGTTGGTTAGTAATATTCTCATAGCACAATCTCTTTTAATTCCCCTTCTTGATTAAGCGGACGCTTTTTATTTAGATGCGACTAAAGATCTTCTAAATAAACTAGAACGTCTACAGAATATATGCATACGGTACATACACGGATTGCGTAAATACGACCATATATCGGAATTCTGTAACATATTAAAATGCTATCTGTCCGCCATCGTTGGAACTAGCGTATCCTATCCTATTTTATGAGAGATCCTTAACTCCTCCTCTCCCCTTATATCTATCCGAACGCATCCTTCACACTCCTCAGGCCCATACGATCGTGTACTGTGAAAAAGCTCTATCTATTCTTTCCATTAGCTCTTTATTTTACAAAAAACCCTTTACAGTCCGTGCAGCTCAGTAGTGGAATGATCCTCCCGCTGACATTCAGCAGAGCCTATCAGCTGGCACTTTCGGGTCCCGAAGCATTACTTTTCATCTTCACATATAAGTCCATAATCCATAGTAGGTAAATATATTAAATTATTTAACTATATTTTGTATTTAGTATTTATACGTAGGCTTATTATTTGTATATATTGTATATGCGAGCTATATATTGATTGTAGTTTTGTAGTAACTTTGGTTTTTTTTATATTCCTGTAATTGTATGGCTAATCTCTTAAGAAATCGTAAAAAAATATTCCGCAAAAAGTTTCTTCATTCATTTTGTGTACACACCTATATATACTTATCTTAGTAGTTTGAAATAATTACGTATGAATAACAAAGAATAAATAAAGAGGTGAGTAGGTGAGTGAGTGAGTGAGTGAAGGAATGTATGAGTGAGTGATAAATGAATGAATGATAGAATGAATGAATGGATGAAAGAATGAATAAATAAATGAATAATGTCGAAAGGCCTCAATTTCTGCCTCCCTATGCAAAAAAAAAACTAGTATAATATAGTAATAGCACACGTTAGAATCTATGGAAATAATTAGTTCTTTTAACCCAAATCAGTATTGGGTAATTCAGTACTAGACTCTTCATTATCTGAAATGATAACCGAGATCTCCCCATTTTGACGTGTCCTTAATAATCGATTATTATTATTATCATTAGTAGTAGCCTACTATGTACCACTGCTCAAAGGTGTCCAAAGATATGTTATTTTGGTCCAAAAATCCTCAGACATGCGGCAGACGTGGCCGGCCCACTACCACTTAGCCATGGCAGCCTTACAAGCGACATCCATTATCCCTGTTTTGGAAGGTGTTGAACGTACTAAGGTGAACCTCTGGAGCAGTGTCAGGGACCAGCGTGTTTGGGAGCCGTATGTAAGTGTAGGGAGTGTGCATACGTCCATGTGCTTTCACTATATATTGGAGGTGGAAGGTTACACTTCATTAGATGTTTCATGTCTTAATAGCTCTTAAAGGCATTTTTGGTGCGATGAACAGCTTCTTTTTATCTTGCCCCCTGGAAAGAGACGAGAAGGTAGGGAGGTACTCCTATGAGTGGCCATGGGACAATGCATCCATACATATTCCAGTCCAGCAATTGGTTTTTGAAAGCTGTTAGCTGTCAACCTAGCCTTGTACATATTCATAGAAAGGCTGACCACGCGGCTTGCAGTACTAAGGTCCTCTAGCATGGACGTCAACTCGGAGCCTGAAAAAGAAGAAAAAACAATCGGTGCAAAAAATTATAAAAAGTGCAAATAAGTTATAATAAGTAATATGTTCGGAACACGATCATAAGTATATGTATGGCGCTTAACATATTAACCTTATTTAATAATCATCACCAGCAACAAACAGAAGACGTACACAGCATTTCGGCTACAACGGCCGTCTCTGGTCAGCTGTGCAGAACAAATTATGGTGCACAAGTGTGGGTGTATATCTTTTGTTCATAGGCTTATTTGCGGAAGTGAAGGGAAGCCCAATACAGGTTCATCGAATTGATATGAGTACTCATCTGGCGACGATACTAGAGTTAAAGTTGAAAGACGGACCGAACCGTCTATCCCGTGAATGGGAGAGATACATCCTGATATGAGAGTGTGTGTCACCTATCCCCTCATTTCCACATTCCGATATGAAGGTAGGCCGACGGCTTGACATACTCTCTAATGCACGTGGATGCAACACTATAGGTAAATATAATTTGGAAAAAACATAAGGACAATTTTCACATACGAGTATAAATAATACCTTCAACTCTGTAAGATAAACTAAAACCTCTTAAGACTTATGTTGTCAGTTTTTCTATAGCCGTAAGCGTTCTCGCTGAGCCCTAAAATACGAAACAGACTTTTCAACCTGTCAGCCTTGCTTATCTCTGTACGACCTAAATCACTATAGATTTGTATTGTCATCCCAGTAACGTTTCTATAATTTTCTAATAGTCGAAATTACAAAATCCATCCTTATCCTTATGGACACAGAGACTAAATTTGTTTAAATTCAAATCAACAATCTGAAGTTCTGAAAAACCACAATGCCCCTGCGTTAAGGTGTTTTGGTTTAATATCAAAATGCTTGCTTATAATTAGTGAAACAAATCGCGGTTCAGGAATTGTGTTGAGAGAAGTATTTAGACAATCGCTTGCTTTGTACCTCAATCATTCCACCAAAATACACATATTTTGATTTTCCCCCTGTCTCACTTGGCAATACCTTATACTACACGATCACATTATCTGTAGACTTGGTGGAATGTGTAGCCCCTCCCTGTTCCATAATTTTTCCCAACAGCGAAATAAATTATCGAACGGAAATATACATAGTATATATACATACATTACGTAACATGGAATCATGTAGAAACAGTTTTAGAATAGAATAGAATAGAAAAAAGGTTTATTCGGGACAAAGACAACATTATATAGAGAAATCGACAGAAAAAGAGTTAAAACTATTATATAACAATAAACAAAAACAGAAATTCTCAACAAAACATCATAGACAAAAAGGACGTATGCACAAAAATTGCACACTTAAATAATTAATGCAGCTTTGCCCCGAAAGGGGATGCCACTCACACTGTGTACCGTATCTGAGCCCGGTCCATAACATCAAGACATGGTGTCGTGGGGACTGGTCATAGCATAGCCGGACAGTCCCCGAGGAGGTGAAGTCTGGTCTTTTCGCAGAGGCCAGCCAGTCGCTGGAGAGGTCCTGTTGCATTAATAGCGGCTGAAGGCTCCCGTAGATGTTTAGTTTGTATTGCTACCCAATTCCCGAGTCCAAAATAGGTCTGGGACCTACTTGGGTTCCCAGGTATCATGCGTAAATGTACCTTCGTCACCATAAAAAAGATAATAGTAACCCCACCATGAACCATGGTTGTTGTCATGGCTGTGGGGCTCAGTACCCTGGGGTGAACTCAACACCTTTTGCGAAGCCAACTGAGCCGAGGTGGCTGCTTATTAGAAAAAAATAGATAGAAGGCGATTTTGCGTACGTAGCAAATGTACGGATACTGTGAAGATGCCTGGAAGATTTGTAATTCGAGGGCATTTGGGTAAAGGCGGCACAATAGCATTCGCGATGATTTTCGTTGGTATTCAGCACTATAATGTGCCGCGAACCCCACACACCATTGCACCCCAACCAGGGGCGGTGATGGCGCGTAAATGCGTTTCCCCGCGTCAACAACAACAAAATTTAACTGTAAGTATACTAATTGATTAACCTTTGAAAATATTTCAGTATTTACAACATCGCGCTAAGTGGATACTTGCCCATACGAGTATCCAACCGAGCAGGAGTTTACGAGGATGTGTTAATAGATATTACATTCATTCAACCCTCCCCCTGGAACCCTCGCTACTCCATGAAACGCGACAGCATGGCTCCTATCGCACCGCGCCGGTTATACGTAAGCGACAAGTACTTTCAGCCATCGGAAAAATATTGTCATTTTTTTTTCGTCCAAAAGACTATGACCTCATTATCTCAAAATTAGGACTTAACAATGTCTTCTGGTGGATACCGCCACACATTAACATCTATATATAGAATGCGTTACTCTCCTTCCGCCATCATTCCCAATGGGGCTACCGGCTACACACAAACCGTAAAAGATCGTGACGGCATAGATATTTACAAGGCTGTATCATATGAATCAGATGGCCCCTCTCAGTCGATCCAGCCAAATTCGGCTGCAGAGCTACCTCTTACTAATATCTTCACAGTATCAGTACTCATTATCAGTAAACAATTAGCACCTAAGTTTGCATAATTGTGCTATTGTGGATCTAGATTTAATAGATATGAACATCGAGTGTAACCATCGACGTTATAACCTGGGTTATAACATAGATGAGTGTAACTCACTCAGCATGGTTCATCAAAGATATTGTTGGGCAACGTGAAAACTATCTAACTTCAATGTTTTGATCCACACGCATGTCACTTAGTTAATTCCAATTTGACAAATAATATAATGTACACACTTCTACATCATAGTTTTAAATAAAATATTTTATTAAATTCATGAAACTTTTAGAAGTCATATGCGGGTCGAGGCCCAGAAGATGTTCGTCGCGACACGTTGCGGTTGAGGTCTCGAGTGACAAATACGGGAAATAAAACTGTTTTATCTAAAAAAAGTCTTATACAGTGAGAAATCCTTGGGCAATTCATTAATATTCTCTACAACCGTGAATATATCTCTTTAGGTATACATTTCTCGATTTTTTTCTTTCGCATCATCTACCTGATCGTTATTTTTGCGTCATCGCGATTGCGATGAGGTCGTTGCGAAAAATGTGTGCCGTAACACCGACCGCGTTCGGAATAGTTGCGTGAGAGAGAGGGTAGTTCGGAAAGAAAGTGTAGTTCTGAAAGTGAGAAAGGCCATGTTACGTTGGTTCTGACATGTGGAAAGTCAAGGCTTTTGCTACATGATGGAAGGACGGCAACGCATCGGCACAGTAATTATGTGGATGTTCATGGGCGTCGGTAGTAGTAAAAAAGCTCGGATTGCTCTTTTGCCTCCTATTCTGTAAAAAAAAAACATTATAAACAGTAATTTTAGCTGTACCTAGACTTTTACAACACATAGGAAAAAAATGTTTGTAGTGCTTGTGTAAAAGTGCTTTTTTCCGTATACCGTCTTAACAAAGCCGAGCTCTCTCGAGCCTAGATCTTTTAGAGGCTCATTATATAAATGCGCAGAATTTCTTCTAAATATCCCAGGGATTCATTTAACACTTTTTTCACATCGTTTCGTTTAAACTTCTAGAGAGTATACATATACTCGTAGAACAGTGGATCAAGAGATATTTCTTTAAACACGAGCGCCCGCTATTCCGCAGACAACCATACCTAATACCCATGTGGTATTTGGAATTAAGTTATTTACGCAAAACAAAATTGAAACGTAATCATTTCACCATAAAATATAACTTTCAATTCATATTTCTGATGTAAGAAAATATATTTAAACTGTTCGACACCAGCTGATGTAAAATATATGGAATTTTTGTGAAGCCTTTTTACCCGTGTGAATCTGGCGCTGGGAGATATTAAAATCATAATGCAAAGAACTTGAGTTCATACCAGACTGGTTATGTAGTAATGACATTACCGCTGCTATAACAAATGTTTGTGCAAGTTCAAGAATTTTTACATAACGTGGAATAAAAGTTTGTTTGAGCTTGTAGTATTTTAAAGTGTTACATTATGCATATAATTCTAAATAGGTACGCACTTACGGCATAAGCTATGGGCTTTAACACTCAATGGAAAGATTAAGGTAAATACGTAGACACTCATATCTAGACACTTCTATTATGCTATCTATTCCATTATATCTCACAAAGTACGTAATTATTTATACACGTTAAAGTTTTTATTGTATAATGTTACGTAGATACACACATTTGAAGTATCAGATGGGAGTCATTTGATGACTACTGACGTTCATTGACTATTCACATTCATCCCTTCCACCTTCACCCCATCCCCACAATGAGTGCCCGGCTACTGACAAACCGCATGAAACGCGACACATCATGAGTATACTATCAACAATGGATAGATAGTATATCTCGATATATTATCAAGAAATAATGACTGTTATAGCTGCAGAAAAGTGTCACATGTTCATGCCGCCACCAGGTAATAAAGTAAATGTAGGTGTTAGAACGCCATCTTACGTACACACAAACGTGTGTGTAACATGCCGGTAACGAAATCTCTTGACACTACATTCGGATAGTATGAATCTGATCATAATATGTCAGTCTTGGTCGTCCCCGGTATTTACATTCTTTTATATTTGCGTTGTAACAGTTTTGTCATCCTTTTATATGTCATATTTTTCACATGTACGAACCAATGTAAGTTGGCCTTTCTCAATTTTAGACCGATACTTCCTTTCAGTACTAACCTCTCTGTCATGCAACTATACCAAACGCGGACGGTGACAGTCGCAGCACAAATTTTTCGCAACGACCTCATCGCAACTGGTGATGACAACAACACATAACAAAAATAACTATTAGGTAGATGATGGGAAAGAAAAAAGAAAAAAATCGAGAAATATATAGAGACATATTCACGGTTTTAGAGAATATTAATGAATTGGACAAGGATTTCTCACTGTATAAGACCATTTTTAGATACTTGCAACTACTTACACATTCTAATTTTATCGTACAAAATAAAACAGTTTTATTTCCAGTTTTTATTACTCGGGATCACGACCGCAACGCAACGTGACGAATTCTGGGCTTCGAACCCGGCATACGATTTATAAAAGTTTTATGAATCTAACAAAATATTTCATTTAAAACTATGATGTAGAAGTGCACGGGTACATTATGTTATTTATCATGTTGGAATTTAATAAGTGACATACGTGTGAATCAAAACATTGTAGTTAGATAGTTTTCACGTTGCCCAACAATATCTTTGATGAACCATGCTGAGTGGGTTACACTCATCGAATTTATAACTAAGGTTATAACGTCGATGGTAATCATATGTATTAAATTGTCCTAGGGCATATACTAGGACACTAACCCGGTCTCAGGAAGAATAGGGTCATCTTTCCTATTTCTTCACTGCGGCAACTCCTATTCGACGCGTCCTTGTCGCGGGGGGCGCACTCCACAACTCAGTAGGCCGACATGTGTGCGTGGCCAAATTGGAATAGGGACACAGTCCTGTGGGTATAACGCAGAACCCCTGCCCAGGGTTACGGGTAAAGACCCCAACAGCAACATCGGCGGAGAAGATGGACTTCGGTAGGGCGTTTTTTGGCGGAAGAGGCAACTGATAAAGTCCCCGTCGGCCTTTTGTGGGCGAGCAATGTCGATAGGCGAAAGCTATCGGCCACTGCGGTGACATGGGCAAGTACTTGTAATGGGCCCGTAAGGGCGTATGGCGACGTCTTAGACTTTATACGCTTATTACTGCATCTACGTTTCCGGCTAGTCGTATTGGTAACCCAATCCATTAGCTGTTGCTAGGCAGTGGCAAGACGAGAGATTGGACCTACTCAGCGCAATGGTTCGTTCACTATAATATATTCACGCACAGATGACTGCTGCTCCATCAAAGGTTTCCGATCAAAGTCCTGCGGCGATGGAGCCCCGGCGGCGGTGGGGTGAGGGCCTGTTGTGCCTGAGCCCTAGTTGGTGTTCTGCACGTTAGACGGCCAGGCGGTGATGATCGCTCCAGTCCTCAATTAGGACGGGAAGGCTGGTTCGGCAGCTCGTCAGGTGACAAAGCAGCCCTATTTAGAATCGCTCTGCTTTCCCCATCATGGGGAGGGCCTACAAAAGGAGGTCTAAACATAGCCCATCTTACCTTTATGCAGATGTTTAACCGCGATCATCTTTCATCATCAAAGGTGGTGGAAAACAGTATCATCAAAACATCTCTGTATTGCTTCCAGGATTGTCCGCACCCTTTTAGATGATGATCGGTACACCTGTCTTCGGCAAATGTAACTCCAATCAACTAGATCTTTTAATGTTGTGTGCGGAATTTGGCCTTAACATTACAGGCACTGTGTTCCGGCTCCCTGATAAACTCAAAACTACGTGGATGCACCTGAGGTCCAAGCATTGGCACATGCTTGATTACGTTATAGTGCGTGCCAAAGACCTCCACGAAATAATGTTTACGCGTGTTACGAGAGGAGCCCAAGGATGGATGGATCACAGGCTAGTTAGGTCGAGACTTCGCCTTAGGATCAAAGCTCCGCTCCGTGCCACGCATAAAGTCCTGCCCAAAACTGACGTATTTAATTTGCTGGGTGACTTTGGTGTTAGAGGGAGTCTATATGACGCCTTTAACAATTTAAGATCGGAGCTAGTCGAACCCAGCTCAATAAATGAAGAGTGTCATACTTACAGGAAATGCTCCACCATGCTGCCTTAAATGATCTAGGTAGGCCACAAAAGAAACACCAAGATTGGTTCGACGCGTCTGATTTGGAAGTTAAAGGGCTTCTGGAAGGGAAGACTTCAGACAATACTTACAATGTCGTGACCACACGGTTCGGAATACGGCTCATAGTGATATAAAGATAAAATTATGTGATCTGAAAGATAAATGGTGGCTGGGCTAGGCTACTGAAGTGCAATGGTATGCCGACAGAAATCAGACTGGTCATTTTTTGAGTGCCTACTGACAGGCCCAAAGGCCAACAACAACAAAACTGTAGCTCCTATTACCAAAAAAGGCGCTACCCGCCAACAAACAGAGCGCACGGTTACCCTCGCGAAAGTGTTAGCCCGTTGGGCTGAACACTTTCGCGAGGTTATTGTGAAGCGGGAATAAAGCTAACATTTTTCCGATTTATGTTGAAGGTGTGGGAATGTGAGGAAGTTTCACAGGACTGGAAAGATGCCTCAATCTGTAAATTGTATAAGGGTAAAGGCAGCATCTCCGACTATAGATCGTACCATGGCATATCACTTCTCTCCTCAGCTAGAAAAAAAAAAGCTCACATACTCAACACCAGATTGTCTTGCCTTGCGAAAAAAAAATGCCTGACAGACAGTGTGGTTTTTGGCCGAATAGAGGTAATGTTGACGCAATCTTCGTTGTTAGGCAAGTTCGACACCGTCCTCTGTATATGTGCTTTATCGACCTAGAGAAAGACCTGAAAAGTTTATAAACTTAGTTCGCCAGTTTCTCGATACCATGATGGAGTCAGTTTGTCTCGACGATGACTAGTCGGACCAATTAACTGTCACGTGTGGCGTAAATCATAGCTGCGTCTTGGCGCCATTGGTAACTGTGTATAAAGCTATAGTTATTCCCGCACTTCTGTATGCCAGTGAAACTTGGTGCTGCTAAAAAAGGATTTAATAAAACTGGACACGTTCCATCTTTGTTGCCTACGATCCATCCTGCGCATCATGTGGCAAGAGCGTATACCGAACACAGAAGTGCTGCGTCGTACCTGCATGCCAGGTATTGAGACTCTGGTTATGAAGCACCAGCTGAGATGGAGTGAACACGTCTGGCGTATGAACGATGAGAGGCTACCGAAAATTATATCCTATTCATCCGGGAAATTTTGACGGAATGATTCTTTGTAAAGTGCTTTCCATAACACCTTTCTTATCATTTTCTATAAAGTTTGATGTTTTTTCCATAACACCTTTCTTATTTTTAGGTATCGCCCGCACACCATTTCTACATTCCTTTTTTTCCCGTATAGTACTCACAATTTCTATGAATGGTAGTTCTTTTAAAGTATAGGGGCAAAGAAGAAGTCGTAGCCTTTTGGCGACTGTCGACGCCTAGGGACATCCGCATTACTGACATGTAGATGTGTTCCCTTCACTTCTCCTCACCTTCGCATATTGTGTTCCACTATTAAATTGTTTAGGATTTTTACAGCAACACTTTTTTTCAAACTAAACTTGCTTATGGCAAAATCGTAAAATGTATACCTCTATCGTTAAAACAAAGAATGTCATATTGACATTATGCATTCACAAGTCACAAATGACAACTCACAACTTTGATGTAATTTATAATAATTGATTTTTGTGATGGTGGAGTCAGTGATTCATCATTTCCTTTGTTATTACCATACTTTAGGGTCATAATTGTATATTTTACATATATTATTAAACAGTTATAAAAATGTCACAATATAGGCCACGTTGTCCCTAAAATGTCTAAGGCTAATCCCGAAGAAAACGTGAAAATTGAGTTCGATCCCATATTGCCCGAATCAGGTGTTTTATTCTTCGAAGAATGTCCTGCAGAATATGAAATTGAGCGGCCTATAATACTCCCATTGAAGTCAACAACTCAAATACGTTTTGAGCAATTACAATTACTAGCGCAACGTGCATGGAAGGAAAAACAAAGAACATCTAAAAAGACTAGCAACTAAAAACAATCCAAGATGGTTTATACACTATTTATTATTGAAATAATATCAGCAGTGATATTAGCGGGCACACTTTTGTATCGCTATGGCGATTGTTATAGGAATCATATATTAGTTACTATATCAGTACTAATAGCCTGGTCATTTTCATTTGTTATTATGTTTATCTTGCCATTGGATGTATCATCGGTGAGTATTTACATATCTCAATTTAAACATGTTATATATATATATTTACCCCTAAATTGTTTCTAATTACCTATATACAATCTCAAAGTAACATTTATGTTTATAATCAGAGTACATAATTACCATACAATTGAGTTAGTGATAGAAAAGTTACTCCTAGAATATCAATTAAATCTACCACCAGTATAACCATGGTCATTGTGTCTATCACTGCAGTTTATTTCTTTTATCCAATATTAAGCATTATTTACTGATTCAAGTAAATTGCTGCACCTAGGTTGGCTATGTCTTCGACAAAACGAAACAAAAGCTTGGAAACCAGTTAAATAATAAAAACACACCTTGTATTGATATTTAAAATAATATAATACATTATTTTCAGACATTTTATCGACAATGCTTGCAAAGCTCAAATACTACAAATCCAGTAGTATTAACACAGTCTAATGCGTCAACTACAGTTGCACCACCTAATCAGTGCCATAAACCTTGGAGTTATGTCCCTGATTCAGTGTTTCCAAATTTATGGAGGATAGTGTACTGGACATCACAATGTCTAACCTGGTAAGCCAGTCTGGTACTTAAGGCATGAATATGTTTTATTATATTCAACCTGGTAAGCTAGTCTGGTACTTTAAGCATGACTATGCTTTATTATATTCAAAATCCTATTTTTTTTTTTTTTGTATAAAAATTTATAGTATAGAAGGACACACAAGCAATCTGAGCCTTTCTACGACCACCAACTCCCATGAACGTCACCATAATTACCATGCTGATGCAATTGTAAAGCATGGTGCTCAAAACTTTGTATCAATTTATTTAAAGTAGATACAATGTTGAGATAACCTGTTTTTTCTGTGCATGAAATTTGTAAAAGTAATTCCTTTATATACATATTTGTATGCAAGCTAAATAAAAATATTTTTTTAGGCTCATAATGCCAATGATGCAATCTTACAGTAAGGCTGGTGACTTCACTGTGAAAGGCAAATTAAAATCTGCCCTAATTGATAATGCAATATATTACGGGTCATATTTATCCATTTGTATAATATTACTTATATACATAACCCTTAAAGGAGTATCCCTTGATGGACCTAAGATAAAAGCAATAGCATCCTCTGCTAGCAACACTTGGGGATTGTTCCTACTTATATTGCTATTGGGATATTCACTAGTTGAAGTACCAAGAAATCTATGGAATAATTCTAAAAAGAATTACACATTGACCTATAGTTATTTTAAAATTGCAAAGCTGAGTACAGACAAATGTGAAGCCGAAGAAACTGTGGATGATATACTGGAGGTAATTGGATTTGTTTTACACTTGCGTTCAATGTTTACACCAAGGAAAGCTGATTAATATACAGCTTACTACTCTGTCAGTGTAGGTGTGACTGGTACATGCAAAATTACAATAAAACTTCTTTAGAAACTGATTATTAGCAGTTGTGTGTTTATTTTTCAGTGTAGACTTTATAGATAATTGCATATATATTATAACGTAATTTCGCCTCTGCCTTCGGTAGTGCGGAACTTCTGTTCAAAATAGCACCTCCACATCATGTGGACCATTCCAAGTGCCTTCATTAACATAACTGATTCATCTGAGAGGATTTTAATCCACTTCTCTGTGCCCACCTTCATCTAAAACATGCTCATCAACATCTCTGTTGTAACTCTAACATATTTATCTCTTCCTTTTTTCTAATGTGGAGAATAATTAATCTGCTTGTTTCATATGTAAAACAAGTGAAGCATATTTGCTGACAAGTTAATACTTTGATACTTATCTTAAAGATATCAAATAACAAACATTTTAATTGAAGATTGTAGTTAACTATTTCGATAATTTTATCATGCATTATAATGAAATGTTTCCTATGTTACTGTCATTGAAAAAGCAACATTATTTTTTTGCACTTGCTAAGGAAATATTGATATATTTTTTTACCATTAATTACAATAAAACTATTTTTGTGGACTTAATCGCAGTTTATTTAATTATTTAACTA
>JAFELO010000413.1:84187-101640 GCA_017140195.1 Eumaeus atala | reverse complement strand
TTTTACTGGAACGAAAATTCTTCTGAATTAAAGCGTTACGCTTAACTGATAATTGTTCACACAATTGTACACCTCATATTTTTTGTAATCAGATTAATACCAGAAATTGTATCGATAGGCTTTGTTTGATTTGTACATTCACCATTGACATTTCTTCAGTAAGGGGTGTCAAACATTTGGCCGCAATGTTAAACTTGTAATGTCCTCATTACTCAGTAGATGTATGAATTACAAACGACGTAGTCATGTTAGCGCAGAGGGTTGACTGTTATAGTTTATACATATAAGTAGAAAATTATTTATATGTTTTCGTTTCATTCCACGTATTTGTGAGCATGAATCGTTTATTATGAATAAAGCAATGTGATAGAATTGTTGGTTCTTATTACTTTATAACACCCCTCTAATATAACATCTACTATAAACTATCTACATGAATTTAAAAGAAGACTAGATCATCAAGGATTTTACTGTTTTGGCTTTTTTTTCTCGGAAGGATCTACTACTGACTGGTGGCGCTATTGTTCCCGCCTCTACAGTGCAACGGAAAGGTTGGATGTTTAGATATTAAAATCTAGTGACATTCTCAACCCCTGATAAATTAGAGGTTGAACCGCGGAAAACCAACTTTATGCTTCCTCTACCTGTGCAACATATAAAGGCGTCTTTGCCTAATTATGGCTGTGGCAACCAAACCAATTTATAGTGCACGGACATAAGTTGCCCATAGAAGGGGAGGAGGAATAGTGGATAACGTTATCTTTGAGACAAATGTGCAGAAATTGACGTAGTAATGGGCATCGGTAGATACTAATAAAAAGATATCTATACTAAAAAAAAATAAGAAAAAAACAGGTACACTTTCTGTTACCGTATTACCATGGGATGGCAATGCCAATGGACGAGTGAAAACTCAGGCGTAAGACTGACGACGTAATGTTGTTTTTGAGGCCCGGAGGTGTAATACCACCAACTTCTGTACTTCAGACAGTTATTATTAAACTTTGAAAAATCCTAATAGCAACCAGTTTTTAATCTAATCAAGGTTTCGAAACCGAGACGTGGACACACTGGCTGAACATGCGTAACTATGACCATAGACGACATGGTACCAGGTAGGTAGGAATTATACGAACTACGAAGCCGAAAACTTTGAAGAAGGGTTTCGTCATATGACTCTACAGCGATCGAAGTTTTGTTCGAAACACTAACAATAACAGTTGTTAACCTGAATTTCATATTAATGTTTTATTTATTCTTTGTAAATAAATACATTCATGTTACTTCTAAAAACAATAATTGTTTTTTAACATTATTTACATATATATTGGCACAACACTATTTAAGAATAACAAAAAACTTGCCAACATTGCTAACATCGGTTTACCCTCTGAACAGAGGTTATTCAGTTTGTGACAGTTCGCACTTCGCTCAGTATTCATTCACGCGTATTTTTTATTTTGCGTAAACTATTCAAGTAATGTTACTACTCACTAGTAGATGCAAAATTGAGGCATTTTAAATAAAGTGCATGGATGCTCGCAAATGGCATGGAGACGCGTTTCTATTTTAACCAGCTCCGAGGTTTCAGCCGTTTCGAGGTTCCGTAAAATCTATCCCAAGGAACCATAGCTTACGGAAAAAAAAATATTTTTTAAGTTATTCCAGAACATAATCTTATTTCTTGTAAATATTTTTATCCTAGCCCGTTTAGTACTTTTTGAGTGATAAAATAACAAAGATACTAATAATCTAGCGATGGGCGAACTAAAAATTATCGAATAAGACGATTGTTCTGTTAAGACAATAACAATCCATATTAGTCGATTAGTAGTACGTACATTGTTATTCGAGTAGACACAGCGATAAACCACTAAATCCACAATCAAATGCCCAATAGGAATATTTTCGATTTAGTCGATTGTTTTGTTTTTTTTTTGCAACAATTACATAACACTATAACGGACTCGCATTCATAATACCGCGTAGAATTACTATTAGGGTTTTGTTTACAGACGAGTGTAGGATCGCTTTAAATGCACCTGATGATCGACACCAGGTCTGGAGAAGGAAAGGGGAACGGTATTTGTCAATGATAACCACTCCGACGGTCAGTATTGGCGGAGGCTCTATTATGGTATGGGGTGGCGTGAGTTCTGATGCTACGGAATTAGTCATCGTCAATAACGCCTTAAATGCAACGCGATACGTCGAGAAAATTCTTCAAGATCATGTTGTGCCCTTCGTAGGGTTTATTGGTTATGACTAATTCATTTTAATGCATGACAATGCCCGTCCCCATGTCACTCACGTCGTAAATGAATCCAAGATGTTGGTGTTCAAAAATTGCAGTGGCCAGCTCGCAGCCCGGACTCCCATAGAACATGTATGAAATAGGCTGAAACGAGCAATAAAGTCATCATAGAACCCACCGCAAACCATTAACCAGCTTGGAGATGCTGTACTGGCTATTGCGACTTATCACAAATCGATATCAAGAACGTCATCCAAATTATGCCAGACACACGCTATTAAAAATGACAAAAAATCAGTCAATTTTAAATTCAAAGCGATTTATCTCTAGTGTAAAATTTTGCGTAAATGTGTTGTTTTCATAAACTTTATCATCAACTCAAAAAACTTTTAATTCTGAGAAAAAGTGATCAGGGACGTGAACTGGATAGACTCCGATAACAATTAGTCAAAATTTGTGGAGCTCATTATAAAATAAAGGAAGTTGTCATACGTTTTGCACTTGGCCGAGTTTCCGTGCCGGTGAGTTTAGTTTGTGATACCACCACTAATCTGTTGGCCGCTACACCGTCCGCGTGGACTACAGAAATAAGATACGTGCAAACGTACCAGATTTTGGGCGCGAATGCGTAAAGTAGATTCAGGTGATATTACACAAATGTAGAGTAAACAATGGTTACTGATTTCTGTTTGAATATTGGAATCCTCCGTAAGCCTACCACCTGGTTTTATTTTTATGTCATTATGTGGAAAGAGACGTTGGAATCAAAGTTTATCAAAAATAAGGCGGAGAGCGCAGGCAAAATAAACGAGATTTGCGAATCGAAAAGTGGGTATTTGTGGCGTTTCGATGTACACGCATGTTTTGGCATTGTACCATTTCTTGTGCTTTAAGAGTTCGCGAGTGTAGTTACAGGACAGGATATACAGTATGGATGGATAACTTATATAATTCTCCCGCACTGGCTCTCTAACTAATGCTCCGTGGATTCGACTGTGCCGGAAAGCTGCGCACAAATCGCCGTTTTGTTCCAACTGCGTTGGTGGTGATATCCGTTGCGAATATGGCAGTTGGTGAAATTGCATAGTCGGTGCACGTCTTGTGGCGTCGACCTTGTTTTATGGTGAGACAAGAAAAAGTAGCTCCTCTCCCGACCTCGTATGGTTAGGCAATACTTATTAAGAAGAATTGATTGAAGACATGTTTTGACTATTTTTTCTCGAGAGATGTTACGTGATGTTATATTATAATAATAATAATATCTGTGAACTTATCACACCACGTTAGCCCGGTCCTCAGGGTAAGTACAGGACCTGTAGTACTAGACAACGTATATATATTTAATATTCTTATAAATTTAAGGAATTTTATATGTTTAAGATTGTCATTATATACTAGTCAAAACATAAGGGCCCCTAAGATTTTTTTATGTATCATAAAAATAATAAAGACATTAACTTGTTTAACTTATGTAACTACAAAATAATGTTATTGATTATAATATAAGCTATCAATTGCTTAAAATAATGACCATGAATTGTTTTTTATGTTCCAAATAAAATTGTCCACTTTGAATGAAAAACATGAAGAAAAGAAATCACCGAAAAACTACTGTTCTTGTCACTTTTGTTTCTTCTTTTTAATAACGAGTATGTCCTCCTCTGTTAGCAATACACTCCAGAAGCCTTGTGTGCATACTCTATCATTTATTCCTAACGTTTTCATCTGGAATCTCCTCTCAAGCATCTTTTAAAGCGTCAATCAGCTGCTGTTGGTTGTAGACCCCTTGCTCATTCCGTCCAACTCTTCGTTTCAATTGGTCCCACAATTGCTCGATGGGATTTAAATCCGGACTGTTAGCTGTCCATGGTAATACCTCAATATGAGACCCTTCCAGGACAGTTTGGGTTGATCGAGCTGTGTGTGTACGGGCATTATCTTGCATCAGGATGAATCCAGGCCCCACTCGCTGTGCAAATGGGATCACTTGAGGCCTGATGACGTTCTCGATGTAACGTTCTGCAGTTACCGTACCCGAATTTAAAATGGTGAGCTCGGTTTTAACGTGTAAACTAATCCCACCCTCAAACCATTGCGTCGGGACCACCGAAACGGTCAACTTCGTGAAGGACTCCGAAAATCGCTCGCCGCGTCGTCTCCACACTCTAACACGCCGATCATCATTAAGAAATTTTACTTTGCACTCGTCTGTAGAAAGATTAATCCCCCAGTTCAAATACTGACGGGAGAATATTAATCGGTTTGCACGTTGAACCCTGCTCAAAGGAATTCGAACAACTCGTCGTCTTGACGTTTGCTGGTCTTGGTGCAATCTATTACGTATAGTTTGATCACTGACGCGGGTACCCGTCGTCAGCCGCAGGTGGTGCTGTAACTTACGGGCCGTTACTGTACGATCACGACGAGCACTTACTTGGATGTGCCGATCCTGATGAGTCGTTGTTATGCGAACTCGACCTGAACCAGGTCTCCTGGCAACACTGCCAATGTCTTGGAAGCGATTCCATACATTTTGGACAGCTCTTCGTGAAAACCTTCAAACCCACGTAACGCTGAGAACGTCCTTCTTGAATCATAGTTATGGCTCTGGTTGCTGTAATTGTATCCATGTGCCTTCGTACTGGTGGCATGATTAACGCGATATGATCAATGAATCTATTAAAATTGAAAAAGTATTTTTTCCTAAAATAACCGAAACAAGTTAAGAAGACAATCAAAGATAAACAAGAATAACATCCTATTATTATTTTTTTCTTAAAATGATGGCCAATACTTTCAAATTAAGAACACGAACACATAAAATAAAAAAAGGCATAAAAGAGATCAAACACCAAAGAGTTCGTAATATGAATATAATGCTACTTATCAGTTACTTTCTGTTTATTAAATTGCACCTAAATGTAAATAAACTAGTGGCTCTTATTTTGTTTTGAGTAGTATATAAATACATTACTTCGATATAAATCGTTTCGAATTATATTGTACAATGTCTCAACAGTCTTCCTGAAACATACGTTATAAATAGCTATGCAAATGTTAGTTCGCAAAAACGCCTTCTCCGCATGCTCTCTTGTCCACTTTTCCTATTCGAGTGGTGCAAGTGCGCCGCCTTTTTATACGAAGGTTACAAAGAGCAGCCCCCTCAGTTCAATTGGTTTCGCCCAAGGTGTCTCGGTTCACCCCAGGCTACTGAGCCAACGACAAGGCTTGGGCCATGGTGGGGATAATTTTTACCACTGCGCCAACGGTAGACAATGAATCTTCTACTGAATGGTAACGTAAGTAACACAGCGGGTATAACGACTTATATACAGCTTAAGAAAACCCAGGGAAATTTAAGGGTAATAAATGGTTTAACCTTAAATAAATGGTTCCCTAGTATATTTTAAGCGGATTAAGCCGCGGGGCATAGCTAGTGATAAAATAAAACAAATGTGGCGTTGAGTTTTATATTAACATGCGGTACAAACATTCACACAACTCATTTAAAATGCACCTTGACGCCCTCGACTTTGACCCGCAACTCGTGCGACGCGTCCTTCGACAAGTCGTGCGCGTACTTATGGTAGATGTCGCGGAGTCGGTTGAATTCCTCAAATTTATTCATATCTGGAAAAAGATTACGTTTCTTTACTTGAAAACAAATTGTCATTATTTACATTTGAAGAATTTCCACCTTGACGTGTAGGTGCTTGCTATAAGTGTATGTAAACTCGTAATATGTAAATTTCATATGTTAGGAACGTAACGGCCTATTTTATCGTCAATACTGCAAAGCATGAAAATTGACGATTTTCTTTTAATAGCACAATTGGTTAAATGAGCAGCCGGAGCAGCAGCACGTAATTGTTATGTACACGTGTTGATCTCCTTTCCTCCAATGATCTATAGGAGGTTCACAAACGCCACAGAACGAGGTAGCAGTGCTGTTACTTCGCAATATTTGCGTTACAATGATGCGTACTGAAGCGCCTTCTTAAAGCGTGTAATATCGTGCGTAAGTTGGGATGAACAAGCACAGAAAAGATCACAATTTATTTCATTCGGGAGTCGAAGAAAGTCGAATGGCATAAGACTGAGAAAAAGCGAGTGAATGATTTTATCTCAAAACACAACCTCGATGACTGTTTCGCAGGCTATTTATAGCGCATGGCGTTATTCGACGAGCTATCTGGATCTATTAGTGACTACCGACGACCACTAACATCCACAGATGCGTTGCCCATTTACCCATTCCCCCCAAAGACCGACTACTCACAAAACACACTAAACGCGAAAGCATAGCTACCACTTTTAGGGCGGTATCGTGTGAGGTATCTCCCCGGTCTTGTGTGCTCATATTTTATTTATACCGCATCTTAAATCTTTTTAGTAGTAATCTTCCGCAACCAACGCACGTACCTTTTAATGGTTTCGCCATGATTTCCATTAGGTTGAGAGCAACTTTTCTGTGTCGTACTTGGTTGCTGTTTACTGAAAAAAAATGAAAAAACTTTGGTGTACAGAAAGGCAGAGGCACTCTTGTGGACTGCCGAAAGGAGTGAAAAATTAAAACTGCAAATGTGCCGAATGTTGTTCGTCACACGAAAATGACAAGAGATCCACGAAAAGTGCTCAAAATGCCTAAGTTTTAACGTGACGTGACGAAAAGCGTCACGATGACGCGAGTTCCATGATTCAGCGCTAAGCGCGGCGTAGCTGAGTCGGTGACAAAAACCGCGTTATGTGTATCGGCCGGTGGCTTAATAATACTGTTTTAATCCCGACTCCAGTGTGTTTATATTGAAAAATGGGAAAAACCCTTTTTGTCTCGATTAGAAGCCGATTTGGATACCCGGGTAATCAAATGTGTTGGACATGCTTACCACTAGTGACTATACTAACTAGGGCACAATTCACGTAGCGTATAGTCTACGACGAGAGGGGCGTGTCCGTGTCCAAGCTATCGCTCAGTAGAGCTAACCAGGAACCTGCGCATTATATAAGTGGTACATAATTTCCAAGTGGCGGCGACGTTCGCGGTGACGTAATTCAAGAGCGTGTCTGCGTGTTTATCGTCCGATGGTATCAACTGTATCACTAGATCAGTAGCTCTTCCTGTGACTACAATTTAGAGCAGTGCTCGAATAGTGCATATCCATACTTACATAGCGTATAATCTACGACGCTGGCGACATGTGCGGTGACGGTATGTAGAGACGTGTTGTCGTCACTAGGCGCGTCTGTTTCCATACGCTCGCTCAGCAAAGCCAACCGGGGTAAGACCCGCTCCATTGCCGTCAATATGGCCAGCTGAGTAGACCTAGTGCTGCTGGGGTACGCTTTAGAGCAGTGCTCGAACAGTATGTTTTGATATTTTTCTGGAAAGGAGCAATAACTGATATTATCGCTTGTTTGAAATATTGATCGAAATCAAAATAAATAACACTATATGCGTTTCTGTATAAATTTGAGTATGTAGGTATTACACTCTTTGATTTTAAAACTCCCTAATTTATTCTTATGTCCTATTATAACATGATTATTAAGTCGTTCTTGAAATAGCATGTTCTGCCGCAATGCGTAAGTACCCTGAGTTTGCGCGTTCGCAGGCCACGCCTTCCCAAGTAGCTCGTAAGCCGCCTCCTTGAGTGCGGCGATCTGCTCGCGCCTCTGTCTCGCTCCCTCGTTATCATCCTCGTCTGACTCTTTGTCCATTGCGTTTTCATCCTGAGTAGCACAATAAAATATTTTTTCATATTGATCTATTTCTTTTGTTCTAATAATTTCGCATCAGAATTAAGCACATAAAACTATAGAAACAAAATTCGGCAAGAACTTTACATCGCGTAGATTTACTATAATGACCTTTTTACAAAAAATAAAAACTACACAAAATAAGAAGCATTCTAAAAAGTTGGCAAGCCCTATTGCTTAAGTCACGTGTCGTAAAAGTATGTAGTGACTGTACTGATAGAACCTTACCTTGGAGAGGATATCCTTGACTATATCATACACGTGGTTGAACCGGTCCGTCCCCAGCGCTGCTAGTGCCACGCCCAGCGCAGTGACCGCGTGCCGCCGGTAGCACGGCTCTCGTTTGCGCGCCTCGGTTAGCAGCGAGTTGGCGCACTCTTCGCCAAGAGCCGCGCTGATTGGAGCTTCGCCTGCCTTAACTCTGTTGTGTTTTGTTGTATTATTTGGAGGTATAAAATTTAAAAACTTTTCGCTCTAATCTTAGAAAATAAAAACTTATACTAATAAAATTAATACTCTGAGACAAAGTAGAAATCTATAATTCATTTATCTCTATGAAATCAAGACTCATATATAGAAAAATTCATATTAGTTATGACTAAGTATCATGAATTTTGGTTTTGTGATTAATTTACTCCGCAGATGAACATAATCTACATTTTAAATGTCTGCCATAAAGTAACGGTATGCTTATTTTTTAAAGATGGCTGGCGGCACGAGCATTATTCAGCAGTAAAGCTGAGTAATACAAACTGCGTAGGTATGTGTGTAACTCACTATCACTGTCAAAATTGACGATTTTCTTTTTATAGCATATTTTAAATGAGGAGCCGGAGCAGTCCATAGACAAGCGTGTAATTGTTATGTACACGTGTTGCCCCCTTCCCTCCAAAGATCTATAGGAGGTTCACAAACGCCAAAGAACGAGGTAGCAAATTAAAAAAAAAAGATCACAATGTATCTCATTCGGGAGTCGAAGAAAGTCGAATGGCATAAGACTGAGAAAAAGCGAGTAAAAGATTTTGTCTCAAAACGTTAGGACAACCTCGATGGCTGTTTCGCGGGCTATTTATAGCGCGTGGCGTTTTTCGACGAGCAATCTGGGTCTATTAGTGACTACCGACAGCCATTAACATCCACAGATGCGTTGCCCATTTACCCATTCCCCTCAAAGAGCCACCGACTACTCACAAAGAAAACTAAATGCGACAGCATAGCTATCACTTTTAGGGCGTATCGTGTGTTCGATCTTGTGTGCTCATATTTTATATACCGCATCTTAAATATTTTCAGCAGTAAAGCTAGTTAATACAAACAGCGTAGGTATGTGTGTAACTCACTCGCACAGCGTTGCTAGCGCGTGTAGGACGTGCTCCTTGCCATCGTAAGTGCGTCCGTGCGCCGCCGCCAGCAGCGCACGCACCATCGGCTCGCGCGACTCTCCCAGTCCGCTTGACACGTCGCGGCATATCGTCTTCACAGCATTCGCCGCCTGAAACGTACGTGCTGCCATTGTACCATTGATGCTGCACAATGCTCGAGTTCACACAGTGGTAAACATGTTTAGCCAGAGGTCATGGGGTCTCGTGTCGGAACAAAAAGTATTATGTAGATTTTCCAATTTTTAATAATAGTCCTCATAGAGCACGTTAAACTGTAGGTCCTGCGTCATATTGCTCTTAGGTCGTGTCCGAATGCCGTTCCACCGGCACAAAGAGGGAACAGAGTGCTCTTGTGTCTGCACATGCATTTGAACTGTTGAAAATGTCTAATATAGTTTGCTTGTCTCCACAAAGATGGCTTCCGTAATCTGATTTCGACCAGGCAGGGCCGACACTCGTTGAAATAAACGCCAGATACAAATATCTTTTAATTTAATTATCGTATTAGATAAATAACGTATAGTATTACGTAACGCAAAAACGCAGTTTATGACAGATTAATGAGTTTAGCGCTTGAATTCAAAAAGAAAGTAAAAGGTGTATCGATAATAGGAATGTTAATTTCATATATTACTGCTGTCTTTAAAAAAACTGTTTCTAAGAATTGTGTACAGCCCTATTATGATAACACTAGTAACAGCAACACTCAGGAACCTAACCTGTATCTTCTTGGTCCAGCTGTTGGAGGCGAGCGCTCGCTCCACCTCATCCCGCAGCGCGGGCAGGTGTTTCACGATGCCCGACTCGCGCGCTGGGCTGATGTCCGTCCAGATCTCGGAGAACATCTCCACTGTCGCAGCCTCCGCTTCTGATTTTTATTAAGGGGAAAACGGATTATTGTAACTCAGTGCACTGCAAATTGCACGCGTCTAGGCAGAGCGAGCAGCCGCGCGAGGTGACTGCGCCGAACGAGGCTCGGTGTCATCACGAGAGCGCCGCCCCACTGAACGTGTGTTGAAGAAACTGCATAATATCTTGTCATCATGTTTTGGTCGTAGTCATTAAAATACTCTTAACATGCATTCATGATTCATCCCTTGTACTACAAAAATATGGCACAGCCTTTATATTAAAAGTACACGTGACGAATTTTTATTTTGTTATATATAACAAGCATATGCTATGCCATTAGGCGTGCCCGTTGTAAGAAGTTTAGAGTAAGAAAATGATAGTATGTGGTTTTAAGAGATCGTCATCTGCTAATATCGTCTGCATGTAATTTTGTTAAGCCTAACGTACCACTTTTACATTGCCTTAGCAATGCCCTAGAGTTTGATGCTGCATGCGACGGATAATATAGCGTGCACCACGTCACAAAACAAGTCCAGGATTGATAAAGAATGGCAAGTTTACCATCGTCCTTGGGCGCGTGCATGGCGAGGAACACGACCGGCGCCAGGAGCCGCTCGTTGTCTTTGATGTGCTCTATCTTAGCCTTCGCGACCGCCTTCAGAACGAGCGCGACCGCAGACCGCGACGCGTCGTCCTCCTTCGTCTCGTATAAATTTATTAGCTTCTTCATCAATTTCTCTACTGATTGTGGCTGGAATGTGATCAGTAAATCAGTTAAGATCAGTGTACGGCAAAGTGGTGGTGAAAAGACTAATTTAGTATCAAATTAAATACTCTTGTGTATATTGATCAAATTTAATAAATCTGTCGGCGGCGCAGTCGCGCTGATTAGTCTCAATAAATTCTCTTGTAATGTAGATATTTACAGCAGGCGTCCAATTTTTGTTAAGAAATGGGTTCAGCTTCAGATTCTATTCTCTTTGCATATCAAATTTAGAAAACACAACAATAACTTCGACATCGTCTTCAATGTTAACATACTTTAGCGTATGCAGCAATTTGCCCCAGAGCCTCGGCGTAGTTCTTCCTAACAGTGGCGTTCCTATCGAACACGGCGGCCAGCAGGCTGCTCATGATCTTGCCAGCCACCGGCTCCAGCTCCGCCCGCAGGTAGTGGGCCGCCAGCACTAGGAAGTGCGCGCACGCCACCTTAGTACCCAACTGGGGGGACTTGATGAGGTCCAGGATGGTGGGCAGCATCTCTTTCATAGCTTCTATGTCGATGTACGGCATACACTGGAATTAAAGAGTTCATCATTACACTATAACTAACAATGTCTAACAAAAGTCAAACGATGTCCCGCCATTCTTATGTTGGTTGGATCAGAATTAACATATCATACATACTGTGACTAATCCCGTACCTCGTAAATTGGTGGGAGGTTCCGTGGTGTTGCGCGTACACGCAAACACTCCACTTCAAGTCTCACGACTAGTAAGCGATAGTACCAGATTGCAGCCGAATTGGGAAAGCACAACCGAGGAGCTACCTTTAGCTCAGATTATACCTAGGTAAAGCTTTCACGTTTTGGTGCGAATAAGTGTGCCACAATTGTGCTCGTCTGCCAACACGCACGTGGACACATACACGCACACGCACTAAGCGACACGACGCATCAGTCTCAGTGATGTTGTGCTTACTGGCTGCGGTTGTACGCAAGTCTTCGACGACACGAATGTTGCAGGGAGGCTCGCAACCACGTTAGCGCCGCCAGCTCCAGTTACTATTGTGTTACCTTAACGACAGTATCAGTGGTATTGTGGTGCCTGGCTGCACTCGCACGCAAGTCGTCTACGGCGGCGCGAACATCCGCAGATGGTGCCAGCGCCGTGCTCAACCGGGCCAGCGCCGCCGGCTCAAGCTCGCCCGCCGCTGCCAGTAGTGCGGGCACCAGTCGGCCTGCCGCCCGCTGCGCTCCTCCGCCGCGCACCACGCGTGACACTGTCGATAAACTGGGTACACCAGGAATATAAGCTCCAGGATCAAAAAACTTAATACACACGGCACCTGTAGCTTTTTTTATGTACGTAACAAGGATATTATTACTGGAGGCAGTAGAAACTTTCACAGATTGCACTGTTAGCCAGGGGGGTTTGGTATGCGACCTTCCAAATACGCTTGCAGATTTTGTAAGCAAGTACAAATACTATTGGTTGTACTCCTTTGCCTCTTGTGTTATAAAAAAATAAAGCTACATAGATATGGTTGACGGTACCTCACGTTTCTCACTTCTTTAACGACGTTCGTTAAGCCGGTATCCAATAGTACGGGCATGATGGCTTCTATGATCGCTTTGCCATCCTTTCCTTGGTTTGTGTCGCACGCTTGGATACACAACTGAAAAAGACAAGGTACCTGTGGTACTGAAATCCACTTTACGATAAAGAATTTAATACTTTTGTAGTTTTAGAGGTAGTGCCGATTAGGCGGATGGGGAGAAGGACAACGCATTTGCATGTGCGGATGGCAATTGGCACCGGTAGTAATCAAATCGCTCCCTCTACTTATCTACTATGCTATGAAAACATAAATATAAGAAATATACTTTAAATTACTTCTAAACTGTCATCGTCATCATCATTAACAGCCCTTATCGATCCAGTGCTGGACACAGGCCTCTCTCCATGAACGCCAAGATAACCGAGCTAATGCTACTCACATCCATCCCGGACCGACTACTTACGTAAAAACGTACTAGGTCAAATCGGTGGTAGCAATCCCTAGTCCGAAGATTATTAACAACCCTTGTTCCACCGTTACCGTGGCCGCTACCGTGGCCAGGACTAGTCGAACTACCGGGAACTAGGGGCCGAATTCTGTTGTTGTCGTCCATTAAAGGTTAATGCTCGTAAATGTCACACTGTGCAGGCGGATTGGCAATCGCAGATTAGGTTTCGGACCGGCGCCACTGCTGCCTGTCGCCGATCCGATTGATGGTACCGTCATCACTCGGCGCGAGCGCAATCAGGTGCTTTTGAAACATACGGGACAGCAGACAACCAGCTCGCTGAAGCTTCTTAGTTGTTAAGAGATTAGTTAGTTTATTAAGCTGTAAATAAAAAAAATCAATAAGTGTGCGTACGGATACCTTGGAAAGCACGTTGGCGGTGTTGGTGGCGGCCTGGCGCGTGCCCTCGTGCACGTCGTCCATAACGCGAAACAGCTCCTTCCAGATCGTGGGCAGCTGATCCAGCGAATCATGCAGACTCTTTGCACCTCTGTACAACGATATACAAATTGACATTAACAAGGAAATGAATAGAATGGAAAAATAATAATAATAGTAACATCTTTATAATATTAGCCTATGCGTCCAGCGCTGTAAATCTCATAGTTAAACTCATGGTGTCTTGATATTATTATCATGTATGAAAATTTGCATGTGACTACGTACGTATGTGCGTGCGGACGTATGCATGATATGCACGTATGTACGTACCTCAAGAGGTCTGCAAGCGCGTTGCAGCAGGACATGCGCACTCTCCACTGATTAGCCGTGAGATTCGCGACAAGGTCGTTGAGTATCTCATTGTGGTATTTTTGGACCTGTAAAAGATAAATATCGAGACAATATTAATAGATTACAATAACACTACTTTTACGGATTTTATCACGGTTTATTCAATTGTTTAACTACCTCGACGTTTCAGAAGCTTTATAGGGTCATATCATTATCAGGGTATTATCAGGGTTGCCCTGGTTACGGGTGGACTGAGATGACAGATGTCCTGAGGCTGATGTATTGAAATTTAAAAACAACCAAATTTCAATAGAGAAGATGGCTGGGTTCTTCCCTCGGCTGTGGTAAACATAATCAAATCAAAAAGTAAACATAACACCTCAAGACAGCAAGATAATAAAGTACTGTTTTCGTTAATCGGAACAACCAAAATTATAATTCTTCGGGTACTTCTAAAAACTTGTAACATCAGGACATCTGTCATCTATAAAGCTTCTGAAACGTCGAGCTAGTTAAATAATTAAATAAACCGCGATAAAATCCGTAAAAGTATTTTTATTGTAATGTAGTTAACATTCGCGTAAACTTAAGACATCAAAATATTAATATAACTAGCTGAACCCCATGGTTTCACTCGCGTAAAATCAGGAACCGTTGTTTTTTCGTGTAAAAGTATTATATTATTTTACATAGTAACATAAGCACATGTATATCTTTGTCAAATTTTATCCAAATTCTTTGAGTAGTTTATGAGCGAAAGAATACAAAACATACATCCATATTTTAAATTGATTTAATGTAGGTGTTCTGCATTTAAGGATTCAAAAGTAGTTCGGAAGAAAAGTTGGATCGCGCATTTCTGGGCTACACTTAGCAGTTCAAAGAATATCGCCAAGAGATTACTGATGAAGATCACGCCCAGAAATTTTACAAGTCGCACTTAATTACACCGTAGATGCCGGTGTAATGTGAGAGATCTGTCGCACTGCTCTGAAACGTCCACCACGTTTCCACAAAAAGTGGAGCTGGCTGTATCAATTTGCCTCTTACGATCGGAAATTAGTGATAAGTTTGTTTGAGTCGTAAGTATGATCACATGTCTAGTGTTTAAGGTAAACAATAGCGTAATTTTTCTGTACGTGCCTGTCATGATGAATGTGCGTGCCTCTTACCGTCTGCGTGGTGTTAGGCACCAGCGCGTGCCAGATGGCGCTCATGGAGTGGTGTATACGGGGCGTGGGGTCGAACCGGTAGCGGTACAGGCGCGGCACTATGACGGGCAGCTGGGCGGTCAGCGCCGCACCCGCTTGCAATGCTATCGACTGGAACCCGAATGCAGCGCCTGAAGAATATAACACAGACAAGTTGTTATGAAAAACAAGTAGACCAGTCTCAGAGTGACGCCTAATCACATGGCAAATAGTTACGATCTCACCTCTCTTGGAGTTCCAGACGGAGTTGTGATGCGCCAGGTGCATGAACTTGTACAGCAGGTCTGGCTGATTCAGGTCCGACGCCAGAGAGCACAGCTCCTTGTATGTTGATAAATTGCCACTGTAACAAAACATTTTCATGAAATGTTAAAAAAATTGAAATACTTAAAAAAAAATTGTTGGAAGTGTAAATATCTTTAAACATATATAAGGTATTGTTATTTTTAAACATAAATAATCATTCAGCTATAATGGCACAATATTATTAAAGTAGAAATGATCTAACATGCGAAACAATTCACAGCCCATAATTAGGTAATTCATGTAGATGCAGTGTAAGTGCGTACCCGGAGGGTGCCGTGCCCAGTTGCCCCTCCTCAAATATCTTGGTGTCTTCGGTGACCTTGGCCACAGATCTCTTGCCGCTGGTGAGCTGCTCTATGATCTGTGCCACGAGCGCCTGCTTCTGGCTCTCAGCAGAGTTCTGGTACACCAGGCTCAGTCCTTTGCTGGCCACGTCCTGGACTATATCTATAAAACAACATACAATAACTGTTACTAAAATGTTATTCTCTCATAATACTGACGTAAAGCAACAGCTACACTACCCTAGACAGGTTTAAAAAACTTTATTTCTCACAGGAATATCAATTTAATAATAATTTTTAATAGATTAAGTACATTGTCACTCGATAGATTTTAATGGACATTTTCTTTTTCTTGAGAATGTACATTACATATCGATACGGTTTTAGTTAATTATTATTATATTTAATTACTTATTAAATCATTATTATTTTTTACGTGTCTCTAATTGATCTGTGAAGGTAATGCCCGATGGAGTGAAAGAGACGACTTGTAACGCCCTCTCCCTAACAGGCTCAGTCTTTTCGAAACATTACCACGACTCGGAACGTTACAATGATGTCATACTTTTTCAAGCATGCACCTAGCGTTATCGATATTCGAAACGTTATCACGTTAAAATATTTTATATTACATACAGCCATGCTAGCCAGCTAATACTTACCACTATTTTCTGAGAGGAAATCCATGAACGTCTCTTGTAGTAGCTGCAAGGACTTCTTGATGGGTTCCCGCTCAGGACAGCTCTTCAGCAGAGCCAGCAACCAAATACTGGTAGCCTGAACAAGAAAAGATTCCTTAACGCATTACATAGTAACAAAATATCCCCGCTATCCCGCTATCTATATTTTACCCGCGCCTGTCGTGAAAGTAGCCCATTGTAGGGGAAGAGAAAAGGAGGGCAACGAATCTGTGGGACACGACTCTGTATGACAATTATGGGAGTGTCCATGGGCGCCGGTAGTCGTCAGAATTCATGACGATTCGTTTGCCCCCTATACTATACATAAAAAGAAACTTCCAGTAACATTTTTAAGCGAGAGGATGGAAGACTATTTATTTAATTCATATACACTTACAAACTTTTGAACTTGCTAAGAGACTCTTCCAAAGTTCGATACTGAATTATTTACAACAAATAAATAAGCCAGAGTACACTAACCAATGTACTAAGAAATATTTATGTTCACATGTAACCAGTTGTACATATGACATGCACTAACTAGGAAACGGACGAAACATCACAATCGTAAACATCAAAACTACAATTCATTGTTAACTTTTAACTATCTACGATTTACATCTAAAGACAATAAAGTTGACAAAGTACACACAACGGTTCAACCTCGACGGGGCTAACCAAGGCAATGAAATTTTCATACCTGAGTAATATTATATTTTATTCGAGCTCCTGGATGAGGTCTAGCTGTCTATACCCCGTTTAGGTAGAGGCTGCGTTCCATGTTTTACTGTCAGTACTGCTCAGCTGTCAAATTCATAACTGCAGTACGGGGTTTGACAACTGCCAGTGATTTTCGGAACACAACCTAGAAGTGGACTTTAGAGCAATGCGTCTTTAGCGACAATGCATTGTCTTTGATGCAACGTCACTGAAGCCAGGGCCGCCTACGTCCTGCACTGAAGACACCCCACGTGTCGCTCACCTGTCGCGAATGCGGGTGCGGGTGCCTGCCCAGCTGTAGCAGCTGCTGCAGCAACCACTGCAGCAGCTCGTCGTTCTCCACTAGAGCCACTCCGTCCTTCACCTTCTCCTCGTCCTGGACAAAGGATTAGGAGATGTTAAACTACAATCGTTTCCAACCACACACGTCCAAATACAATCAGCATCGCAGTTGAGAACCTAGTGCGAGTGGGACACACCGACGGT
>JAFELO010000413.1:35897-84074 GCA_017140195.1 Eumaeus atala | reverse complement strand
TTTTTATCCATCTGTATTGTGTTACCTCACTTGTTATGAAATTTCCCGATTCTAGGTCACCAGGAAGCGACTTAAAGTTTCCTTAAAATTTTCTTGACCGACGTACAGACAGATGACCACAACACACGCACAACAAGGTGATCCTACAAAATTAAACCGTAAGGGCACTATAGCACACCTCGTTGTAAGAGGTAGTGCCATGCTGCATAGGAGTTAGTGCCATGCATGTTGCATGACAATACATCCTTCTATGCAACGGAATTGGGCTAGGACGACTGTGGAGATCTCTCTCACTTGATACCGACGTAAAGTGACACCTACGGTGTCGCGATTCGTGCGGTTTGTCAGTAGCCGGTGGCCCGTTGGGGGGGCGGGGAGATGAAAAGGAGGGCAACGCATCGGCATAAGTATGTTGATGTTCATGGGCGCCGGTAGTCGTTGAAAGGCTCCGTTTGCTCGTTTGTCCCCCTGTACTATTAAGTTTAAAAGAACACGACACTGCAACGGCAGCGGCATCGTCGCCGACGCGGCGCGTCCGCAGGAGCGCCCTGCGGCCTCGTTACGCTTCGTATAAATCCTTGGCTGATTAATTCCGAAGCACCGTTGCGGTGTCGCGTAAAAGCACACTTAGGAGAATCATTGAGACTTATTAAAAATATACATACAACAAATGCCGACTGGGACTCCCAAGATGTTACCTTTAGAGGCAGCTCCGTCCACAGGTCCCTGTTCTCGTTGGAGTTGACACCCTCCACGCACAGCACAAGCGACTCGCCGATTTGTAAGTGAATCTCAAACTCCTTGCTCTGGAAGTTAACATAGGTGTTGTGTGCGCACGCAGAGGTTCGGATAATAATAACAACTCATTCCATATGCGTTAGTAAGTACCGTACGGACTAGCGATGTGTACAACTTGTTGATGGCGACGGAAATATATTTTACATTTTTTTGTAAATTTATTATAAAACATGAAGACGGAGAAAGTCTCCACAATCAGGCCGTTCTCGTGTGAAAAAATATTTCCTGAAGCATTTAGTAGTCATGACAAATGCCAACAGTACGTCCTCGACGGCGGCCATCTGTCATATTTCACACAATATGGCTACAAAAGTGGCGCTTAGTATGGAAATACACGGAACAAAATGTATACTTGTACAAGAGAAGCATTTAAAATGTATAGGTGTTTATTATTTTCAGTGCGAAATCGACATTTTAGACATACGTATTGCGTACATCAAAGGGGTCAGAGGTAAAACATCCCCTTTGTGAAACGTCCACTATGTGGAATGTCGTCCTTGTAAAATTGTAAGTTTGAAGCGTCACTTATTTCATTAAGTCAACCCGAGTAAAACATTTTTTTTATACTAAAAATGGGCAAACATGCATTCGGAGCCTTTTCATGGCTAGCGACGCCCATGAACATCCCCATGATTATTGCTCAGATGCGTTGCCTTCCTATCATCCCCCCCCCCCAATGGGCCACCGGCTACTCGCAGACCGCACGAAATGCGATAGGTACTTCCCTGGTCGTGCCGGCCCAATTCAGTTGCGTAGACGGATGTAGTGTCATGCGCCATGCATGGCACTACCTCTTCCTATGCTGCTTACTGAGGGCTGAGACTACTCCTCTTATAATTAAATATGTTATTTGTTTATTTGGTATGCACATGGCGAATATCTTTTTTTATAGTAAAGGTGGCGTGTGCTATAACAATAATCGGAGTCTTTTGACAGGTACCGACGGCTATATACACCCGCATTATTGTTAACATGCGAACGGATGCGGAAAGGAGGACGGAAGAAGGGCACTCCTTCCGTCCTCCTTTTCGATGGAGCATCTAGTGAATCATAGTACTATATGAACTCACATTTTTAGCCATCTGCAAAAATCCCTTAATAATCTGTTTGGCGAAGCGCAACCTCTCGCCGCAGCACATGAGGCCGAGCGTGTACAGCGCCCGCTCCTTCAGCTTGGACGGCAGTTTCGCGTTGCCGACGATACGGAACAGGCGGTCGGCCACCGCGAACTTGGTAGTCTCCCCGCCCACTTCCTCCGGCTTGATGATGTCGAAGGGGTTCTCGCTGTCCAGGAGCGAGGACTGCTTGTCGGAGATGTCGGGGAGGGGCAGCGCGTGGCATCGGACTAGCAGCGATATGGCGGAGCATGACGTGTTCACCAGCAGCGTTATAGTGCTTGTGAGGGAATCGGCTGCAAAAAAGTCAATTTCCTTCCAATAAAAATACACTTGCACCCAATAATTACAAAAATATTGTTTACGACAGAAATTAACCTTAAATTATGAAAAGATTCGCACTAAAATGTTTATTCGCATAACTCCATAATCAAAGAGCGCGCACTTCTCATGCTTCCTGTAATCCACTTCCGTCCCCTTTGTGGAATCACTCACGCCAAAAATATCTAGGAACAGAGAGGAAACATGTAACACATCAAAAACTTACCTAAACAGAGTACACCATCCTTATAGGGTCTCCAGTTGCTAGGATCGAAACCTTTCCCACCGAACTTCCCTTTCTTCGACAGCACGATACACCTCTCGAACAGATGCGCGAACGCGGATATGTACCCGCACTGGCTCTCTAGCGTCTTGTTGCTGCGCCCCTGTACTACGAACTCTTTAATCTCGTTGTCTATCGCACTCTTGTCGCTCGTGTGTACCGTGAGTATCGCGTATATCGTCGCCGCTATGTCTCTCACGTCCTCCTTGGTGCTGGTCGTGAAGAGGTTCTTCATGAACGGCAGTAGAGCGGTGTACTTCGCCGCCATTTTGTCTGGCACACAGCCGACGATGTCCAAAAAGCACGTCAGCGGCATTACACCTGTAATAAATAGCATTGCAGTAATGAAATGAAACGAATTCAAACTACTGGTACTATATGTACTTCACAAGGTTTGGCTAGACTAACGGGCCAAACTAGAGTTAGAGTGGGGAGCTAGTGGTAAGCATGTTCAATTTTAGATCGTGAGGTTCTGGTTCTGAGGGGAAGACTATAGATGTACCAGGACGCTACTACTAATACTGCCTGAGTTACACGGATGGAACCCTGGGGTATTGCTAGTTTCTAATAACCCGAAGTAGTAGGAAGTAGGCAGTGTTGCTCTCGCACTCGTTCAGAGAGCACATAAAGCCGTCGGTCCTATGCATTCCATCAGTAAAAAGGTATTTGTGTCTGCGCACACATTATGTTATGTCCATCTTTCTAAAGATGGCTGCCGTAGCCAAAATTCGGGTACCTGGACTAGCGCTGAGAAGCGTCGTGATCATGGTCAAGTATCTGTCGAGCGCCTGCGTGTCGAGCAGCGTCTCCCGCAGGTGGCGCGCCAGCTGCGGGGACGTGGCGTTAGGGTGCTCCGAGCAGTCCACGAGGCCCGCGTCGCGGTTCACGCACATGCGCAAGTACCGTAGCATCTGCGTACAGAGCAGCGATGATTTTTTTTTTAAATAAACTAGCCAATCACGAGTCGGAGCCGCATATTGCTGGTGGCGTGCCGACGGCAGGTACGAGCGAGACAACATGAATATATTAACAAACGTAAATTTGATGTCGTACCTCTATATTTTTTAGTAAGAGATACCGCCACGATGCCTTACAGGCGAATCGGGCCGCGACGACCTCTCGTCCATATGGACGCTTCATATGAAGCAGCAGTAAAGTAACAGCTATGCTGTCGCGTTATATGCGGTTAGTAAACTGTGGCCCAATGGGGCATTGGGTCGAGGAGGACAACGCTTTTAAAAATGTGGGTGGACATGGGCGACGGTAGTCATTAAGAGTCTCCGACTGCTCATTTGACCCTCTATAATTAAAAAAAAAACGAAACTATGTTCGCCTGCATCTATATAGACAAGAAGGTTGGCATACCTCTTGGTAAGTCTGTGGGTGGAACTGGAGCACTTGGTTACCAATCACGAACCGATGACTGGCATTGGAGCCCTTCTTCCGCTTCTGCATCTGTTCCCAGATATAGTTTATCATCTCCTTAAACTTGGGCACCACCAGCCCGGTCTCCGGCGCTCTGTCCTTGTCTCTCTTGCTGCTGTCCTCGTCTAGCGCCACGTTTGTCTCTTTCCTCGACACGTTATTGGCGGCGTCTTCTATTTCATTTGGTCGCGATGTGCCGTACAAACATTTTAGTGCCTCGGATGAAATGTCGTCTTGACTGAAATTAAAATATATCAATAAGATTTTGGAGAACTTGAGTACGCCATGAAATTCTATTCGAAAGTTTTGGCAAAGATAATACTTATATATTATGAAACAGTCCCTAAAACAATCAGTCTGTGATCGATTCTTTCAAAATCTACTCGATCCCGATGGTTTTAGTGTATATAAACCACAACAAATGTATGGGTACAATCTGCGTTAATCATGGGCGATGCTATGAATGAATTGATCCTTGATTATTATCAAGGCCAGCCGAGACGAGCGATGGGCCCATACCAGCGCTCACTTACAGCTACCTGGCAGTGAGTGTAATACGATGGACTAATATGTTTTATAACAAGTGTATACCTGTCTCCACTCGCGAGCAGCAGCAGGTACCTCGACGGCACGTAGCTCGGCGGGAACACAGCGGCGGCATACCGCGCCGCGACGTACCGGATCATGGGCTCCGAGCTGTGCATGTAGCTGCAACAAGCACATACTACTAGTGAGCGGCTGGGCCCAAATTCCGGTAAAAAAAAAGTTCGTTGTTAGATCGTCCTTTTATAGTAGAAGACTGGAGCTGGAGAATGAATGGAGCTATATACAGGACGAATATTAAGAAACTTCACAAAGTCACAACTACTCAATTCTGATTCAGAATATTATGTAAAAGTAGTATGTATCGAAATTTTTTCCAATTTTTTTACTCTTACCATGCGTTATACGTATAACATTTTGCTTAATTTCTTACAATTTCATTTGAATTGTAGATTCTTGTTATACTTAATGTACTACAGTCATTTTTGATTTAATACATTACGAATGTGGTACAGCTCAAATACTATGTGATAATTTGTAAATCGCCGCAACATTCAGGGGTGAAACGGAACTTTAATGAAACTGTCACTATGCTATAGCGTAGAGTATAATGGGGCGTACGCATACACGCCCGGTATTTTTGACATAGCTCGCACGCCGCACTATCGCAATATCGTGGGGCACTGATTATGCGGGCGAAACCGTGGGGGGATGCTAGTACGTACAAGCCGACAAAATATTTACAGATCCAAGAGAGCGAAGAGCGCTAACGCCTGCGGCTCGTCGAAGGCGACGGCCGCGCGCCCGGGCGCGTCGTCCACTTCCATGGCCTGCGACGTGCTCGCCTCTGCGCTGCCCTCAGCTAAATCATTCCCTGGAAATAATCATTTATACAAAAACGGTTTAGAAGCAAAAACTTCTTACGCGCGATGAATTCGAGGAGTAGGTAAGCTGGTGAATACGAGATGATCGCGTTACGAGGCTAACAGAAGTTGAGACGGAGATATAAGTTAGCCAAGATAGAAAATAATGCTACGCTTCGTATACGAATTCCTTTCTCTCTTCACTCATAGGTAAGGTAACTTTGAAACAATTATTAAATAGTTTTTTCTCTTCCGCCGGGAACCTACATATTCGTGTCACAATGCACGAATCAATATTTCATTAAAAGGTTCATGGTCATCAAGGTGAGTTCATGATTTCTTGCCGACGCCATGTTTCATTATTGTTTTGAGGTTAGAGTCTATTCAATTGTAACTTACTATAAGCTTGATCTTAGTTGGCTCGTGAAGCCAAGAGAATGTTAATCTTATTGGTTGTGTGTTCCTTTTCAGAGCTCTACACCTTTTAAGTTCTCTTTTTCTTTTTGTTTATTAAATACTATATTATTCAAATATTGAATATAAGGAGTGAAGGACAATCCGTGACAATTAGTGGTTATGGAACAATAATTATATATATAAAGGACCATCCAAGTTGCAGCCCAGCTGCAACTTGGATGGTCTCGGACAACTGCCAGATAAGACTTCACACGCTCACTATTACTAATCAATATCAAAAACTGTATTAATTGCAATGCTTTCTTGTACTATTTTAAGTTTGACCTGGATTGTGAATGTGGAAAGATCATAATTGAATGAAATGTATTTAAAAAGTCTAACTAAACCCTCATAGTCTCTTTAACCCCTTGTTGACACTCTTATAGTCTTATTGAATAAATTGTAACCATATACATCCGCAATTAATTGTTTTGCATATATCTTGCCGTCCTTCCCACCAGAACCTCTTAAACCATAGAAACTCAGAAGGTATGTCATTTTGAGGTGGTATCATGTGGGCGAGAAGTGTCCCCATGTCGCAAGGTACAGACCTAAGGTAGGAAGTTATCTCGTAGCTAAGATATTACCGGGCTGCGCTGCGATCCTGTAGGCCGCCGCCATCTCCAGTAGCGCGTCCCGCAGCGCTGTCCGCATCTCGGGCGGCGCGTCCGGGATCTTCTTCACCAGCTCCTCCAGCAGCGCGAACTGTCCCTTGAACGACTCCGGGCACTTCATTGCCAGTCTTCCTGTGTACAAGTATATGGAATGGAATTTATGGAACTATGGTATTTCGCTAGAGTTGGTACGAGTGTCAGGTCTCACTTTCCGATTTATGCAAAAAAATATTTATAAATTATCGGGAGTAAAATTTTGTGAAAAAAAAATTTGTAAAAAAATTATGTAATACCAGTGTATAGAGGACATTATGTGATATGTGCAGGACTATTTAGATATGTAATGTTTCCGCGAGACGATCGTTGACCTCAATACCATAACATCATACGTATATGGATAGCTGATACACATGGAATAACTTCATTAATATGGGGTTGGACGCCACTGGATACCGCCGGCAGCAGGAAGTTGAACGTTATCGCACAACCAACGATATCAATATTTTACAAGTTTTTTAATAGAGGGGCAAACGAGCAATCGGAGCCTTTTTATGACTACCGAAGCCCATAAACGTCCATATAATTACTATACCGATGAGTTACCCTCCTTCTAAACCACCCGCTCTCAATGGGCCACCGGCTACTCACAAACTGCACGAAACGCGACACTCGAGATGTCACTCTTTTTTCTCTTCGGCGTGGCTTGGACGACGGATTGATTTAACGCTTTCAGCAAATCATAATTAAATAATTTTATCTTTTCCGCCGTGAATCTATATATTCCTGATAAAAAATAATTAAATAAAAATTATATTTCATAAAAAAATTGTGAGTTCTTGATTTCTTGCCGACGCCATGTTTCATATCTTTATTAATGTTAAATTGTCTTAATTCTCTTAAGTGTGCATTTTAATGGTTGTATTTATATATTATTTTGGCTATTAATTTGATAGCGTATCAATAATGTGTTAGGTTATATGAAATACTAATGTTGAATAGTATATGAATAATACGTGTGAAAGTTGGATGTTAAATTCTATTTTAGTGTAACAGAGTTTATATCTTTCCTGATTTTAGTCGGCTCATGAAGCTAAGAGAACGAGACGGAATCTTCTTGATTGTGTATTCCTCTTCAGAGCTCTACTTCTTTTCCCTGTTTGTTTTTTAAAAACTAGATACTTCAAATATTGTATATAAGAAGTGAAGGACAATCCGTGACAATTAGTGGTTATGTATTATATATATAAAGGACCATCCAAGTTGCAGTCGGGAGTCTGCAACTTGGATGGTCGTTTCGCTACGAAAGAAGTCGCTGGGGACCCGCTGGTCGCAGCAGCCACACGCAGCCGGCGGACACGTACCCAGGCACGCGTAGGCTTTAGGCTGCTGCTCCGCGTGCTCGTCGGACCGGACCAGCTTGAGCAGACCCTGCAGGAACACCGTCGCCACCTTCCTCAACGACGCCTCTTCACCGCTGCAATGGAATTATAAAAATATAATTCCAGCAATAAAAGAACTGGCCAATAAATCAAAAAATCCAAATAGGATTTTTCAAATCACTATCGTGCCGTCGCCACTTCAATAATACCGATTTAACCCTGACCCCGACCTGAGCAGAACCGACGAAACAAACTCAGCGGGTCTGACGACTCTGGATAATATAAACAAGTTACACGCACTTGTGTATGATGTCTCGAGTATTTAATGTCTAGGAATATACGCGTAATTAGTAACGAAAAAATCAAAATTGATAGGTGGAGAACAATTTAGACCACTTTAAGACAATCTCACAAATAATTAGCATAATGAAATGTTTTTGGAACCTCCATCCCATTTAAAAAGACCTATCCAACACGCCAGACGCCTGTGTCAATTAATCAAGAGGTAGTGCATATCCATGGTGCATGACACTACATCCTCCTATGCAACGGAATTGAGCCGGTACGACCGTGGAGGTACCTCTCGCTCACATAACACCGCCGTAAAGTGACATCTTTAGTGTCATGTTTCGTGCGGTTTGTGAGTAGCCGGTGGCCCATTGGGGGTGGGGGGAAGGAGGGCAACGCAACGGCATAGCAATTATGTGGATGTTTACGGGCGTCGATAGCGGTAAACAGGCTTCGCTTACTCGTTTGCTCTCCTATTCTTTAAAAAAGAATATGATATTGAATACTCACTTATTGATCACGTTCAACAGAAACATGAGCGCCAAGTTGCGGAGGCGGGAGTTGGTGTTCGGTTCAAACAGCGACGAGAAAACTACCTGCAACCGAATAAAAACGTCACATTAGTCCCGCGAGTTTATACTCGCACGCAATGGTATAATTGAACGCGAATTGACTTATGCTAATTCGTGTATCAATTATATCATTGCGTTATCAAGTCAGAAGCATATGCTCTCTGTCAGACATTCCACCCACACTTGGATGTAGTTGTGTGCATTTAGATTTAAAGCTTATGAATATACACATTAAAATACAATCTCACCTGTACACAATGCGGGAACAATATCGCAGGTCCGGTAGCTTTGTTCAGATACTGAATCAGCTTCAACCGCAGCCTCGTACATGCAGGGACCTGAATAATTAGTATTGGATGTCATTTAATGGCAGGGTTATACAGATAACAAAAAAAAAGAAAACATTATTTAAAAGAAAGAAGTAATTAATGACAAGTGTCGTAGCTACTACAAGTTACACGCACTTGTAGCGCGTAGCGGATACGAATTGCCTGTACAAAGCGTGTTGCTGATGTGAACTTGTAATATTGTACCCTGTCCCGATGCATCTAAAGAAGTTTTAACTTCAATAAGTAACATTTATACGTAGTATTTTGATTTTAGGTTTCTTTTCGGCACACAGGGGAATATCATATACGTTTAAAAAGAAAGCACTAGCTGAGCCATTATTATCATTTCCAGCTCCATTACCTGTGAATAAAATTTTTGATTTTATCACGATTTTGAAATTTAGTCTTTACGAAACGAAGTAGTGAGAAAATTTAGGGTGTGTATTCGTGAGCGACGACGGGACGTGACACAATTACAACGGTTGTGAATGTCAAATTAAACAAAAGGAAAGTTTAAATATACCATAAATCTTATTTGATTAACCACGTGCCTTTTTTCTCTAGGGCATTTTCGTTTCGAGATTGAAATCAAAACTACTCTAAAGAAGTTTCACGTCAAAAGCACCGGCATAGGCCAATTGGGCGATCAGGGAGGTACCTCTCGCGCGTTTCGTGTCGCCGCACGTCGGTAGTCACTACTGGCTCCGAACGCTCGTCACATAGAACGTACCTTTGTATCATCTGGGGGAACCTTCAGACCTCCCCATGTTCCCAGGTACAAGGAGTACAGAGGCGACACCACCGCCGGCACGGACCAGTCCACTGAGCTGGAACGAAACCTTTATTGATACGCAGCAGATAGAATTGCTGCGTTGCATCACATGTGTGCTGGCGCGGGGCGGTACCTCCGCTCACATAAATAAAACTGCATAGTGTGATACACAAAGGAAACAATAACACTGCCGTGAAATTATAGCTATGACACAATAATAATATCTGTGACTTATCACAGCCCCGTGGTAAGAACTTGTGTTACAGGAACTAGACAACGGACGGTTATATTTCTATAAATTTAACAAAGTTCATATATTTAACATTTTAATTATTGAAATACGTATAGTACATACAACATCCATGACCTGGGCGGGATTCGAATTCGCGACCTCCGGCGTAACACGCGCCCCACCGCCATGATACCAACTGAGCCAGCCAGTCGTCAAAATGCTAGGCTATCGCGTTTCGTGCAGTTCGTGAGTGTTCTGACGACTACCGCCGCATCCGCACTATAAGCATGCAGACGCGTGGCCTCCTTTCCTACTCTTACGCCTCCGACTACGTACAATCCGTACTAAACGCGACAGCACAGTTGCTGTTTTATGGCAGTGTCATGTGAGCGAGTGGTACCTCCCCAATCGTGCCAGCCTAATTAGACTTCAATGCAACATGGCTCTACCTCTTACTTAAAACAAACGTCATTCATATCGGTCCAGCGGTTACACCCTGAAGGTATAACAGACAGACATACTTTTGCATTTATAACATTAGTTTTTTATTGGGACCTGCTGATGTCGGCGACGCTATTGCATTTGCTACAACAGTTCAGCGGACTACAAAATTTGAGTGGATACGCGCGTCACCTGTTGGCTCGTATGAGCGGGCTGTTGGCGTGGTTGGCAACGCTGAACCGCGAGTCCGCGGCCGCCACTATCAGCGGCAGCAGAATGTCGTTCATCTCGAAAATATCCTTACTTATGAAATTCACTATGGACAGTTTCATCTGGAAGAAAGTCAGATGAGTTAATATGTCATCAAACTCATTGAAACAATTCTTAATAGGTATGTCGCCTCACATAATACCGCCGTAAAGGGACATATTCAGTGTCGCGTCTCGTGCGGTTTGTGAGTAGCCAGTGGGCCATTGGATGCGGGGAGGAGGCAACACATCGGCATAGTAATTATGTGGATATTCATGAGCGTCGTTAAAGTCGTAAAAAAGGCTCCGATTTATCGTTTGCACCCTATTTTACAAAAAAAGATAAGAGGTATTAGGTAGTGGTGCTGCATTGCAACCGAATGGGGCCGACACGACCGGGAGGTCCCCTGCTCACATGATGCCGCGAGGTGACCGACTGCTAGTCAACGCCGTATACTATAAAGTACGTTCAGTATGAGACGGGAGAAGGCATAATGTTTTATACAACACAAACATGACTTGTTATGCAGATGAGTTGCCTCCTTCCCTCTAGTAGATCACAGGATACGACGTCATCAAGAACAAACGCCATCAAGAATCCCAAAGTGTCAGCTGACACTGCGGCGTTGTTGTTGTTATCGCTGTTACTGTTGATGATGATGATGCTAATAATTTGTCTGGTCTGTTTATTTATAAATACCTAGCAAATGAGTCTCGCGGTCAGCTTCTATTCCAACATTTGAGAGGTCATAAATGTATAAGTATAAGTAAAGGTATAAATATAAGTATTGGTATATGTATAAATATATAGTAATGGAATGAATTACTCTAAATTTGAGTAACTTTGTGAAGTAATGATCCCAACCCAAAGAATGATAGGTAATCAGCAGAGTTTACTGCGGTTATCTTCTCTGCCGTGGGCGCGTTGCGAATCCTCAATTTAAACTCAGCCGCTAAGACAACCATATGTGATCATTATACGAATCCAATACGTGAAATTAAACAATAAGCAAATGAACAAGATAACTACCTCCTCAAGTTGGTTTGGATTCAACTGATTTTTGTCTACAATCCTCTTGTAAGTTTTGAGACTCATCCCTGGCGGCACTTGAAACTCACTTTCGCCTGAATTTGGCAATGCTCTGTTAAAATAAAATTAAAACAAAAAAAATGATATTTTTTTCCACACATATACAAATCATATAAAGCTGAAGAATTTGTTTGTTTTAGATTAGCACGTTCAAACAAACTCTTCTGTCACTCTACTCCAATTAAGATCTGTACACTACTAATGATGCTAGGCTGGTTACACATGTTAAAATCCTGGTAAGCCTAAATATCAAGTTTTTACTTTAACAATTTATGTGGTATTTATGAGTTGTGTATAAAATAACTACTTGAAACTTCAATGGCAACCTGCAAAAACAGTCCGTAATATAATAAAATAAATATTATTATTATTATTATTTTAATAGCAAACCTGTAAGGTAGCAGTAGTACATCAGTAGCAAACTTTAAAAGCAGAGCTGACACTTTGGGCTTCTCTTTCAAATTTAGGCCTTCTGCTTTGATTTCCCCAAGCAATGGCATGACTAACATTAAGATTCTGAAATTAAATTAATTATTATATATATTTATCTACAATGCCTATGGTCAATGGCCTATCCACAAGTAGCTTTTAACCCATGAGAGGACGCGCCCTAAAGAGTTACATGTGTAGGCGCAAGATGAGCAGAACTACATATTTCGCGACATTCTGCACAGTAGCATCGGACTAATGTCACATTTGTCCTGTCTCGTGTGATTGACTTGTTGTCTTGACAACAAGGTGAACAGAAAAGCACATAGGAAGACATTTATACAGTAAGAGATAGGGAGATACTGTATTTCAGCAGATTTGGGCCGGCATGGCTGGGGAGGAACATCTCACTCACATGATACAGCCGAAAATTAAGGTCTTCGGTGTCGCGTTTCATCTGAGTGAGCTGTTGATCCGTTGGAGGAGAGGAAGAAACGAGGGAATCGTCGGTAGTTGGAAAAAAGCTTTGATTTCCCGTTTGTCTCGTATACAATAAAAATATACTATACCATAAAAAAATTAAAAAGGAAGTGTCCGGAGGCTTGAACTGTCATACAACCAAAACCAACCAATGTACATCAAAATTAGCAAGATTTTATGCATTATTAATATCCTCATGGCGCACTTTCTCACGGGCTTTACCAAAATATTGCTAAAACTTAAAAGCAATTATATGGAGTACTATATGTTTCATATTCTACTTCATCTTCAAAAGTTTATTGTGTAACTCACCCATCTTGGTGAGTCTGTGGTCTGTTTTCCATAGCTTCTAAAAGAGTTGGCGCCAATGCCAACTGACGTTCCCGAGGCAGCCTCGGGAAACCCATTGTTATGTATATAATTGAAAAATTCTACAAGAAAATACCATTATTAATGTTCACTGTTAACTATACTTTTTATTATGTGTGACAAGTGTAAAACGCAACATTGGACCTGTAGCAAATAATATTAATATAATTAAAACACATTTTCTGAAATTTCTCGATAGCAAATATAACAAAATGTTTGAGACACAATTCATTATACACGCAATGTTATCTATTAAATTAAAAGCACAGATAAAAAGATAGAATGGCCTCTGTCATTTGCCACCTGGTATATGGACAGGTAATGGACACAATGGACAAATGAAAAATCTCTGCTATGCAAGAAAATTTGTCCCCGGAATATTGTGAATTCGGTAGGTTATAATAATATAACGAGTTGAGTATTCCATCACTTACAATACAAAAAAAATAAAATGATATAGAGTCCAAGCTTACTATTATAAAACTGTTTGCTGTTGAATCCTTGTACTGTTGGAGAAGTGTTTCAACAGGTAATTGCACATCAGATCTACACTTCACTCTTTTATTAACATGAATCAGTAACTCCATAACTTTAGTGCGAATCTGAAATTTATATTAAAGTACTATTGTATCAATAAATTATTAGATGAAAAAAATATCACAACTCTAGCATGAACTGGTTTTGTAAATTACATAAAACTACTTTTACGGATCTTATCACAGTTTATTAAATTATTTATGTAGGCCAATGTTTCAGAAGCTTTACAGCAACCATGGTCATGGTAAAGCTTCTGAAATGTCAGGCTACATAAATAAATTAATAAACCGTGATAAAATCTGTAAAAGTAGTCTTATTGTAATGTCTAACATTTGTGTATTGTAAACTTTCGTTGGCCACACATATTTTGGAATTGGAGTTTTTGGAGTTGGAGTCACATATCCTGGGTGACACCTCTCGCATGATAGCGCTGTAAGCTGACACCTGTGCTGTTGCACTTTGTGCGGTAGGTAAGTAGATGCCAGACTATTGAAGGAGAAGTCAGTGGAATTGCAACCAATTTTCATGACAACAATGAGGATATCTATAGGCCTTGGTAGTCATCAAAAAGCTAGAAATGCTTATTTGACCACTATACTATAATAAAACCAAAAATAATGGAATGTAGTTGAATTAGTACTCTACAATTTGGTGAACGAATTTTTTGTTTGGTAAAACTTAAAAGGGCAAGGTCTTAAATTGACTAGCCCCGAATTTAAAGGTTTTATGAATGGGGAGGGATGGCAGAGACTAATTTATGGTGGTATCTTGCAATTTTAGGCTGCTAGAGATGCACCAACTTTTTATTTTCTTTAGTATGGAGGTATAATTTTGTAACATTTTAATGGACATTTGTTAGTGCAGGGGACTGCAAAGAATTAATTTTAAGGGGTTTAATGCAATTTTAGTTTTCCGAGATACACCAACTGATTTTTGACGGCACTTTCCAGTGTCTGCTCACGTAATATAATTTTAAAAAAAACATGCTATTCCATTTATTCCAACTTTACACCTTGTGTATGTGATATCTCGTGATTTTTCTGTTTATACATTTCCGTGTCTTAAGTGTGTATATAAATTAAATTATTAAGATGTTGAAAGCCACAGTTTGATTGCAGGAGATATGTAAATTTTTTTCTAACATATTTGCAAATTCCTGCCATCATCAGTCTTAATTGCTTCAGATTTGTTATGTTAGGTCAGTCCATGTGTAACTTCAATTAACAAGCAAGGAAACTGCTTTGGAAAACCCTATTTAGCCCAGTTCAAACTAAGCGCAGTGTACCTATCTCTCGCCTTTAGACAACTTTTGCGTGTCATATGAGCGACAAGCAAAATTGTATGACTGTGTAAAAAAAGTATTAGAACAAAAATGGGGAATCTCCGGTGACTAAAAATTACATTATGCCCTTGAAAAAACCCTCTTGAATTATGTAACACAAAATACTCAACTTCAGTTCATGAGTTGCGAAATCCTGCTTACTACCACTATATTATGATTTTCTTTTTATAATCTGCTCATCTCCAGCAGCCAAAATTGCATGAAATCACTTTGGATTAGCCCCCTCTAGCTCCCCCAATTCTCAGAATATTAAAATTCAGGCGACTCGATTTAAGACCTTAACCGGTTAATGTTTTAAATATGAATGAATATGAAATAACGATTAACACACCTGTTCATGTGGAGAAGAGAGTTTAAGGATCACTGGTGGAAGAAACCTATTTAAACAGTTCTCTAGTTGATCATCGCTATCGGCATTACCTAGACGTAAGAACACTCTATCTAAAAGTACTGCAAAAAAAGAAATATTTACAATTAACTACATCAAAACATAATTCGGAATACATATATTTTTCTATGATGCTGAAACTCCCTGTACTACTTACGAGAATCATTAGAATGGTCATCATTATTATCTGATATATCCATTTCCGACATTTTTCATAAATATGTATGTTATTATTTTATAATAATTTGCAATTCCGACAAAAACGAATACAATACAGAATGACAGACAATTTTTGGAATTAGACATCTGTCATAAGGACAATGACAGCTACATTTTTATGTACTAACATTGTAAGGTGAAAATCTGAACATCCGTAGTCATTATGTCATCATCACCATCATGAGCAACTCAGAAAATTTGCAATAATACGTCCACTGCTAGACATAGACCTATGACATTGTGTCAAAACAATGTAATTTTTACGAAAATCGTCACTGAGCTTACGCCTTTACCATATTGATTACGATTGTTTGTAGATCAATATCTACTTTAATTAGTATATTCGCCCCACTCCCAAAGAAAAATAAAAATTAAAGTGATTGAAGCTTCATCAAAACGTACAGCTTGATACTACTATCGACCCGTAATGTTTTTTGGAACTTAGGTAAGCAGTAAACTTTAAAACTGCCGTAATATATTCTGTATTCATAACCCAACATTTTTTATCCATAGTATCTACGAACTGAACAATACATATACATATACTTTGGAGCATGCGACTTAAGTAAGACTTTTTTAATTATACGAAACATAACTGGCTACGAGAGAAAGAAATTGGATTTGTTACCATTATTTGCTAAATTTCATAACACTAGTGAACGAACAATTTTTGGATAAACATATTACGAAAATCTAAATACACGGCATAATACAACATAATCAGCCGTTCTTTTTGCTTGCATTTATTTCGATTTTTATTTTTTCTCCGCTCTTTGGAGTTGCAATCTTCTTAAATTACAAACTTGACTACTTAATATTATACATGAGTATGACACTCAGTATTCAAATGAATTTCAACTTGGTACACCTGGTTAAAGTGTTCGTCACATTGCACGCATCGTGCGACGAACATTGGAAGCCACATAACCACATTAGAAGCTATACAGAAATCGATCTTTTTGCTCTAAAAGTCAAGTAAAACGTCTATTGGATAGGTACGAGGGGTGAATGATAAGTATCCGAAACGACAAAGGAAAGCTTTTATAATCTATTTAAAACAATTTTATTTTTCAACGTAGTTTCCTTCTACCTCGATGCATTTAGTCCAGCGCTTCTCCAATGCCGTTCTCAAAACACCAGTTTGATAAAATATTTTCTCTGACCCCCTCAAAGTACTCGCGTATGGCGACAATGACTTCATCGTTTGATGTAAATCTTCGGCCACTCTTTGAGATTCGGGAATAAGTGGAAGTCGCACTGGGCCAGATCTGGGGAATAGTAGATCTGAATAATAGATGGCTGGCCGATAGAACCGTTTTTGCTTTCACGCTTAAACAGCACCAAATACTCCGACGAATTAGAAACAGTGAGCAAACGCGTCACATTCGCAAATGTTGGTGTAAAATGTTAAAAACGCGTTCAGTAGAAAAGCTTACCATCTCTATCTGCCGCAACTTTAAGTCTGTCTCTCACGTTTTAAATCAGGTACCCAGGTGCGAATTGTAATCAATGTAGGAGCAGTGTTACCTAAACACTGTCTACCTTGACTTTAATCTGGGTTGCTGTTTTCCCATTTAGAACGTAAAACTTTATCACATTACGAATCTCGTTTCTTTCCATTGTTGAGAAAATTTACGGCAGAGAAAGTTCTAGGTCACACAAATTCTATCAGTTCGAATAAATTTTTATTGGCGTTATATTTTCGAAAAAATGATAAAATATAATGAATACATTTTGTTTACCTATCTTTTTTTAAGTTCATCGTTTCGGCCTGTTATCAATCAGCCCTCGCACATCTTATTCTGCCGAATGTAGAGGAGCTAAAACGCTACTTAAAGTCAACACAATCATACCAGTGAGCAGAGATTGATTTGCTACCATTAAAGATAAGATGCCATAAATTTAACTAAATTCTTTACGGCAGTTCAGGATTCTAAGAATAAACAAACAATTCTCGATATCAAAACTTATGTTTCGCATATGGACAATTTGCATGTTTTTGTATGGCTGTACCTGACAAAATCTGTATCACCTTTGTACATGGGGTCATACATGTCTCGGCCAGTCCTGGTACTGCAAACTATGTACTAAAGACTACTATGTATAATATGTGTATACTGTGTCTATTACAATGGAACCATTCATTTTTGGGGATGAAAGGCATTTTATAATATTATTCCAAATTGTAATCTACCTGCATCTGTTCAATATTTCACCCAAATCTAAGTAAATGGATATTTACGTAAAAATGTAGAAAAAATACATTTTATTATTAGGAGCTAGGAATTAAAACATAACTTTTTAATTCAAATTCTTATATTAGATATTTTTTAGTACAAAAAACATACACTACTTGTTACCAGACATGGTTTTTACCGGTTACATTCTATATCACATAATATGCTCGAAAATTTAAAAAATCTGTATTTTACAAGCAGATCTCACACATCGTTGAAAAGAAGCAGGACAATTCAATACCTTTATATCAATGTTTAATAACAAAATAGTGAATAGGTATATTCCAATCTGCATATATAAACCTTAATAGGAATGTAGTTTTAACAAATTCTGATTAATACCAAATTCAGAATACTATGTTACATATATTTATCACCAATTAATACCTGATATTGTACCATATTATATAAAATTTCTATAATATGTATAATTTTCAACTGTCATATGCTGCTTATCATATAACATTGAAACCGCGCTAACAATTTTTGAAGCGGAAGTACTTTAGAATCGTCATTTACCATTCGATAAAACGAAAATGCGTCACGACTAAGAGACTGATATACGTTCATCTCATTCTCTCATAGGTCACTTTCTAAAGTTTCAATTCTAACGTGTGTGAATTACTCACACACACATTTTTGCTCTTTTGTTTCATTTACAATTAAATATTATTAATTATTCGATGCCATGAGCAAAAATCATAACAAGGCCAGGTTCTACCATCATGTGTTCGTCCACATGAGCATTATCACATTGCAAGACAAGGACAGCTTGTTTTCCAGGCACCCTTCTGCAAACATATTTTTCATACAACCTATAAGAGAAAATATTATTGTAAAATCAGAAAGTATCTATATCATGTTAAGGAAGCTGTTTTAAGGTATTGCACGAATGGAGAATCAGAAATTTTCTGACAGTTGAAGATTATATGGAGTTGTGCGGAAAGCTAATATTTTAACATAATATGAATACGATTTCCTTTAATAAATGGTACACACACTATGGAAAGCGCACATGTATTTGTACCATAGAGATAATATTGATTGAGAAGGAAAGCCAGTCAAGTTGAAAGAGAAACCAAACATGGTTTATGGTTTGTCATTTTTCATTCATTGCATTGCACAGAGTTCAATGCGCACTCATGCGATATTTGATAGTCAAAGATAGTAATGCATTCTCATTCTCTATCAAGCAACATCTGTTATCAAAATCCTACCTATGTTTTCTCTTTTCTATCTGTTTTATTGGTAAAACAAGCAGTGGGACAATACTTAAGTTAAAGCTATTTAAAAAATCAGACACCATTTCATTTACGACAAATATTATCACTATGTCGAGTACAGTTTAATTATTATTGTAAAACGGTTTTACTTTTTTATAATAGTGATCCAACTTCAATTGCTGGGCGATCTGTAGTATGAATAGTTTAACACTATAAAAGTTCAAATAAAATTACCGTCTGTTGTTCTGTCTGGTTTCTAATGAGGACAGGCCAGGAGGCCATCTTCGTTCATGACAATTTTCCATTAGATCATCGATTATATGCGGAGGGCACGCTGACTCTGACAAGCATCTCTTGATCATCAGCTGCATGAAAATAATGAATAAGTAAATTGAATTATGTTACACCACATAACAAGTTATAATTTGTGTGATTAGTTTCTTTATATTTGAGGCTGTATAATGTCCAGTTTATTACCACCTGCAAGACCTCATCAGGGGTGGAGATCATGCCTCCCCAACGAGTAACCCTGGCACGAGGCAGTGAATTTGCCCAGCGTATGACTTCCTCTCTCTCCATTTGATCGGCTAATGCACGCATGGTAGGATTGGAAAGACGCATAGCACGCATAAACTCCTGAAATAACACATTTTTATTAACTAAGCTTATGACATTTTAATATTATGTCCTTACATATAAATTGGCGTTTTTCGTACAGGCCACTTTCACGAATTTCTCATTGGTAAGGAGTTCCAAATTCAAATTTGTAAGGCTATTTACTCATTCGTTTGTTTCTTTCTTCTGTTTTTTTCTGTTTACGTCACTCATTTTCCAAAATGGAAATCTTAAAATATCGCATTATAACGAGTACGAGTTCCGCAGTGGCACTAGTGTTGCGGAAACGAGTCGACGGGTGAATTATGTGTATAGCGGTCGTGTTGCAAAAGAAAACACAGTTCGTTTTTGGTTCCAACATTTTCGTTCTAGAAATTTCGACTTGCAGTACAAGCCCTGTGGACGTCCCTACACCCAAGTTGATAATGAAGAGTTGAAGGCTATTGTGGAAGAGGATACATCGCAAACCACGTCCGAGTTAGCTGAAGATGCGATGTTAGTGATAAAACTGTTTTAATTCACTTGAAGCAATATTACGAATTGACTGAAGCAAACTGGCAAACGCGCGTCGACTGCTGCGTTACATAACAAGCCGGCACAATAATAAAGGTATTTTAAACCGAATCATTACCTGTGATGAAAAATAGATTCTTTACGATTGTCGGTAGCGCTCAGCGCAATTGTTGGGTTCTGGTCAGTCAAATCTTACCTCAAGCGAAAACCCCAAAAAAGTTACTTGGACTAGTGCCGGTATTATTCATTGCAGTTTTCTCAAATTTGGCCAGACTAGTACGGCTAATGTCTATTGTTAGCAATTTCAAACCATGATGGAAAAGCTAGCGGCTAAACAACCTAGGCTGGTCAATCGCTTCACGCCACTGCTGCTTCACGACAACGCCAGAACACACACACTGCGCAACAGACGACTACCAAATTACCACTTTTTTCGAAACTTGGTAACTTTTTGCAAGGGAAAAAATTCAACTCCGATGGGGCAGTCGAAATCACCTTCAAAGATTTTATTGATTCCAGTCAGACTGGTTTGTTTAGTAAATGATTCAATGAACTACCTATGAGGTGGCAAAAGTGCATAGAAAACAATGATTCATACTTTGATTAATTAAATATATTATATTAAGAAATATTCGACGTTTTGTTCCTCCAGTACAAAACGCCAATTTCATGTGTAAGGACCTAACATTACATTTTCTTTGAAAATCCAAGAAAATTATGAAATGATTCTAGAATGCAATAAGGACATTATCAATTTACGCATAAATAAAGAGCTTTTAATTTAACAAATCAATTATCATCTTCACTATTGTGAAGTGTCCACTGTTGAATTTAGTGCTTACTCTGCCTAACACAGTCATTAAATTCCAAAAATCAAATCTACCCATATTTAGTTCAAGTTCATACTATTTAATTGTGTGAAGTTCGAAACGTGTGCGATAATTAGTTGTGATTTTATAAATCTTTTTAACAAAGCAATCGAGCAGCGTGCCATCATTAAGTACCTCCATAAGAAGGGGCTATCACCGAAAGCCATCCATGATGATATGGTCAGCACTTTAGGAAATACTGCTCTGTCTTATCCATCCATCAAAAATAGATAGCAGAATTCAAGCGTGAAGGATGAACCCCGCCCTGGAAAGTCTTCGACGTCCACTACTGACGAAAATATTAAAAAAGTATTTGATTTAACTATGGGAGACCGCAGATTAAAAATTAGAGAGCTATCCGAGATTATAGGCATCTCTAATGAATCTCTAATGAATAACGAATTGGGTGTGCGAGATGGGTCCGCGACTGCTTTCAGTCGAACAAAAAAGGACACAAATCACGTGACTGTTTGGAGTTACTTGAAGCCGACGCAGATGAGTATTTGAATCGGTTTGTTGCAATGGACGAAACATACGTTCATTACTATTTGCCAGAAACAGAACAACAATCGAAACATTGGAGAAGACCTGGTTCACTCCAAAGTGGCTAATGCGATTTCGTCGGCAAATAAGGTGATGGCTTCGTTATTCTGGGATTCGAAGGGTGTGATTATGATTGATTATCTTGAAAGGGGTTAAACTATAAACTTGATTACTGAACTCTGATTACTACTGTGTCTTACTAAGTCGTTTACGCGAGGAAACAAAAAAAAAGCGACCAGGGATGCTCAGAAGAAGCCCTGTTTCATTAAGGTAACACCTGTCTTCGTAACAGACACACGTCTGTGCAATCAATGGCTGAAATCCGTTGGGAAAAAAAAATCAAAGATTTTCGACAAACCATGAGGTCAAAACAGCAGTAGACGCATATTTTGACTCTAAGGAAGAACCTTTCCTTTTAATGGTCTTAATGCTTCAAATGGGTGATGGCAAATGTGCACCAAACTTGATGGTGATTATGTAAAAGAATAAAAATATGGCTGATTTAGTATCTGTTTATTTTCTTGGTTAGGCCTGATAGTTTTCAATCCACCATCATATTAATTGAAAATCTATCATTGTCATGATCATCAAGCTCTGTAAATACATGCTCTGTTACTCACTTCCACCATAAAGCTGTAGGCCACCAAGTAATAATTACAAATATTGTTTAAAGGGCCATTTTTTTTCGCACACACCTTTAGTAGAGCCAATTCCCGTTTGTGTTCGTTAATTATAAGCCGTTGTTCGGCTAGTTCCTGTTGATACTCAGCTAATTTACATTGTTGTGCTGCAACTAAAGATCTCAGATCTCGGACACAGTTGTGTGCTGCTAACTCATCTTTTGGTATTACCAATCCACAGCCAGCTTCACATGGCATCGGCCTCTTTGGGTTGAATTCACCTAAAATATCAAAGAATGTAACGTTAAAGATTTTTCTATAGCATAGGTGATAAAACGAGACATTGGAGCCTTTTCATGTACTACCAACGCTCATGGACATACCCATAATTACCATGCCATCTACTCACGCAGGCCTGCGTTTTGCAACCTGCATGCACAACAACACCAATGTCACTTTACAGCGGCCTCATGTAAGCGAGAGTTACCACCCCTGCCATGTCAGACAATTCTGTTGCTATGCATGATGGCACTACCCCTTACTTTCATGCATGCATTTTGTTCATATCGGTTGAATGATGATGGTCAATCTGATACTAAAAACATATAAATTAGATGAATATTTTAGACTATAGATTAGGGCATACAATACACAGCATGACTTTGTTTGGTTGCATGCAATAAGAAAGCATATTAGTATGATCAAGTGTTGTACAATACTTACACTGCCTCATGGTCTAGTGGTAAACACATTAAGCCAGAAATTTGACATCCGGCCTTTGAATCCCGTGACAAACCAAACAAAACTTGACATAAAGATTTCCAATTCCTAAGAATATTCCAGAGTTAGGAAGTTGGCAGTGTTAAGCCTCTGTACATCAGAGAGCAGTCCACAGTCCTAAGTTTGATTTCTCTCCCATTGTGTTGGATTCCCATCAAAACAAAGTAGGAGAAAGTCAGACTAGAGAGTGCACTTGTGTCTATGCCTGGTAATGTATCCTACGCGGATGGCTTTTTTGTTAAAGAAGTCCGCTGCAGCCAAAATTTGCCTAGGGCAACATTAATATTATTAATACTTACACTCAACTAAATGTGAAGCCAAGGAATCTAATTTGAGAGTGGCATTACAACCATGAGGTGCATTATCACAAAAAGTACACAATCTGAAAGCATAAATCTGTATTAGCTTAAAGAAACAAGTTATCTTTTCAATAATAATAATAATTAATTGCTGCTGTTCTGCTAGTATTCAATGCAAAATATTTATTTATTTTATAGATCAGATCACGCAACTCATGTAATTGACATAAACAGTACAGGAATGTTTTTGATGGAATGAGAATCATACAAATAATTGTTATCATTTACAAACCAAACTAACATGACTAGTGAAAATTGCCCATTAAAATGGATATTCATTTATATTTTATGTATAATATTATATATATATATTGTTTTTGCCATTCTGAAAGATTGTTACATTAGCCCCCTCAGTAATGCTTGCTTGGTGAATTTTCCTAATTTAACTTGCAATTATATGATGGCCTAACTGCATAAGCAAAATTTAATAGAAACAAATCCCAGAAACTATGTTGATTGACATGTTCAATCTTAAATACGTATCATAGGACTCAGAGATGTTGTCTGTAGACTTAGGATGTGTCTCTTGATAAATTATGTATGACTCCACAACAAAAGTCAGCATTTTTGTAACTTATTGGATAAGTAACCAAGAGTAGTCTTTTTTTACATAATTAATAATTTTTATTTATCAATTCTAAAAACGTTGTAAAAGTCTACTTTTAGTGATATAACTCAAGATTAACAACCTGTTAATCTTTAGTCCTGTTAAACTTGATCAATAATGTAAACAAGAATCTCATACCTAGATAGCAAATTACGTAGAATTCTAGGAACAGGTCGTAACTGGCTCGAGGTTACTGCCTGCCGGTCCACTGGACAAGTCGGTTGTCGACTTATCCATTCTGTTATACAAGCACGACAAAATGCGTGTTCACAAGCAGGTGCCTAAAACATAAATAGTTCAAATTAATAAGAAATAATAAAAGAAATCTCATTAAATTGATTTTAATAGGTAAAGAACAAAAACCTGTAATGGATCTTCTAAAACTCCTGAACAAATTGGGCAAATAAGTTCTTCGTCAACGTCACCTTGAAACCTTTTGATTTCGAAGCCCATTCTCAATAAAATATAGCTCGCAACTTAAATTGCATATCAGTGAATGTTTTAAAAAAAAATTACATGTAAAAATTATTGTATACAACCTCACACTTTAGTCAATAAATTTATCACTATTTACTAGAAGTAGAAACGCACCATGCAAAATAAAACTAATAACAACAAAAAATTAGAACATTCGTCAATCAACTTACAATCAATATGACAAACAGCCACAGACTATCAACACCACAGAGTAAAGTACAATATTGGCATTTCGTCTTAATCTATATTATCTCTATGGTGCCACAAACATGGAGCTAATATAGACAGAGAAGAGAAGCCAGCCTAAAACATGGTCGTCTAAATCGAAAGAGACGGCAAATGCAGTACACTCTCTGTCTCTTTGCTCATTCATTTGTCTCTGCGCAATGCGCATGCAAGTTATACAAATATAGTAGGTAAAGCTTTCTCATCTTTCTGCTCTATTCACCAAGACCAGTCTCCATCTCTATTCTCCAGTCACCATCAAATGGCATTTCTTCTCTATGTACATTATATCTATAGTCACAACTCACAAAAAGTCTTGTCATGAATCGAATTGTTGTAATAGTCCCCAGATATATAATGCATATACATATAATATGAATAGCGACTGCTGCTGTATTAAGGTATTATTTTACTTTGTAAAATAAAATAAAACATCACCTTTCCCACCAATAAAAGAATACAGCAATGGCTTCAATTTATATTGTATTGTACAGTGCTGCAATTGTTTTGTTATAAATAAATCCAGTGTAAATCTGATCATTCTGTTTTGGTATCAAATATTATTATGGGAATATTTGTATGGTTTGCCATACTATATGATTTTCGATCAAATAAATTTATATTAAGCGAGGAAAAAGTATCCATATCTTTCGATAGCATATGACTTGAAATTTGCTCATAATTATCTTCAAGTAGATAAAATTACAGATATTCTGTAAGCTTATCAGACTACTAAGTCCTAAATTAATTTAGTAATCTCTATTCTCTGGCAACATTAAATAAATCGTCATTGTGAATTGTCGATCTGCCAGATTTTGTCGGGAAATAGAGTTCCATTATTTTTCAATTATTCTGATATTTCCTTTTCTTCTTAGTCTAACACTTTGTTATCTAATATGAATACTTAGAAAAACATGTGCTATTAAGTACTAATTTTATTTATAAGTTAATGACAAAAGTAATTAAGCAAAATTAGAAAACATGAGTGTCTTCAAATCTGCGATGGGGTACTTCAGTTCTGGAGGTGCCAACGGAGGCAGTGATAATGATTTTGTTGGTCAATTTGTTGAAATAGGAAATATGAAACTTAGAGTGAAGAAGGTTATAGCTGAAGGTATGCTAAAGTTTGATATTAAATGACACTCAAATAATTACTATTTTATATTCAAATGCTACAGCTCACTTATATCGGGGGCGTAAGTAATGCCTTTGTTCTTTTCCAAGTGACCGTATTTATTACAAATTATCACCAGAATTGTGAAATTGTTAATGATTGAAATTCTCAGTACATTTTGAATCTCTCTTCTAACTCAAACATAGTTTAGTGTAATAAACAATATGGATAAGAAATAATGAAATTAGGATAGCAAAGAGTATGTAAAACAACCGTACCATCTTCTTCTCAAAGCCATACAGGCTATTTTTGACTATAACTTTGTTGTGGATGAAACTTGAATGTTGAATTTTCAGTAAGCCGGTATGAATTGTATAAACATGATATATTTCAAATTTCCTTCCATTAGAACCAGTAGTTTAAGAATTATAACTAGCCGGTGTTTATTGATTTTGTCACTCATTGACTGACTAACTTCTCGATCATCATAGATTTAAAGTGTGTCTAGCATACAAAGAAGCTTCAGATATAATTGGTGTTTAGTGTATAAATAGAAATTAAGCCTAAAATAATTTCAATGTAGGCCCAGCTTTCTAGATGCAGATCTAGTCATAGTAACATTGGGAGATATTATTATTTTTTGTAGCGAAATAAGCTGCTCCATTGAGACTTGGCTAGTATATTACAGGATGATTTTGGTGGGCTATAATTTATAGCATTATATGATAAGCGTGTGCTCAATTAGTAATATAAAATGAATAAATCTTGCATTCACATTGCATTCACTGTGAAATCATTCTTATCAGGTTCACCCATTTGACTTATAGAATTTGTAGTTACATAACATTATTATTTGATTTTAGTTTCCTTTAAAAGACTTTGTTAGGGAAAACATTGGAATATTTTCTGATTTGATTGTATCTTAACAGTAATAAGCTATTACCTGCTTTTTCAACAACTAGGAGAGGAATTTGTAAATATGGCAAATTATTATTTTTCTATTGTGAAAACTGTCTTTTTTTTCCACTGAAAAATGTTTTTGGTATTGTATTTTTAAATTTATAATAAGATTATTAGTATTGAATTATTTCTTAGTGCTCACATTATATTACATAACTGCCTGTAAATATTCAAGATCTAAAGTTCACAGATTTGTGAGGTGTCTGTACACCAGTCATTTTTAGTATAAATATATAATTCTTAAAACATAAAATGTTAACGGCAATTGAAAAAGCCATATGGTGCATTGGATTATTGCCAAGAAGGCTTTACCCAATTTTCAAGGTGAATTTCTCCATAATCTGTTACACATCTTTTCAGGTGGTTTTGCATTTGTATTTGTAGCCCAAGATGTATCTAATGGAACTGAATATGCCTTAAAGAGACTAATGGCCGCTGATGAGCTAGCTAATAAAAATATAATACAAGAGATTAGTATATTGAAAAAATTATCAGGGCATCCCAATGTCATCAAATATATAGCTGCCTCATTTATTGATAAGTCAAAGACCTCACATGGTATGGGTGAATATTTGTTATTAACTGATCTCTGTAGTGGAGGGAGTTTGATGGAGGCTCTACAAAATCGAGGACAAGCATTTCCACTTCCCACAATTTTAAGAGTATTTTATCAGACCTGTAGAGCTGTGCAACATATGCATGCTCAAGTGCCACCTATTGCTCACCGTGATCTCAAATTAGAAAACTTTTTAATATCCAACGAAGGTAAGGCTCTCAATATTAATTCAAATTTATCATAGATACATTGTATGTATCTCATGGTCAGCAACGGACGTGGTCCAATTGACAACTCATGATTTATTATACATTTTCTGCAGTTGATATAATTACAGAATTCCAATCTAATATGTAATATATACACACTATCGCATTTGTAGAATATATCATCATCATCATCCATTTTTTTTTCGGAGGGTCCTACTGCTGATTGGCGGCGCTTGTCCAGCCTTAACAGTTCGAATGACTACGTCATCCCTTATCAGTCCAATCCTGGATATAGGCCTCCCTCAAGAAGTGCCAAGATGACAGATCTCCTTCTACTTGCATCCATCACAGACCGGCAGAATATCTGTTTAAAATAATGTAGTCTGCATCTATGTATTGATTTATTACATATTGAATGTAATTAAAGGAAACCATGCTTGTTACAAAGGTTACAAAGATTACCAACTGAACATCAAGTTGATTACCTCAGTGACAATGCAACGCGTGGAGTAGAAGATTCCATATAAATTGTTACATGAAAATATTCAGCAGTAATACTTAGTTTTTTTCTCTTCAATCTCATTTTATTGTCACTCAATTCTAATTTAGTCTAGTAGGATGTGATACTCTTATTTTTATTTATTTATATATGTTCCAAAAACGATCTGAGACCAACTATATTTCTGTGTAAATTTTTCAATGGTAGTTCGCCCTAAAAACGATACAATAATATTTTTTAGAAATAAACAAGATATTATGTTAACCTCAAGGAGTACTCCAAATAGAAGCAAATTTCATTGTATTATAATTTTTTATTGTATTATTATTTACTTGAAAAAAATGTTAAGTACCTTCAGAACAGATTAAATATTGTAATTTTGTTAATAAAAGAATCTTTTATACTTGTGAACTGGACTCGTCTCCTAATTAGCTGTACACATATATCCTGGGGTATGTGAAGAAGTATTAAAAGGTACATAAAACATCACATGGATTATGGTTAATGTTAGAATCAATTTTATTTATCATTTGTATAACCCCAAGTGAAAATCATGTATTCCCCACCGTGGTGTAACTGTGCGGGTGTCGCCTGTCAAGACCGTTAGCCACGTGGGGTCCTGGGTTCGATCCCCAGATCGGACAACTATTATTAAATGTTTTTCAGATAATTCTAAGCATAGATTACATTGTCCGGGATTGGAATGTGCCTGAAGTGGCCATAGGCTCGACATCATGTGCCTCAGTACCTTGACTAACCGTGGGTGTTCTAGTATATCTACTGGACTTGTGAGTTGTGGATGTACTAGCACATCTCTGCCTACCTCTTCGGGGATAATAGGCGTGAAGGTACTTTTTTTTTCACAATGGACAAGTGTTCTTGAACTTTGTATGCACCACTGTATCTGGGTTATATTATGTTGCTGGTCCATGTGTCAGTGATTGTAACAAAACAATATTTACAGGTACAATCAAGTTGTGTGATTTCGGATCAGCCACAACTGATGTGTACACGCCCAACCCTTCATGGAGTGCGAACCAAAGAAATATGTTAGAAGAAAATGTAAGTTGATGCTTGCTAATTGATTTTTCTGTCATCTACCTACTTGGTGTGTACTATGGATTGGTAAATGGTACTTACTGCAAAGCTCATAATTTTTTTTGTCGAAGTTATCTAGACATTGCATTAACATTAGCAAGCTCATTGAACTACACCACATGGAATCTAACAAATGTTCTGATCTTTAAAATTGAACTATCATTTTGTAATATGAAACATTAATTTCTTTTTTATTTCCAGTTAGCCCAATTCACCACCCCCATGTACAGGGCGCCAGAGATGCTCGACACATGGGACAATCGAAAAATAGATCATGCTGTAGATGTGTGGGCTCTGGGGTGTATATTGTATACACTCTGCTTTATGCAACATCCGTTCGAAGACTCTGCTAAATTGGCTATCCTAAATGGAAATTATAATTTGAACCCCAATGATCAAAAGTACAAGTGCTTCCACGAAATAATACGTAAGTTTTACTTTTAGTTTAAGAAGTATTGGCTAACAGTTTCTATAGTATATGGACTGGTTTCACAAGTTAAGTTATGATAAGGATTGTGAACATATGTCATAAATAAGGTTCCAGATAGAGCTATTCGTCACATTCAAATTGAAACCGCTAATGCTTTGAATTTCGGGACGTTTACTATAGAAGATCTTTTATAGCATAGGGGATAAATAAACAGTCAAAATGTGTTCATGTCTTAAGTTTATGCGAATGTTACTCATTACAATAAAACTACTTTTACCATGCCCTCTTTTATCCTATCTCCTTTTTTTATTGTATAGCGGGACAAACGATAAATCAGAGTCCTTCAACGACTACCGACGCCCAAGAACATCAGCATAATTACTATGACGATGTGTTGCCATCCTTTTCACTTCCCCTCCCCCCAATGGGCCACTCCTTGGCTGCCGCATCTGGACGGAGGGTCTTATAAGACTGCATTATTTTGTATACATCATTTGATATCAATTTGGTATTTTCCACAGATGGTTGTCTAACCGTGAACCCAGAAATGCGCTTAACTATAAGCAGTATCCTGGAGCGGCTTGCGGCGATAGCGGAGTCGAACAACATCAATCTGAAGCAACCACTCAAATTTGAGCGTAAAAAAGTTGAACAATCTGTGGCCACTAGCTCGCCAGGTAACAAAAAGTCAAGTAAATTTTACACTACCATATTTTAAAACGCGCGTCCAAACTTTAAAAAACGCGTCAAATTAGAGAATTTTGTTTGCGATGCCCATATCAGTTGTCCATCTCCGGTCCATTTTATATTCAGTTGGTACTCGAGCTAAAACTGGTCAAGTATTATTTAACTTTTTACACTCAAATTATTTCATTTCACGTAAATTGTTTTGATTTCATATTTTTTTTATTTCTATTGTGACTACTTTGAACATCGAAGGTAAGATACTGTTGAACTATAATGAGAAGGTAGTATAGCATTTATTTGACTTTATTCACATTATATTATTTAATTATAAGTGCTTCGCTTTACAAACTCAAACGTAGTGCAATATTAGTTGAAAACTAATTTATTATTGCAGCAAGGACGAGTAACAGCTTAAATGCTCATGTGATATAAGGTCATTAATAAAAAAAAAAAAGTAGAGCAAGGGCAAAATGCCGGAAGATTGTGTTACCAAAAAAATTGTATGTTTATAAAATGTTCGTTCATTATTTTGCGTAGATATAAGTACAACGCTTTTTTTATGATTGAGCAATTGAGCTACATTCCTCTATCGTTAAATATAGTCCATTCAAATATTACTTGTACATGGCATAATTTAAACAAGACACGTTTAACTCTACATATTACTCCAATGAATATTCCAAGTTTAGGTATATTTTAGATTTTTTATTATTTTCCTGTGTGCCATTATTTTGAACTAGGTTTTTTAGTATACAATGATATAGATAATATGACATTATTATTAAAAGGCCCGGAATCATAAATCGTGTATACCGATTTAAAGAGAGGGATAATCGGAATGCACTAGTAACGGATTCGTAGAGCGCCATCTCTGTCACACAGTCAATGACGGATATAAAACAATTATGGATGACTTTAGACAACACTAAGTGACAGCAATGGCTCTTAGAAGCAGACACAAAACTGATATCACTTTATTTTATTGAATGTGCATTATTTATCACTTTTTTTACATTTCCAAGGCAAAACCATTAGTTTGTCATATTATTAAATACTTTAGGATAAACAATGATATAATTAATCATTCCAAAATAAATAGACAATATGTAAGTATGATAAAGTTATAAAATAATTATAATTGAAATGATTTCCAGTCTAGTTTTCCCAAGCAAATTATATGTTTAATTCGCACTAATAATGGGGGCTTGGTGATCACCACAAGATGTTTATCAGCTTTTTCACATTGGCATAAATCTAGTCGGCTTAATAAAATGGTTATAATGTATTTTTAATTACTGTCGAAATAGGTAACGAATCAAATATTTTTTTAAAGTAGAGAAACACCATTTATATAAAGTTACCTACTTTGACGGTGGATGTAAATATGCATAAACACAAAAATTAATATATGAAGTTATATTTTATCACAAATGTTTGTTCGTACGAGGTATGGATATATGTAATTTTATACATCACATTAGTGTTCTATATTAATATTAATCAGAGGGAGATAAGCCTTTTTGTTTGTAACACTATATTTTATTATAACTTGTTAATTAAGAGAAAAATAAATTATTCTCATTAATCAAGGTTGGTGTTTTTTTTATGAGCGGATAATGTTAGGAGGATTGGATCACTGGAGTTCACGGTAAATAACTTTTGAGTTTTGCTCTCGAGTCTACTAACGCTTACTAACTGAAGTGTCAATGCTTATACATGGTTATTAACAAATGGAGACTTTTGCTAACATTCTTCTTAACATACACATTTGTTTTCAGCTTAAACAACTCGGGAGCTAAGAATTTGAGTTTTACTAACATAACATTTTTATATATTTGGCGCTGCGCTATTCACTAGAATATTCCATGATAGATGTAGATTGCTCGTGAGTTTATTCTCAACATTTACCTATATTGTTAGCAAGTCTTAACCCTTCATTTTTTTTCATTTTACAATTAGTGCTATAAATCCTTTTCTTTAACTGCTCCTGAAAAAAATGATTTTCAAGCTTTTGTTATAAAATCAAATATGTATAATTAAAGTGAAGATATTTTTACACTAAAATTATTTAGGTGTACCTCGCTATAACGGTCATAGTGCTCATATATGCACTAATTTTATGCATATACATTACACACATACTTATGTTATTTAAGCTTCATTGTATAATACTTCTAACAGACTGAGATACGTTGTAGCTGGCTCATTAGTAAACCTGATGACTATCTATTTAATCACATTAAAGAACGTCGAAGGTTGTACATAGAAGATATTTGAAAAAAAAAAAACCTCTTCTAACATATTATAGTTGATGGCGTGTCTTGTCACTTCTTGATGGAAATTCATGATATCACTTGACGAATAAAAACATTTTTTATACAATTTCCACTATATGTTATGTATAATTTTTACATTTACTAACTACTTTAACAGTATTCAGAATTTTTGTTGTTCAGTTGATTTATGAGTATCCCAGGTTAGGTTAGGTAGGGCTTAAGAATGTCAATATAGCAATAGTCATCGTGGGATAGATTTTACGAGGGTGAAACCTCGGAACACAGTTAGTTGTATATAAAACTGTTACAGTGTCATGAAAATTCATGTATGCAAATTGCAACTGGCATAGTAAATTTTTACTGAGATAGATAGATAGTCCTTAACCTTAAATTGTTTTGCGTATCTATCACAAAAAATTGATTAAGCACATGTTATCATTCAGTAAACTCCAACTCTCACTGAGATTATGTTTTATGATGGCATTCGATGGTTCACGCACAACAGTTGAACGCGTTAGAATGCGCTTTGTAATGAGACATGAAAATGCAGGCTCACAAGAAACGAAACTAGTTCTTTACAATAAAATTATTTTTTGTGGATTTAATCGCGGTTTATTTAATTATTTAACTAGCCAGACGTCTCAGAAGCTTTACAGCAACTTTGTTCACGGGCGTATCGAGATGATAGATGTCCCCCACCATTATGTTAGATTTGATGAAGCGCAAATTGTCACTACGAGCGCCGCTTCCTTCCAAGGATGATCCCTGAGGCTATTTAAAAACATCCAAATTTCAAAAGAGACGATGGCTGGGTTCTTCCTTCTGTTTGGGGCCCAGTGTTAAACATAATCAAATCAAAAACTAAACATAACACCTCAGGACAGCAAGATATAATAGGCACCGTTTGCGTTAATCGGAACAACTAATTAATTATAATTCTTGGGCTACTTTTAATAATTTTTGACACCAGGACATCTGTCATCTCAGTCCACTCGTGACCATGGTTGCTGTAAAGCATCTGAAACGCCGGGCTAGTTAAATTATTAAATAAACCAAAATAAAATCCGTAAAAGTAGTTTAATTGTAAATACTAACATTCGTGTAAACTGAAGACATCAATAAAAAAATTCTTAGTGCGGCTATGTTTATTCGATGGTTATATAGACAGGCAGACAATTTGCTCTTCTGGTAAGAAAACGAAACTTATTTTTTTCGGAATTATACATGTGCTGCCATGCCAAGAGCTGAATTGGGCCCTCAAGACCGGGGTAGGGCACCTTTCGCTCACTTGATACTGCCTTAAAGTCACAGCTTCGCTATCGCGTTGCGTGCTGCTTGTAAGTAGCCGATGGCCAATTGGACAACTAGTGGAAAAGAGGACAGCGCATTTGCATAGCAATTATGTGGATATCTATTAGGTCATAAAAAATCGGCTGCTCCTTTGCGCCCTATAACATGAAAAAGTGAGAAACTTCAGGTACATAAGTGCTCGTCGGGCTACCAGGCTATGTTTGGGATCGGAATGGTCCCGCTAACATCCCGTAGATAGAAGAGATACATGCAGATACAAGAATGTTAATAATAGCTAATTTGACTGTTATTCTCATAGCCAGAGAGTCCGCGGGGTCCCTAATCTTCCCGACTTTGACTTCGAGAACAGTTCGCAGGCGTTAGCTGAAGCGTTGACGTGAATGAAGGGCGCATAGAGGGGAACGCATTCATCACTGAGAACTAAAAGTCTGGACCCCATTTAAAGTCGTAAATTTAGTAATCCTTAATTTTTAAAATACTCGTGTTAATTATCTTTAACTTATAAACATTTTGTTGATTAAGTATGTAGGTACCTAGGTACCTACATACTTAAAAATGAGCAAACTGTGTTTATGAAATAAAACCTATTAAAATATAAACTTTTAGTCTACGTACACATTACCAATCTCCATATATCTCTCATATACAAGGAAGAACTAAAATAATGGGGCTATCTATGTCTTCCTTGTTTTTTGGCTACTGATCTGCTGCTACTAGACCTACCTAAGTATATATACGCATGATGCCGATAGGCCAAGACATTGGCTATTTTGAAAAATTTTAGACCCATTTAGATATTTGATTGTGTTCATGTATAGAATAACGAATGAGAGCTATATTACAATCCGACCAGCCCATTTATTTATTTTATTTTAATAAGTTAAATTTAAGTAAATATTATTATAAGTATTTTCATACAGTAGCATACGCTAGAGAGATTCATTGTCTGACTGTCATTATTTTACATATATTATATTTAGTGGTAGATCAGTGTGATGTAATAAAAGCGCCAATAGGCTGCGAAAATGTACTATTCAAATTTGACTTTTAATGCTTATAATAACGAATGTAATTGATAATACGAAAAAAAGGAATCGTTCGTTGAAATTTTACGAGGCCGATTGCAGTTACTTTTAAAGTTGAATTTATATTGATAATAAGTCAGTCTTTTCGCCGCAACTCCGTCGGTGTGCGGTGACCCTAAGAAGAATTAATTGAGTAGGTACATAATGTATTGCAGTATTATATGTCAATATAATCTTAGGCATGACCATAAACTATGGAATTTTTTCTTAAAATAAACGATTGTTATATATTGTATTATAAGTAGGTATTTCTGTATTTGCATGGCATAACCTTGCTTGTTCCCTTTTTAGACAGCTATTTCACATCATGTTTGTTTTGGTCCACATAACTGTTAAAGTTTTATGCCTTTATCTTTTAAATACATGTCATGGAAAATCTACGGTTATGCAGTATGTAATCAAATGACAATAATTATATTGTCTTCGTCAATTCATTGTTCAAGTATGTCCTCGACAAGATACTTTTACAATGACCGTCATAATGTAAAATTGTTCATTAAAGAATTATATTCTGTAGACAGTTGCAGTAAAGTATTTAAAAATATTTATTTATAATGAGCGAATAATAAAATTATAAAACTAGTCGGAACATATTTACTTGTGAAAATCATAGAACTAGGCACCTATAGTTAAAGTTTAAACGCATGAAACTTTATGTTTACCACGTACAGACACACATTCATATCACATTTTCTTTTTCATTTTAGGTGTTTTCAACTTTTTCGGGTGCCCGATTGTTTTCTCGTTTAAATGACCTTTGGCGCATGAAATCTTGGACCTCCACACGCACCTTGAATGCTTGCTAGAAATATTGGACATGCTCGCAATGATGAGTATTGTTTTTATTTATTTGTAATCGCTAACTTGCGTCGCGCACAGTCTTATTCCTCCCGTCCTGTATTGCATTTTTTTTTTTCTACTCAGTCCTGATATATATATATTACTGGTTTAATTTTATATGAATATTGTGAATATTTGAATCTACCAAGATTTTTGGCTTATTTTGTTCAAATACATTCCAAGAAGTGTTACCTACTTTAGCATAAGTCTATATTGATTTTTAATGTTTTTAATTCATTAAAATGTAATTGTTTGCACTCACTTCTATTAGAACAATTTAATTATATTCTATCTATTCTAAAAGATAACAGCATTCACTGAAACAGTAATATTATTTTTAAAGCGTGACGCAATTACACTTAAATTAGTTTGTTTATATTGTTAAATAAATCATATTTTTTTAAATAAATACACTAGTAGACAATAATAGGATAAGCAAAGTTGTGAGTGACAGAGATTGTGAGACAATCGATAATAGTATTATCTACAATTACCATGAGTAAGATAAGATGTAATAACAGAAACTATATATTTGATATTGAACGCTATAATTAATTATAACTAGCACGGGCGGATCTTAGAGGTTAGCGCACACTGACGGATTAGCGGCGAACAAGCTAATTTGGTTTCAATGTAACGTCAACCTCAAATGTTGCACAAATTAGTTTGCTGTCCTTTTATTTCGTTCCGTCAATCGTAGTCTTACATTTATATATAGGATGCCAAGACGGGGAAATGTCACGGGCCCCGATTAAAAAGGAGCCCTGAAGAGAGGGCCTCGAACACAGGAGGACGCTAATATTCATTGGCAGGATTTCTTTATGATTTGTGGAGACGGGTAAGGACCCCAGTAAGGTAATTTGCATAAGCATTTTAGGTTGAATTTAAACTGATCACTAACCAATCCTCGCCGTTACTCCATCAGTGTGCCATTATTCTATATATTCCTCAGTATTCATGGCGTCAAAGGTTGTTAGTGACGCCAATTACATAGTGTAGTGACAATTATATTTATTTTTGTCCGCAAAATTCCATTCAAAATATCTTTCCTAAGTTCTGTAAGAAGAAATGTATGTACAACTTTTTTTTAATCATTTTGCTTGTTGTTACTTTAGTAACTTTTTAATTTTTTTTTGTTAATCTTGATAGTAATTAAAAAAAGTTGTTTTCATAGCTATACGTGATTTGTGACATTCCAAATTTAGAAAAAGACTGTGATCGGCTCTTATTCTGAGTTCTTTTGTGAGAATTATGTGCTTATAAAACCAAAGTTTTCTCTTTTTGTTTTCTATTGTTACACTTATTATCCATTTTTTTTTGTTGACTTAAAGTTTATTGTACATTGAACATATTTTTATTTAACTTAATCTGAGAAAGAAGTGAACCATAAGTAAAAATAAGTTATTTTTATTAGAATGTCAATTAATAAAATAAAAAAGCCCTATTAAAATTTTTAAAAGCTTATATAAAATGAAAAAGCTTCATGTACCCATAGTACTAAACGGATTATGTTAACCACTTCTTCAATATGTAAAATAAAGCCTTTGTTTTTACCACTTCTTGCTATTCACCCAATTTATGATCTTGCAGTGTTCCTTAATGTGCAACTTATATGTGATAAAGTGAATGACTTTTCCCACTAGAAATAATGATAATTTGCGGGATGTAAACGTACATTTAAAGGTATGTTAAGATACCTCATCCTAGATATCGAGGTATATCTAGGTCTCCTAGCGTACCTCTTTAACACTTGACTCTCGCCAATATTTTTAGTCGATGGTAAATAAAGTTTTGTTCACATTATAGATGTGCATAACATACTGTAAGTGCCTTAATGCAGCGAATTTTACAGTGTTAGGTGCGTCTAAACTTAGCCTTGGCTAATTTTCCCAACATTTAATCCCGCAAGTTCTGAGCTGCAAAGTAGAAGTGTCCTTGTCATAATCGCTGACTTTTTTATAGCATAAGTGGATAAAGCGAGCAATCGGAGCCTTTTTACGGCTACCGACGCCCATGAACATCCACAAAATATATATTACGCCGTTGTATTACCTTCCTTCCACCCTCGATGGGCCATTGGCTATTCACAAACCGCACGGAACGCAACAGCGATGCTGTCACTTTATGATGGTATCAAGTGAGCGAGAGATACCGCCCCGGTCGCGCCGGCTAAGTTCCGTTGCATAGGAGGATGTAGTGTCATGCACTACGCATGGCACTACATCCTCCTATGCATGGCACCACCTCTTACAAAAATTTAGTTAATTTTTTATACTTCGACGAAGCATACATTTTATTTTTTGATTTTTTTTTATTTATAAGTGTAGATAAATAATGTATGTATTTTTTTATTTATAAGTGTAGATAAATAATGTATGTATTTTTTTATTTATAAGTGTAGATAAATAATGTATGTATTTGAAATCGCGTGCTCACGCTCTAAACCATTTTCTTCTTTTGGTATTCATTCTCTGTTACCTCAATATTAAGTTACAACGAATACTTCATCGAAAGCCTTCTTTACATACTTATCTAGAATGTTTTTTTAATGGGAAAACATTTGTTAAGAAATTAAAGTATGGGCGTGTAAACACATGAAAGCTTCATAATTTGAAATGGAGTGGTAAAAGGAGTGGTTGATAAATTGAAATGTTTTCTGTGCAGTAACCGGATAAATGGTTACTATTAGATAACTGGGCTGGGTTAGAGCAGTTTTTTATCACCATCATCATGATACTCATAATCATAGCTTTCATCGGCCAGTATCCGTCTACTGCTCGGTACTCGCATTACGATGAATTACTTCAAGGAATTTTATCATATTTTATTGAAGTGTTTTAAATCCGCGACTACTTGAACTAGACTTTTTATTTATCTAAACACCGCATGAATAATATTTTGATAAATTATTTATGTTACATTTAAAATATTTTGAAAGCGTTTTAATGTAGGCTAGGATTTAGTTAGCATTTAAAGTATAATTTTATTAAATCCTATCAGATTCTTTTACAATAAGGCGATCAGTGTGCCTCCAGGGTCCTATGATGGGACAACATCAATTTGCCGGTTTAAGTTTCAGCTGATATCGTTTTACTTGTCCCTAGTGCATGCCCTCTTATAAATGGTCCTACATATGACATAACGCATTAACTTAGATGTAATGTCGCCCTACCTGAATTTCGGCCACAACGGCCATCTCTATGGACTATTCAACTGCGCTGGACAGATGTAGTGCAAATGTGTGTATGCACGCACGACTGCACTCCCTGTTTCGTCATTCTACCATTCCGATGGCACGGATATATATATCCGTCCCATATAATATACGCACAATAAATATAAAATTTGGTAATATTACTATCCGAATACTCTACATAAAAGTGTTTTATTAAGTTATAATATGTCCTAACGGAATGTGAACTTGCTGTTCAAATATTTATGGTGGTCACAGATTGTTAGCCTTGACGTCTACGTCCACGGCCATAAATATACAAGTCTCATCTCTGACAAATTACAGCACTAACAAGAAATTTAACAATTATTAACTCCATGAGCCAGAAACTTATATTCTTCACCCCTTTTTATTACCTTGTTTGTTAAACATTTTTATGTCTTTCCGTTGTCTTCGACAAACATTCGGGTCGGATTTACGCAGGAAGGTTACCGTACCATTATTTATAAAAAAAAACTGCAATAAAACATGTTACATGTATCGGAGTCCGTTTAAATTATTAATTTATTCTTTATTTAGCATTTGTTGTTTCAGTGGCGTAACGGAAATAAAGCGTCTACGTTAACTATAAATGTGTAACTATCGCGGTTCACAAGGTTCGGCCTGGTGACAGACAGACACGGAGAGCGGAGTTCTGGGGTCCCATTTTTATCCTTTGGGTACGGAACCTTAAAAAGACGTTTTCCAAATACGTTCTCAAACTTAATAGAACAACCTAACAACTTACAATAGTGTATAATCTGATTAATTCAGTGATATAGGAATTGAATATTATTTATTGATATCAATGTAGGGGCATATAATAAAGGGTTTACAATGGGCTGTTTCAAATGTCCCGTTTAAAACCGTTATGGTAAATGAAGTGTGTTAAAATATTAGATGAACGCCTGAATTGGAAACTCTGCTTGCTAAGCGGCAGCTATGTTTGCGGAAGCTCTGGTCTTCGCGCCAGCATTTTAATGATGTACCAAGGCATTTAACATTTTAATTTGTGTTCGCTATGTATCGTATGTATGGATAACAATAATATGTAAGGTTATGTCGATGTTGGGCGTTTATAAATTGTTAAAAACAAATGTATGTTTCGTTTATTAGTTTTAAGTTCTTGTTGTCAACGTTAAGATTTTGTTAAGTTATTTGAGCAATATGTCTGTTATATCTAAGATGTACTTACACATAAGGCAAATATTTGAATTACAAATAAATATTATCTCAATTAAATTAGTTTTTTTGTTTTAATCTTTTGAGCTTAGAGTAGAAGCAAATAAATTTACATTCAGCCAAAAATAACAAAATGAATTAACAAATAATGAGTTAACACTGGAGTCTTGATAATTTTTTTAACTGCTCACTCTTTATTTGAAATAAATAAAAGGGTGATAAAATAATTAAAAGTTTAATTAGCTGAATGAATATTTTTTCATTTTATATATTTATTTTCTCATTTTACGGAGCTATTAAAAATGACGGTATTTAATAATTTCGGGTTAGGATTAAAATATAGGTAGGTATTTATTATTCACTTACTCCATACAATTACATTTATTGAAAAACAGCATTTTTAAAATACAAATATAATTGGTATCACACTGCGAAGTACAATAATTAGGTCATAAGTATATGTAGAAGACAATTCTGTTTATGTTTTGAGATTACAAGTTAGGTAATATATTATAATATATAATAGATAATTAAGTTGAAATTTAATTTATAAAGAATTAACATTACTTTTCTGGCACGCCGTTCTTACCATACTTCTTTGATAAAGCTGCTTTAAAAAGTACCCACATTTTCTCCAAAATACAACTCGTTTATTTGTTTACAGATTAAACGTTCTTTTTTATTTCCAGCTAACAAAGATAACACTTCAAACATCCAGGAAACTGCCAACCCGCGACCACCTGAGCCTGCGCGACCGCCGCCACCGCAACGCCCCGCGGCAGCGCCACACTACAATCCGCCACTCCCACAAGTACCTCCCACTTCGGGCGGCGGTTTATTCTCATCGTTTAAAGATGGCGCCGGGAGCTTCCTGAAAAATTTAAAGGATACGTCGTCTAAAGTCATGCAAACTGTTCAGCAGTAAGTACCGCTATATAATAGATATTAATAAATAATAGATAAGAACTATACACGCGAGCTAACCGCTTCGATGTAAGTAGCTTGTGATCTTGTGTGATGGTCCAGAAGTGGGCGTCTACAGATTGCTGCTGCTGATGATAATTGTTACTCCAGGTGGCAATAAAAATGATGGAACAAAACACATCATCACACCAGTTCCCTAACGGGATAGGCAGAGAGAACGGAGCGCCACATGTCACGATCCTTACATTCCCTTGCTTCCTCCACTTTCATAACTCTCTTCATACAAACACGCCGGTTGCGAAGACTCCAAACACCACCTTCGGTCAGTGCCCGACCAATTTCGCCGCGGTATCGTCGGTAGACTGGATCTTCCACGGTACCTACACTTTTCCACATTCGCATTGTATATCTGTGATTTCTCAATTTCTTGTAGTATCATATGATTTCTCATCAAACTTTCGTAATGTACTTGCAACTCATGGAAGACAGACGATGCTATAATGTTCTATGTCTTGCAGGTCCATAGCTCGTGCCGACTTAGACATAAGTTATATTACCAGTCGTGTGGTCGTGATGTCCTATCCGTCTGAACTGTTGGAGAGCGCCTACAAAACGAACCACATTGATGACGTCAGAGTAAGTTGTCTTAAATACAGGAATATTACTTCATCATCACTGCTGGACATAGGGTTCTCTCAATGAACCCCAAGACGGCCGATCTCGGACCAGGTACTGCACTGAAATCGTCTTAATTATAGTATTACTTAGTATAAATAATTCATGATTGAATTTGAAGTATCGCCTCTGTGGTGTAACGGTGCGGGTGTGGCCTGTTAAGACCGTTAGCCGCGTGGGGTCCTGGGTTCGATCCCCATGTCGGGCAACTGTGATCAAATGTTTCTCAGATTATTCTGAGCGCGCATTACATTGTCCGGGATGGGAATGTGCCCGAAGTGGCCATAGGCTTGCCACCTATAACATCATGGGTCTCAGTACCTTGGCTAATCGTTAGTGTTCTAGCATTTCTACTAGACTTACGAGTTGTGGATGTACTAGCACACCTCTGCCTACCTCTTCGGAGATAACAGGCGTGAAGGTAATTTTTTTTTAAGTGTATTATAAGTAGTGAGTGCATGTGCGCCTGCGCGAATCGATTTATTTAATTAAAGTGATAAAATCGGATGCATATTATACCAAATTTCCAATTCCTTTCGCCCAATTCTTAAAAAGAGATGGGTTTTTTTTCCTCCGCCTCCGCCGCCGCCAGTTAGATATATATTTTCTACCCCTTCAGCGCGGCCGTAGGCTTTTTCGTAACAGAAAAATGTTAACGTATACAAAGAAGTCTCACTTTAAATATCACAAATATATAAAATTTATAAAAAATGTTAAATATGTAACACAAGTCTTTAAGGTACTTAGTACAGGGCTAACGTGGTATGATAAGTCCTCATGTTAGCATTATTGTTAACTGAATAGCTGTTATCTATTGTACTTACAAGTATTTATGCCACTTGAACAATTGGCAATCTTAATTTTTATCAACGACCGAGTCACTAACGAATGTACTAAATCATAAATTAGAGCTGTTCAACCGTAAACAGGCATTCAGAGCCTTTTGATTTATACCGACGCCCATATACTTTTCTTCGTCCCCTCCAATGGGCCACCGGCTACTTACAAACTGCATGAAACGCGATGGCGAAGCTGTCACGTTTACGTTAGCATGTGACCGGAATGTACCTCTCCGATTGTGCCCGCCCTAATCCGCTGCGAATTAGCATGGAGCTAACTCTTACTGTTGTATATAGAGGTCCGTGTTGATATAGAAGCTTGTGTCTAGCTGTACTTAGAGAGCCACCACCCGGGAGGCAAGTACTGCGTGTTCACCGCTGGCAGCGGAGAGCGCGCGCGCTTCCCGCGCCGCCAGCTCGTTGCGGACGCGTCCGTGTGGCCGGAGGAACTACGTGCGCCGCGGCTCGCGCCCTTCTACGCGTTACTGCAACACATGTACCAGTACCTGGCGAACGATGATAAGAGCGCACTCGTTATCGCATGCCAGGTATATCTATCAAAGGAAAGTTTCTTTAGCGGCAACAAAAAATAAAAGGAATGAAACGATGCGATATTTCGGTAGCGCATTTTTTTTGTAGTAAACTTTTTATTTTGTTCTTCGATGGCTTCCTCTGTATAAGTCTTGCCTTTTACTCCACATTTTTCTAGGATGGCAAGTCAAGGTCGTGTATGCTGCTATGTGGTCTGCTGGTGTATGCGCGGCTGGTGGCGGTGCCGGAGGACGCGCTGCAGATATTCGCAGTCAAGCGCTCGCCCATCCATCTACCGCCGAGCCAGCTGCGCTACCTATACTACCTCACTAATATTATAAGGTAAACTTTTATTTATTTTACTCCTTTTAGATTTTTCAGAGCATATGATAGTGTTGTATATGTGTTATTAAATGAATTCGTTTAAATTTTTTGCGTGCTACTTCCAAAATTCTCCATACACTTGGTATTAGTCAAATGTTTGTGTACCGGGCTATTAACAGGTACAATGAGACTTCCTCTGTTTGTGACAGAGGACGATCTGGCCGTCCACGTCGTGTTCGTACGAAAAAGGTGGTCAAAGCAGTAGGGAATTAATTCGAAGAAATCCTCTCCGAAAGCAAAATTTTTTATCTCGGGGAATGAAGATAGCACCTAGAACCATTTTCCATTAGATGATTTAGGACTTGCTGCCTATAGGAGAGAGAATAAGAGACTAAAGATGAATAGGGAGGAAAATCGAAACAACAACTGAAGCAGTACACAAAGGGAGGTCACAGAAAACAATTGTTTACGGAAGACAAAATTTTTACATTTGAGCAATGTGTTAACAAACGAAGGACCCCTATTTATGCTCAAAGTTCTAAGGAAGCTTCCCACTTAGTCGACAGATTCCGACTTCAGTGATGATTTGGTGGGGTGTTAGCTATGACGGAGTGTCAGCTATATTTTTGTAAAGAGAGTATCAAAACATCGGCGCGAGTGAATCAAGGTACCATTCTTGAGAATGTAGTTAAGACCTTTAATAATAACATGTTCAATAACCAAGTATGGTCCCTGCAGCAAGACTCGGCACCACATCATAAGGCTCGATCCACCCAATCTCGGTTAAAAAGAACTCTTCGTACTTCATCACAGCTGAAGGCTGATCTTCATCTAATCCCGGTCTTAATCCGGTGGATTATGATTTATGGTCAGTTTTAGAGAGAACAGGTTGCTCTAAACAACGTGATAATATGTACTCCCTAGAACAATCCATACGATTGGCAGTGAAGAATTAAAAAAGAATCAGAAAGTTTAAAGGACTGTATTGGAGCCCAGTTTGAATAAGCTTATTTATATTTTTAATTGTTTTATACTTGCGTATTAAACTAACACTCTGTACAAGTAATAAATGTTATTAGCAATTAAAGAAATATAGTTTTTTTCTTACAATATTTGTAGCAAGACTAGGTATGGGTTGTATATGTAATAGAGTAAACCACACATTGCAGTCTACAATCCAGACCAGAGATATAGAAGCAGGGATTTAGGCTAAATAATAAGTTTACGAATATATACTAAGTTTATAAATGTTAATAGTTTGAGGAGGCTAATGAGGAATCGGAGTCATTTGAAGATTAACGAAGCCTATAGATATCCACATAATTGTTATGCAGACGTAATTTTTATCTATACTTATGAACGTGAATGTAAGTTTGTTAGTTACGATTTCACTCATCTGATTATCATGAAACTTTAAAATATATTCTAAGTGGTATTCGAAAGGACACATGACACTTTTTATTTAAAAAGGTATTTCTTACGGAAGGAACGGGAGGTCAGAGCTAGTGTTATGTATAAAATAATATACAAAAATAAACAATTTGTTCCAGACCAGAACCTATCCTGCCCCACTTCAGGCCCGTGTCCCTCGTGTCGCTCACTATACAGCCAGTGCCGTTGTTTACGAAAGCGAGGTATGTCATTGTTTAATCCATACTTATACACAGTTATAATTTTTACCCTTTTTTGTGTCAGCTAGAAATGTAAGAGACTGATTTTTTACGACGTATGCGCACCGACACCAAAAAACTGACAGATATGGGAAGATAACCAATTGTCAAAAATTACAATTTATATTTATATTTCTATATAAGTATAGTTCCATAAGCAATACATGTTTATGTGGTAACATGTTAAAGTACACAGAAAGGATTATTTCTCCACCTATTTTAAAACACTCATTACAGTAACACTTAAAAACTATAACATATAAAATGAATAACTCAACTTTTAATTTTAGTAATAAATATTTACAGTACCTTCAATCTAAAACAGGTCTTAAACACCACAAAGCCATAACTCTAAAATAATAACTGTCTTAAAAAGGTACTTTTTGCATTGCGTTGAGAACTATATCGATTATTAAAAACTAAAAACGCTATCAATAGTTGCTGCAATACACTATAGGCTGAACTTACACTGAGACAGCGCTGGCCGACAGCGGCGTGTAGTTTCTGTGTATAGACGTTAACGACATTGTCAGTTTTCTCAAACGATATTATTTATTATAGTAATTACGATGAAGTTCAAAATTATATGTATAAAACTTCTTGCATCTTCGTTGTCGGCCGTTGTGAATGGCGCCTTACAAATACACATTTAATTTTTAGGGATGGCTGTAGACCCTACCTTGAAGTATACAATGAAGATAGACTTGTATCCCCGCCGTTAAGAAACTATGAAAGTTTGCACGTGTATAACATGGCCGAAGGAAAGGTAAGTTTAAAAATATAACCAAAACTGATACGTGTCTGTTAACACCTTAAGAACATTATTCTGAAGTGGTACGTAAGGGACGTAAGCCTGACCGTGCGTTACGTATGTGGTACGCTCAGCGTCTCTTAGTTTTCAGAGTGCAATATAGTCTCCAGCAACGTGAAAAACGATTGTTAGTACTTCGATTTTAGTCCATGAAAACAATTCAAGGTACGCAGTAAAAATTATGAGGAGATAAATCGTGTAAAATGGAGAGTAACACCAGTATACCACTTTAACCACGCCTTCGCCGCTTGCACGCCTTGCGCACCTACATCTTGTCAGTCCAAGTGATTCTGGAGTAGATGACGTTAAAATACGAATTGTGATCACACAACACACACCTGTACCTAACTTTGTAAAAATAAAAATAAGCACATCATATAGGGTGTCCTTTAATAAATGTTTAAATTTTATTATATTTTATAAAGTTTTCTTGCAAATAATTCCTTCTGTTCCTTAGCCTTATAAAGAATCTATTTGTAATTCATGCCAGGTTACGCTACCACTTGACAGCACGGTAGTCGGTGACGTCACTGTGGTGGTCCACCACGCGCGTCAACAGCTGGGCAGAGCGCAACGCGTGCCCATGCTGTCCGTGGCCTTCCACACCGGATTCCTGCACTACGACCAGCACGCCATCAAGTTCACCAGGTACTGTCTCACGCTACTAGATACCACGACTGTGGCAGGCGACTACAACTAAAACGCACCATAAAATCATTATTATGCTGTACCACGACGACAGCGTCGAAGCTAGGAACGCCGCGGTGCCTGCCCATAACGTCGGCTGCATGCCACACCTCCTGTACTACGTAATTACTTTACGCCGCTATTATATGAGCAGTAGCATTCCTACCTCCTACTGAATTACATTATAATGACAATATCTAAACAGTTTATTTCTTCCACCTCTCTCTAGGTCAGAAATAGACGGCATAGAGAAGTCTACGCCTGTAAATGACCACTTCTCATCTAACGTATCGGTGGTGATCAGTCTGGTGGTACAGAACGGAGAGAGGCGCAAGCCCCGCAGCGATCTGTGGGAGGAAGACCACTCGTTCCCCATCCGGACGTCAGATGTACTTTTCTCTACTACGTTGGAAAGAGACGAAACTATCGATAACTTTGGTAAGTACTCTTCCAGCATAAGAAAATGTACTATAGGTAATTTGTAGAACCGTGGCCATGGTAGCTGTAGAGCTTCCGAAACGTCGGGATCGTATACTTAAACTTAAAAAAAAAAAAGTTTATAAGCCGCGATAAAATCCGTTAAAGTAGTATTATAATAATTTGTAAAACTTCATCTATACTCAATAGAGTTTAAAGTCGCTTCCCCATCAGGATACCTTATGTCGTCATTCTATAGCACATTAGAAAGTGAACTATAACAATTTATAACTTTGCTAAGAACTATTCCAATATTATAAAAGTTCTTCGGTATATGTAAATCTCAACAAATTTAGAAAGAGATAAAACTATCGATAACTTTGGTTAGTACTTCCAGTTAAGTCCAACACAGTTAGGTAAAATGGAAGCAATTGGATCATCTGGGACAGTACTCAAATATTCTTGATAAGCCCTCGTCACCCGTCAGTCGTTAGTAAAAGTTTAATACTAGTAGTAACTTATATAATTGTCTTAAACTTTGTAGTTTAAGTATTGTTCTATACAGTAATTTGTAACTGATGTTGTAATTATGCAGCTAATGCACGAAGAGACTCAGCTGTACCCCCCACAAGTATGTATGTAATGTAATATATAGTGAATAAGACATTTAGCCTATGATTTATTTATTTTTATAAAAAACTTTTTTCAATTTGATAAAAAAAATTGACATGTTTAGTTTTTAGTGTGCTTTAGCTAACACTTGTCACGTCTATATACTGGGCACGTTTTGTGTTTCTGTTAATCGAAAAATAGTTTAAATTTTTTGTTATTGAGGGTCACATGATAATTATACACCTATTTGTGCACCCGCATGGCTTCTGGTGTCTGAACGTAATCAAAGGTATTAATAGCTGTCATTTGCACATTCCAACTAAAGCTGAACGTTTATACCCACATCAATTATGTTCCTCATTTTTATTCATTCGGTTTTCCATTGTTTAGAGGAGGTGGTGTTTATCCATCAGTTTTGAGTTTGAGTCGTTGACAAAATACGGGGAGTATTTTGTCCTCGACTCAAACTCAAAACGTGCCCTGTGATATGTGTGCAAAATTGGCTAAGTCCACTATAGCCGCCAGGCAGGTGCACTATTATTGTACAGTACTTACCTACTTTGCAGTAACTGCAGAGTATACGCCAAAAGAAGTGGAGAAACGTCTGCCGGCGCGACCGGCCCCGCCC
>JAFELO010000413.1:0-28023 GCA_017140195.1 Eumaeus atala | reverse complement strand
TCATGGAAATGTTCATGGGCGCCAGTAGTCATAAAAAGGCTCCGATTTTTTGTTTGCCCCTTGTGCTATAAAAAAATAACTGTCCAGACTCGTATATATAAAAGTACCTATGGAAACATAGATATCTCGAGGGCATAGTAAATACACTACTCGTGCTACTATCACAAAGTTTTATACAGAATCTCAGATCCAACCCTATAGGCTTGAAAATTTTGTAGGTATAACCCTGCCAAAGGAAGGAGTCTTTTTGTTTGGTCTACACTCAATAACATCACTTTGTATCTGTTCTATACGAACCCAAACCCAGGAGTCAACATATAAAATATGGTTGAGAATTTAATATTGAAAGACCTGTTACACCATCTTAGATTATAGTTATATTTTTATAGACGTTTCGTAGGTTCATAGTAATGAATTTTAATTTATACATAATGTAATTAATTGTATATTTCGCTGGAAACCATCAAGTCACACTTGTATCCGAATTGTTCTTGAATAAATGCTGGTCGTATATGAATTATACTATTGTCTATATATTATTATGCACCTTTCTTAGTTTTAGTAATAAAGTTATTACAGTTTTAGTTCGTGGACTAAAGTTTACGTTCTATTTTAACAGATATTTAAAGGAAAACAATTTAAAATAACACGGTCTAATAATTGTCAAGAGGATTGCGGATCTGTTAATTTATTTCCCACGTTCTCCGTTTATTGACCCACGACAATGATTACATAACATACTAAAAATCTAAAATATAAGTTACAGTTTTGACTTAGAACTTTCTTGTAAAGTTCATCGAAAGAAACCTAATATGCAGCAATGGACCGGAAAAAGACTATTCTTTTCTGATTTGTAATCAACAAAATGTCAAATAAAAAAGCTCGACTCACACCGAGATGGCAGCGAAGCGGCGAGCAGTTCAGTGTAATAATCTTAAACTTTACTTTCATTACTGTAATAAGCGGCATCGCTTGAAAAACGATGCCGTGTATTCTACTAGATAATTTGCAAATTCACTTGAGAAATTACAAGAGAAAGTGCGGCCTCCGTCGCAACACTGAAATTTATCGCCGCGCCGCTGCCATTTTGGCGTGAAAGACGTCGTAAAATGGAGTAGGCCTTGACCGATGGCACAAAGATGAAACTTCGCTTTTTCGTTTCACTGGTTACGGTTCGATGAAATTAATTAGAAGCACTTATGCGGTAGTGAAGAGTATCGAAATATCAAAAAACGTATTTCTATAATAGTAAAATTTACAGGTTACTTCTACAACGATTAGAGGTAGTTTTACAACCTTAGAAAATATGAAGAAAAAAAACAACACAAAAAATATAAAAGGATTTATTGTACGTTAACTTTCTTCTATTTTATCATCTAGACAGCCGTATCTCTCGAGCAGCTCCTGCTTCTTCTTCCTCAGCAGCGCTTCTTCTATGTCCCTCTGTGACGGCACCGCCACGTGCGCTGTCACCGCCGCGCTCATGTCCTCGTCATCTTCTATTCTCTTATCATCAGGCTAGGGAAATTATGACGTGTTTATTTTAAAGTGGATTACGTCCAGTAATGTCCTCCTAGTCGTGTTTCGGCTAAGGCGCCTAGCAAACTGTGCAGGACATTACAGTACACAAGACCAGGGACAGATACAAATGAGCTATATATTCCCTTATTCTGCGATTCCCATGGGACGGCAGCCCAAAACGATTTCCATACATATCCTACACTCCTACATATCAGGCACGGAAACGGATTCCGCATCGCAGACTCCAAATGCTCCTTCTGACGTTGCAAGTGGTATTTTTAGGCTGGTTTCACAGCTGCCCGGGACACGCGTACCGTCTGGGCTCCCGGCACGGACATAGGCGTTAAGCGCTAAAACATTGTTTGACAGCGACGCGGATTGACCGTAAATTATGACTCGCTCCGTGTAGAACCCGTACATTTTGCCGCAAGAGCATCGCTGCTCATTCATCTTTTCACAGCCACGCGGAGAGCCCTTGCTCTGGGAGTCGTGCATTATGCGCTTGTCTCCCGCTTGCAACCATATCGTACGGAATCATCGTTTCTGAGCAACAGTACCCGTACGAATCTCTCGTGTGCGGTGGACTAAACGCGTCTACTGGACAGCTATAAAACCAGTTTCGAATTTTGACATACAGACAAAATATAGCAAAAGCATTCACACCAAGTTATTCAACTAGAGTAGATCCAATACGTCTTTTTTTTTCATTTTAAAATACTTTAAATTTAAAACTTAGATTTTTGGAATACTTACATCTTCTGGGTAGATATTCTCTTCTTCTGGAATGTCCTGATCGCTATTTTCTTCTTTGTTTCTCTTCCATTCATCTACTGCACTTGCTACCGCTGTCAAATAAATAAAGATCATTGTTAAAAACAAAGTCCGTGCGTTATAAAAGTGATAAGCGATAATGTAAGCCGACAAGTGAGTGTGTATGTACATGACTTACCGTCCCTTTCGGCGTCTTGCTCCAGTGGCACAAGCAGACCGTCGTCGTCGTCGCGATACCCGTAGTAGTCGGCGTCCACGTCGCGCATGAGATCGGCGCGCGTGCGCCGCGGAGGCGGCGGCGGCTCCTGCTCGAAAAGCTCGCGGACACCTGCAGAGTGAAATACTCTTACAAGTTTGTGACGTGTAGGAGTAAGAAGATCACATAGAAAATAGATGAACATATAGATTATAAACATGGCGTCGCTCGCTGCGTGTATATAGTCATCGAGCAATTATAAGTAGACTAGTGAACTCGATTAAATAACACTATGTCAGAAAGAGAAGTAGGTGTTAAAAATCGCACATTTGACACATGGTATCTCAGTCAGCATATAGATTATTTGTTATAAGAAACACATACTGCCACCTTACCTCCGACGGTTAGACGGAGAGAAAAGATTCAAATGAGATCTCAATTTAATCTTTCCAACCAAGACGCGTATTGATGTCATCTGCATAACAATTACCATTTCGATGTCAATGGTCGGTAGTCTCCGAAACACTCCGTATGTCTGTTTACCGACTTGCAATATAAAATAACCCAGCACTAACCTGGCAGATCTTTAGCCGCACCGAAATATTTGTAGCCTCGATTGCCTGGCACCTCTTTGCCGTCCTGGTCCAACATTTTCGGTCCAACTCGGGCATGGTCAGGCCCACCTAGGGCCTTAATTTGTACTTCCCAGTGACGCTTTTCGCGCATCAACTTGTTAATTTCATCGTTCAAGTCACGTATCCTGAACTCGCCCAGGCCAGCTATAAATATATAAGACGGTAGTAAATGTTGCATTTTGGTGTAAACGCGGAGAATCTATGTACCCAAACTAACATCTTACTATATCTGCTAAACGCTATTTTCAATATTCTATCGATAGATTTTATCGACAACCTATCTGTCGGTATATGATATAAATTGAGATAGAATACTGAAAACAGGCTATACGTGACTTATGTTAATATAAAAATTGAAATAATTTGTATTTATATGCATCCGATACTGCGTAGTTATTATATTGATTTGATCTTATATATAATTACGCAGAAAAGTTGTAAGCTATCCTGTATTAGGACAGCTGGCAGATATTCCTATTAGGAATAAGCTGTATCTTTGTACCAAAAGTGTTGTTTCACTTATTTTAATTTATATTTTTCTGTATGCGAGATTATTATGAAATAAAATAGCCGTTCATCCTCAGCCGTTTTGGAATTTATTGATATCCTATGTCCAGCATTACACTGATGGACGGATGGATGATGGAAAAGGAAGAACAATGAAGAAGAAATATCACGGTGTAGTCATCCACTTAGTATTTAGTTGTCTTTTTTCAATTTCGCGGGAAATGCATTTATACACTGCCACTAGTTTAGCAGGGTTTGACTCGCGGATAAACCGAATAACTACTAAAGCCTTGCTGCTATCGCCCGCCTGTTCCAAGTGTCCCGGATAAGTTGTCTTGGCTTTAAAGTGGCCTCAAGTTTTGTGGCTGATGATGGTGTTCTCTTGTACTGCGCAATTCAAATTGTTACATTAGCCCCTAATATGACAATTTAGATTGACAACGCGACTGTATTATTACGGAGCAGTAGTGTTACGGATGTAGACATTCGTTCAAAATGCCATTATTTTTCTGATAGTTTTTACACTTTATCAAATCTAATGGACCAGGGACCAATATCAGTGTGTATTTTTATTAAATATGAAACACCGTTATATTTACAAAATTATAATTCGCTTACATGTATTTTATATTTTTATTAATAAAGAAAAAAAGACGTCATCTTACGAATTGTAGCCATGAAAGTGCAGCTGACGTGATTCTTTGCGAACACGCAAACAATACTACTCTAACTGTCTTGCGAGATGCGTTTAATTTTTTATTTTTTTCGGACCTGAACTTTTGCTGTGGAAGCGAAGAGGAGCTCAATACAGCTTCACCGATTTGCTATGAGTGCTCATCTGGCGACAAGACTAGGTTTGGGGTCGCAAGAGGGGTCCGACCGCCCGCCCTCTCCCACAGATGGGAGAGATGCATCCCGATATGAGTGTTTGTAACAGCTAACTTAACTATTATTATCATGGTCAGAGGGACCGAGAGGTCCCTCCTCTCTCAGCTCGCACGCGGTAACTAAAATGGTCACCGCGCTGACGGAACGTTTGGCTCATGGAGAGGATCATGACGGGGGACCGTCCCCCATTCACCTTCCGACGGGTGAAGACTCGCGCGTGATAGTCTTAGAATACCTAACCGGCACGGCGGTAATATTTGAGATAGGCAAATTGCGGATCGTATTGGGATTAGTCCCTATATAAGGTGTCGTTGGGACTGTTCGTAGACGAACGTGTGTGCTGCTGTCTCTCTTGACGTGTGTCTGGGTTGTAGTGTATGTTTCGCAAACGTCCACGCGGGCGTCTGCGTGGCGAGATGCGATGAGCTTTGTTTTGTAGCATGTGATGTCATCCGCTAGTTATCGACAGATTAACGGCAAATTCCAAATGAAAATGAAATAGTATAATTAAATTAAAATTACGAATATAAATTTCGCATAACATTTTCTTTTTTCAATTTTTTTAGGTAGCAATAAGCACACCATCATCATCATCATTATCATTACCAGTCCTCATCGGTCCGCTGCTGGACATACATGTCACTCAATGAACGCCAAAACGACCAATCTCCTGTTACTCGCATTCATCCCGGACCAGCTACTGCACGGAGATCGTCTTCCCACCTTGTGAACGGTCGTCCATCACTTCGTTTTCCTAAACGCGGCCTCCACTCCAGTCTTACTGGCCCATCTGCCATCTGTTCTTCTGTGTGTGTGACCAGCCCATTGCCACTTCAGCGGGCCTATTCGTTGTGTGTTATCGGATAGTTTAGTTCACTGTCTTATGATTTCGCTACGAGATCTGTCGGATTGACAAACACCCAACATAACACGTTCGATAGCCCGTTGAGCTACCGCAAACTTGCGGACCAGTCCTAAATTAAGAGGCCATGTTTCGACCCCGTAGGTCATCACGGGGAGAACGCATTGGTTGAAGACCTTCGTCTTCGCTCTGCGGTACAGGCGACGTGAGAATGTGACGAAGCTTCCGGAATGCTGCCCAACCCAACTGAATCCTTCTATCGGCTTCCTTCTCGAAGGTATGTCTACCTAATTGCAACAGTTGCCTGAGGTAGACGTATTCGTATACGACTTCAAGAATAGCACCATCGACGTTGACCGGCCTAGTGTTCGTTTAACATGACCTCTGTCTTGTCCAAGTTAATCCTAAGGCCAATACGTCGGGAGGATTCATTTAGGCTGTGCAACATTTCCTGCAAGCTCTCCAACAAACACACCGCTATCGAATAATTGCCTATAACCGATTAATTCAGGTTATAAGGTTATAAAAAAATATTAGGTAAATAAAATATAAAAATAGGTTTCAACATTTTTTTATTTGATTAAATGTTCGTGATATTGAAATAATGGCCATTAATCTTCGACCGAATTCTATCAAACTTTGTCACAGTCGCGTTTTTTTGTGTATGCTATACTCATACAATTTTTTTTATCGCCATATTTTATGGCTGTACGCCCTAATGTCGTCAGTTATCCCGTACAATGAAGGTCTGATAGGTACCCGTTGACCCCTTATGCAAAAGTGTATGTATTGTGGCCAACTTAATATCTACTAGCATGATAACCATATAGGTGAGAGTATTTCTATAAAATTTTAATAAACACCCCTAAACTTTTTGTAAATGTGTTTTTAGCACATATTTATATAAAGAGAAATACTATGTAATTCGAAAATGTTTCAACCAGTGCAGCCCCAGCTGTGGGTATGGACTCAGATTCCCAGCGCGACCCCTTTAAATGCGGGACCTGTAACACTTCCTACTTTTGCTACGTGGTTAACCCGGCACTAGTTTACAATGTATACGTAGACGTAACCTAGGGATCTTTACTGGAACGAACAATGTACTTACTACTTTCTGAGTGTTGTTCTTTGATAATCATAGAGGTTATAAATCTAGAGTGCCAGATCTCCCGCGACCTTCGATCGAAAAGTAGTGAAGTTCCCTACCCTATCTGACAACTTGGTCTATTTGCTTTTTTTGGTACTTTAAACCTCTACATGTTAGATATTAAAATTGATTTGATTGTGTAGATATACAAACGAACCATGCGTTACTGCCCATGTGTCAAAAGAAAAAAGACGGAAGGGTTACAGCGATGTTCTCTTTCAAATTATGATGATGATTCAAAAAACGAATTGTTCGTTGCTGCTCACGTGGCATAGAAGAAATGTAGGTAGGGTACAGAAATCTACTCTTTATTTGTTACTATCGCATAGGAGTCATAAGTGCCTTCTTTACTTGCATCTATAATTAATTAATGATTTCTATGATGACAAAACTTTTTTATGTATATTATATATTTATTTAGTTTTGAGAAACTATATTATTAGTTGACAACATTTGTTAATAGCCTTCATTGCGGAAGGTTACTGTAGCTTAGTAATTATTTCTTAACCTTTTTGTGTTTCTTGGAACCTTTAGACTTGCTCTTCTTTTTCGTTAATTGTTTACTTATTTTTCCGCTTTTCTTTTTCTTTCCTCCCTTTTTACTGCTCTTGAGGGTGCTGGAGCTACACTGTTGTGAAATATGATTATTCTCCACGGATGGTTCCGTAGGCAATTTCGGAGTGATCAATTCTATCTCAAGGTCAGTTTTCTTGTCTTTGGTCTCTAATTTTTTTCCAATCTTGAGAATAAACACGTCTTTGTGGGGGTTCACAACTTTTTGCATGTCTACGGGGACTGGGCAGTTGGACGGTGTTACATTAATAATCTTCCTATCCCTGGATAGAGCTTTATCGTAGCCTTTGTAAGTGTATTTTAAATTCGACGAATACGTATTCTTGTCCGATCCGCCCAAGTCTTTAGGCAGCTCGAATTGTATTTGATCGCCAGTGTTGTACGGTGTACTTTCACACTCGCAAAGTTCTTGTATTCTATCGTATTTTCCTTCTCTTTCTAGTTTGGTTGTTTTAGGAATTCTAATCCTCAATTCATTTTCGTTCATTTTTGTTGATATTTCGTTGTACGGACCATCATCTGAAATGACACCAAATGACCTAAATTTAACACGACTGAGTGGGGTGAGTGGGGCTTCCTTTTTTTCTATCTTTCTATGAGCAAGATAATAACGTATCGAACCTACAGTCTCCATTAAAAATAACACGTGAGGTCCACTTGATTTTGCAAAATATTTTGTAAAACATTTTGTACAAAATTTCCGTCCTGTGCCTAGTTTGTATATAAAGTAATATTATATGGTAGTTAGTCGTAACTGCCCTACCTGATGCATTTATAGTGTAACAAGCCCGTAACAACCAAAAAAAAAAAAAAGAACCTCAGCCTTTGTAGGATGCCTTCCTACACTACAGTGGATAGCAGTCCACTAATGATAATATTTATTGATCTTAATTAAATATATTATGCTAAGTTATAGTAATTGATGACATGAGAAACCCACGCGATTGCTGACAACGAACAGATAAAATAATACAAATCATACTGTGTTCGGGCCTGCCATTCAGAGAACGCAGAAGAAAATTAGTATTATAGAAGTAAAACTACTTCACTCACGCTCGACTTGGGGAGTAAACTGGTGAATGTGTGGCAAGAGCATAACGAGACCACCGGAAGTTGAGAGAAATATACGAAAGTGGATTGCAAAGTACTCGGCCTAACATATTCATTCCATTCTAAAAATCAAATCTACCCACATTATTTAGTTCAGTTCAGACTAGTTAATTGTGTGAAGTTCAAATCATGTGCGATATTTAGTTGTGATTTTATAATTTCTTTAACAAAGCAATCTGACATAGTTTCTGCAAATTGATTAAATCGAACAGCGTGCCGTCATTAAGTACCTCCATAAGACGGGATTATCACCGAAATCCAGCCATGAGGTGATGGTCAGTACTTTAGGAGATTCTGATCTATCTTATTCATTCTTCAAGAAATGGATAGCAGAAATCAAGCGTGGTAGAGAGTGTGAAAGATGAATCCTGCTCTGGACGGCCTTCCACGTCCACCTCAGACGAAATGTTAAAAAAGTGCGACTGCCGAGATTATATGCAACTTTTATGAACGAACACCATAGTCAACGAATTGGGTTTCCACAAGTTATGTTGGATGTGGGTTCCGCGACTCCTTTCAGTTGAACAAAAAAAACGATTGACTATTTCACGTGACTGTTTGGACGAAACATGGGTTCATTACTGTACGCCAGAAATAAAACAACAATCGAAACAGTGGAGAAGGCCTGGTTCACCACCCCCTAGAAAGTCTAGGGCGATTTTGTTGGTAAATAAGGTAATGGCTTCAATATTCTGGGACTAGTATGTGTTTATTTTCATGGTTAGGCCGAATACTTTTCAATCCACCCTCGTAAGTTAGTGAAGATAGAAAGAAAGTTGCATTTCGTTTATTACTCTAGGGGCAAGAAAGAGTACAAACACACATATTCTGTCTCTCTTTCTCTCATAGCCAGGTGAGTCTCGTATAACTAATGAAATTTTGTTTCAGTCGTGTGGCCTAAAGTACAACCGTATTTTTATATTAAAAGAATTGTGAACCAATGTAAATAGTATTATTACATACCTTGAATATGGTTGGTGACATAACTGTTATTATACAAATTTCTATTAGTAGACACAATAGCTCGATCATTACAAATATTGGGCGTTAGAGTCCCAGCTTTAGGGGAAACGGTGTTTCTGGAATATTGATTTTTATTAAGAACATCTTCATTTAATATAACATTGCCCTGTACATCCATTTCAACGTCCTGACATGAATACATACTAACACCATTATCATCCTTTGTTAGTGACGACGTGCATCTATTTTTATTGCACGCAGAAAATGTAGTGGTAATTTCTTTTCCGAGGAATGACATTCTCACAGTAACTTCGATAATTCCTATCGGTTCACAATCGGGATTACCATCACAGCATTGCATTAAATAGCACATATTTTTTTTAAGCGGTGTCGATGTCGTACACAATATGTTATCGCGGGGCTGTTCTTCAATCCATTTTTTACATAAATTATCTCGAAGTTTTATAAAATCGTTTGTGCAGTCAATATTTGCGTCAGCAATATTAGTAGCGCAATTAGAGCAAGGCGGTTTTTTAGTGAGTTGAAGATAGACACTGAAGTCTTCGATGGAGCATATTTTATCGTACGTCATTGCAAACAATGCAGATTTGCCCATATTTAGATGATTTAGGTCATCTGATTTTTCATACGAATTATCGAATAATATTAAAGGCGGTTTGCCCAAGAACGATGCAGTAATTACTAAACTGTTGTAGTCTAATTCAAAACAGTCACATTTCATATTGATGTTGTTAATTATGATTTCGATTAAAAAAAGGTGATAAGGAAAATTAACATTTTCTTGTTTCATTAATAATTCTTGTTTTGTAAGAGTTATATCTTGAGACAATGTTTTTATAGATTCTCTTAAAGCTTGCGCCTCGTCTGTTAGCGTTTTGCTCATGTCAGCAATTTTGTCAATGTTGCTCAGTATTGATGGAGATTGCGAGGTTTCCAGATTTTTAGATAGTTCCTTTATTGATTCGGTCAGTTCGTCAACCCGGTTGCTGATCATTTTGCCTTTTGGTTCAATGTTGGATAGTGTTTCTAATATATTTTCTTTGTCAATTGTCTCATTTTGATTCAAGGCACTGTTCATACTCCTTGGAGTTTTTGCGGGTGATGTATCCGACTTCCGAGAGATAGCAGGCGATGGTGGGAGAGCGTTTGGATTTTCCGCTATTTCGGTAGCGGAAGCATTTGAAATTTTTGAACTGTGTGCCGGACTAGAGTTTCTCTGAGGTGATTTGATTTCTTCGACGTTTTCTTCTTCCATATTTAAATATTAGCTGGCAAATAACTTTATTAATTTAGAAATTGTATAATTCTACATAATTTGTGATTTAGATTAGATAAATTCTATATAAAGAAATCATAGCCTAATGGATTTATTTTAAGTTATTTGGAACGTCTAGTTCAATTTGAAACTATATGTACATAGATAAACTATCTCATAGAAAGCTGTATAATTAATAAACGTGTTTAATCGATTTTTAGTGAGTGGCGGTACCGTTGGATATTGGATAGTATATTTTTGAAGACACGATAGGTAATTGTCCTATGTAACCAATAAAACGCAAAACTTGCTTATATATATTGTACACTTAATTTAGTATCACTATTTTAGAGAATATGTACACCGCTTGAACCCGATAGAAACTCGCGCGGTCAAAGATCCCGGTCAAGGTAACCGTATAGTAAAAATTTCAAAGTCAAGTTAGGTAAAATTTTAGGACTTGTCCATTTAAATACATATTCGGAATCATAATCGAGTACTGAATACGCACTGTGACTTTTTACAAGTGTCTTACAAAACACACTGTGTTTATATCAAGGGCACTGTATTTTTGGAATAAAAATAATTATTTTATGTGGAATTACATAAAATAATTATTTTTTTTCTCTGTGCCGTGAGTGAATGATGTGTGTGGATTAGATTTTAATCTCTGTGCCACATTTCAACCAAATCCCTTATATGTAGAGTGAAAGAATAGGAAACACACTAAATATAAACTTTCGCATTTATGATGTTAGTAGAATTAAATTTAGATTTTAAGTATATCGTAAAATAATTCAATAATAATTAGCACTTTACAACAAATTAATTGTGGAAAAAGTATGTAAACTTTATTTATTTATTTATTTATTCAAGTGTTAACATGAATTTCCATCAAGAAGTGACAATACATTCAATCAACTATACCAGTAACACTTCAAAACATCCTTTAAATTAGCAGAATTATTTTTTGTCTTTCTTTCTCTCATAGCCTTACTATTATTTTTTATTCTAGCCATATGAGGTATCGCAAAGGCCTAACTACCTATTGCTCCTGCTAGCAATTCTTAGTTAGGGGGTGGGCAAACCAGTGGGCTAAAATATAAACCCGATGAAACTGTAAGTAATTTAGGAATTTTATAGGCAAACAACAGTGATAAAATTTTATACAATTACCGAACGCTTAATAGACTAATTTTATAAGTAACTAGCTTTTACCCGCAACTTCGTCTACGGAGATTCGGAATGTTTTTCACTTCATCACAATTGGTTTAGCGATACAGCCGTGATGACGCCACATACTGACAGATTCACTTTCACATTTATAACATTAGTATATATGGATAAATGATTGTTTAAGTTGTTGTGTTAATTGCAGAAGTTCACAAATGCCTGCATGAGACAATATCTTTTAAGTTTTCCATCATTTGCTTTTTTTCGGAAGGACCCACTACTAGTTGGCGACGCTGTTAGACCCGCCCCTACAGTTCATCAGACTAGCGAAGACTTTTGTGTCTTCTAGTTTGGGGAGACGGTAGAGGGACAGACCCCTCATTTCCTGCTTTCTTCTCATCTTAAGGATATGGACCCGGGTCCTTATTCGTAAGCAGTGTGTGTGTTTGTTATTCTGTCATCTGTTATAACTGTTACTATATGTAAGGTTTCAACTCCTCGACCGGTTCAAGGCGGTGTACGTAGGATTGGTCCATCATTTGCAATGATTGGTAATGTCTTCCAATTTTTAAGTTTTTATTTTTGGGGTTTTACCCTGAATCTTTCTTTTTTAAAATGCTCCCTGGATGGATCTTTTTTAGGAGTGAAATACGTCAAGGCGTTAAAACTGCGTTCATTTTAGTATAAACTACTGCTCCATCGCGGGCTACAGACGTGAATATTATTCATATAAATATTACATAAATCTAGCCGTTTAATATATATTTCAGTGTACCCAGTGTCACTTGTGTTTTAATAATATGAATCAAATCACACCATTGTAAACATATTGTTAAAATTTATCAAACATAGCTATCACCCGAAATTTATGTTAAAGTTTAGTACAAAAAAAAAGCTAAAACTTATCCCTTTAAACTACTTTTATTGTATTGGTGGATTATCCACCCATAACCATGGTCACTGTAAAGCTTCTGAAAAGCCAAATAACGAAAAAAAACAGTAACATTCACGTAAACTTAAAACATTGATACAATTAAAGCTTACTTACCATTTTGAATTTGAGCAACTTTTTTTGCAATTTCTCGAACTATTTGCAGTCTCCATTTTTCGGCTTGCTGTAGATCATTGCATTCTGAAGCTAGATAAGGCCTCCTCTCCTTTTGCCCACCAGCTTCCTGCACTTGTGCTGCCCGCCATCGCGCCAAAGTTGTCCTGCACATGGAAAACGGTTTATATTGAGCCTAGATGCATAATAGCAAATTGCTGCTGATGTGTTATATTATATCATAGTGAAAATACTTACATTGCTTTTTCTGCATTTCGAGCCTGTGAAAATACAATGAATTTAATAACTTAATTAAAGCCTTTTTAAGTATATAAAAATATTGAGTTACTTATTGAACAAGTAAGATAATTTTACAACTATTACCAAAATAAACAGATCTGTGAAACATATTAAAAAATATTATGCAAAATTTTACATTGTAGGTTAATTTGTGCTCAATGTACATATGTTTATACACTCTTAGATAATGCACATTAATCTCCATGCCACCTTTAAATTAAAAAAAATACAGCTCTATGCCACATAGTAATAGAAGAAGATATATATATACACTATTTGTCATCATCTCTTTTCTATTAAAAATATATATTTCAGCATCTACTTTAACATTCCTATTGATAGAGATCAAGATAGATGTGGACATTGGGTATGTCAATGTAGGACCAATACACATCACTGATACTTTTTGTTCATTTATATTAGTAATCTATGTAAACACATTGAACCACTTTCCTGGTCTTCATTTGTGCTACTATGTGAATAATCTCAAGAAATACATGGTATAAACTGCTGAATTTGCAGGAATTCATAGTAAAAAAATTCACCTTACTAAATCCAAGTTGGCAGATCATGATTATATCTACATTAAATAGTAATTATTCATTATATAAAAGCCAATTTATGAAATAGCATGAGATACCCTAGTTTATGTTTTTGTATAATAATGCTAATACTTCCCTAGTTTCAGAAACAAATAATGAAAAAGCAATGTTGAAATTTTTTTTTATTTTTATTATGAATGAGCAGAGTATAGTAGTGAAACTCAAAGGTGGCTATTGTGGTTATGTTAGTTTTTCTAATTGCACTAAGAACAAGGGCTCTCATTTTATACTCTTAAAATTTATGTTTTAAAAGATAACTTTCATTGCACTTTTAACATTACATTACACTACACAATTCTAGTTATTTCTAGGTATTATTCCTTTTCATTTCATATGATTTTTACATAATTTTAGATGCATCTTTGGCAATAATTGTTTCCATAAATAAACTGGGATTGGAATAATTCAGGTTGGGATGGTTACAGTGGGGAAGTTCCCTTCAATCAAAATGCCGAAATTCGCGAAGACTTATTCTAATTCAAACCTGTTTTTACAATTCTTTGGTGGGTTCTGTATTGTATATTATCATTAGAAAACAGGCAAATTAATAACTGCAGCTCAATGTTACAATATACCTAAGTAGTAAAATAAATACTTTTTGTTAACATACAACTCATTTGAGGCACCACTGATTTAGAAGTTTTAACCGAATGCTTAGAGTAATGTGTACCTAACCAGTAACCATTCTCCAACAAATTATTTTATTGTATGACAACTCACCATGTTGTATTGAAATTAACGGCTCTCTTGAAGTATATCAACACAAAACTGACTTGATTCTATAATAACTTGAGATCGTAAAGGAATTCAAAATAACCACAAAATTTGCTAAGATTATGTTTTAAATTCTGTACGTGCTAGTGTACAGAATTACAGCTTTGATTAATATATAAAGTTATCTCTTATTGTTATGAAATCATAAAAATCACAATATATTGTTAACATTTACAAATTTTTAACTGATTTCAGTGATTTATATTTTAAGTTATGAGTTTTAACTCATGCCCTCGGGAACATCACTCATTAGTGACAGTGACATCAAAACAAATACTTTCTTTTTTCAAATTTAAAAGGCTACAAAATAAACTTCATATTTGCAATTGGACGCCAAGCATTATAATTTCTATGCGGTGTATATTTTGTAATAAAAAGCACATTGCCTAGATTAAAAACCATCTGCTTCTTTGAGGTGAAACTATTTGATTAAAACACACGTCAAATAATAATCGATCATATTACCCAATGTCCAAAAAGACGATATTGAGTTTGTTTTCATTTCACCATATTAATTTAATAATAGTGATATCTATATGAGATTGAACACCAGCGTTGCTATGTTTCTTTTTAGTATTTATTCCCTTAGAACATTTTGAAATTTGTATTTCTATGTAGCAAAAATTTTTTTTTTCGTATTAGTAGTCACTTATATCTAAAGAAGATGAAGATAAAGGTATTCATGATTACAAGTGTCAAGTCAACAAAAACAAAACGCTTGTTTTAAATCGAAACTGTAGGCTTTCTGTAGCACAACAAAGCAGTATTTAAATTTGTCAGAGAAAGTGAAATGAAGACGTAAGTTTGTTTGTAAATTATAAAAGAATAAAATCAAATCAATTGCTTTAGTAAAGAACTTTGCAATGGTGACCGCCATGTTCGGGCTAATAAGATTGTAAACACGTTTCCTTTCCTCCAGGATAACACTGGGTTGCTGTGCATTGTAAATCTTTTGATGAATTAATGTTTATTTGTTGATTAATAATGGGTAGAGTCAATGTAAAATATTCTGTTATTATTTAGGTACAACTTTACTTTCTTTTATCAGGAAACAAGTTCATGCTCAACGAAAGTATGCACAGGGTGCTCATATTCCCATATCTAATCCCAGTACGTCTGTTGACAGAAGAGTAGAAGCAGGATCTCGGAATACTTCTAAAGTATTTCTAAACAATAATGATGCTAAAAACCTATTAGACATTGTTTCATTTAGCAGTAAGTATTGATTTTGATGTATAAAATGTTTGATTAGTAACTAAAATATTTAACCTCACACATAGGGTGCCAATCTCCAAAATCCTAACTTTTATGATATTTTTTTAGTCATGCCACTTATTACACAGTAAAGTCGTTTTAGCAAGAATAGCAGGGTGTATATGTAAGGTTAGTCCTAATGTTGTATTGTTACTGAATTGGTTCAGCCACAACAGCCTCTCCTTTTTTTAGCATAAGGGGGCAAACTGGCAGATTAATGGGTGCAGATTTATAACACCTCTATAGTACTGACTGTTTCTTTGTGTTCTGGGATAGCTGTATCCCAATTAACAATGAGCATCAAAAGTAGATTTACAGATGCATATTTAAAACACCTCTATAGTCCTGACTGTTATTTGCACCCTCCCGGGGTGCATAGCTACAATGAGCATCAAAAGTAGATTTACAGATGTAGATTTTTAACACCTCTACAGTCTTCACTGTTTTTTGTTCTCTGGGACACAGTGACAATGAGCATCAATAGTAGATTTACAGATGCAGATTTTTAACACCTCTACAGTCCCGGCTGTTTTTTTCACTGTGGGCCACACCAACAATGAGCATTAAAAGTAGATTTACAGATGCAAATTTTTAACACCTCTATAGTCCTGATTGTTTTTTCCACTCTGGGACACGTCTACAAATAACATCAAAAGTGGATTTACAGATGTAGATTTTTGGAGATGAAGTGAAAATCCGGATTTTAAATCTGTAATTTGTCGGTATATCACAGAAAGAAAACATTATCAACATGTAGCTGTGGACCGTTTCAGGCTGAATGAGAGCACACACGCGCTCACAGACCATAACTCATAGACGCACTTGTTAGCTTTTGTGAAACACCTCTATAGTCCTGACTGTTTCTTGTAATCCGGGACACAGCTACAGTGGACATCAAAAATAGGTTTACAGATGCAGATTTTTAACACCTTTATAGTCCTGACTGTTTTTTGCACTCCGGGACACAGAGACAAAGAGCACCAAAAGTAGATTTACAGATGCAGATTTTTAACACCTCATAGTCCTGGCAGTTTTTTGCACACTGGGATACAGTGACAATGAGTATCAGAAGTAGATTTACAAATGCAGATTTTTAACACCTCATAGTCCTGGCAGTTTTTTGCACACTGGGATACAGTGACAATGAATATCAGAAGTAGATTTACAGATGCAGATTTTTAACACCTCTATAGGCAGGACTTTTCTTTGCACTTGGGGACAGAGCTGCAGTGAGCATCAGAAGTAGATTTACACATGCAGATTTTTAACACCTCCGTAGTGATAACTATTTTTTACAGCATGGGACACAGCTAGGACGAGCACTGTATCTGTAATCTAACAAATGCAATTTAACTTATCCTCTATCTAGCAAACAAACCCAAAATTACAAATTTGAGATATAGTGTTGATGTTGAAGTGGCTTTGGCGCTAAACTTATTTAGCAAATTGACCTTATGCTGAAACATTCAATCTGCTCCGATGCGTCGGCTGGCTATACCTATCTTTGTTGTCGCGAGGAAACGCCTTACGCGTTCCACTGGCCCTGGGTTGGGTACAGTGGTGTGTGGCGCTCGCGGCACATTATAGTGTCGAATGCCCACAAAAACCACCGCGAGTGACATCAGTGCCGCATTTGGTGAGGTGAGGAGAAACAACAAATCATCAGGGCATCTCGACGGCTAGTCAGACCCGCAAGGGTCCGACTCCACCTCCACATATGGGATTGTCACGCACTAGAGGACAACCCCACCCACTTGGGGACAGTGCAATGGGGTTAGTTTCCCATCCTCGCCCCTTGACCCGTGCACAAAAACGCCGCCTCATTTTCTCTTTTGTCCCCTCTTCTTATATGGAAGAGGGGACTAAAGAGCTCTTCTTTAATCCCCTCTTCCTATAAGAGGGGTACAAATAGCAGCCCCCTCCTCGGTTCAATTGACTACGCCCAAGGCGTCTCAGTTCACCTCAAGCTACTGGGCCCTACCGCCACCACAAGGTTTGCACCATGGTGGCTACACCTATGCTAGTGTAGTGAGTCGACAATGATATATACTCCCTTCCCCTTCTTTTTCTCCTGATAGGAAAAGATGGACTGAGTAAATCTGTGGGCATACCTTGAAGTAATTATTAGACCCTAGGGAGGACGGTCCCACTCTTTACCTAATGGGGTGCTGCGGAGGAGGAGATTGACTCGCGGGACTGTATACCTATCTACGTATGTGGATAATAAATAAAATTATAAATACCTTACTGGTGTTTACTGACAGTTCAAATATACACCAGTTAGTTATTTATAATTTTGTTTAGTATCCGTATATGTATAGCCATAGAATCCTATTACACTTCAGGCGACGACAGTAAATTTGGGTTCGACATTGGCTGACTGTATGTATTTAAACGTGTAAGATATAAAAGTGTAATGAAGTTACTTTTTTTTATATCATCACAAGTACAACGCTATATCATCACAAGTACAACGCTATATATCAAAATGGATTTTTAACATTTGACTGCAACCGTATTCCGTGGTGTAACAATAGTACACCGCATCGTCGGAAGTAATAGAAGTATGGCCTGCGCTCGATGTAGTCAGTCCCCAAGTAATGTGCCGATCGTTTTGCAGACATCCACCGACACACACAACCCATCGTATTAGTTAAAAGACTGGAAAATACATTAGATGCATTTAAAAAAGAACAAACCATTCCTAATCACAAAAGGAACCATCAATTTGATGAAACTCACAATGCGCCAAAATTGCCTGCTCGACGTGAACCAGATAAAGAGATATCCTTCGCACCTACGATCTCCCCATCTTCTAAAAAGAAGAATACGACGCGCCCTTTTAAATTCTTAAAAAAACGACTCCTAAGTAAGAAAGTTCGTCGTAGTAATAGACTACGTGGGAAGCCATCGCCGAAGCTAAAGAAGACATTGTTGTTCAAAAAGAAAATTAAACCCAAGGCGAAAATTGTTAAAACGAAGAGAATAATGAAGTTTTCGGAGCCACCCACACCGGAGACTAATGATTTAGACGCAGTCTGCCCATCCACTGACGACGACGAACAGCCGTTAACATATTTCAAAACCAAGACACAGCAAGCAACAGCGAAAGACAACACAGGTAATTAGATTAGGAATATTTCGTCAATTTATTAAGCGAAGTGAGTGAATTTTAACAATACAAAATAATGGAAACGCTACAGGCATGTTTATTTTTAGGTACAGAAGAGCCATGTACATCATTAAACAGTAAGAATAAAAACAAAGTGAAGAAGAAATGTGTTGAATCAGGTAAGTGCTTTTTATTGCTACAACTAGTAATGTATCTATGATTTATGTTTAATTTATATAAATACGCACAAAGTGTTAAGAATTTTTTTTTTGAACGAAAAAAATGCGTCCGGATCGGTGCAGACATTCATAAGTTTCTCAAGGTCTACAAACGTATATTTTGTGTTCACACACACATGAATGCACAACGACAACTGCACTTGGAAAATAGCTGGTATAGGATTTGGAGACCTTAATAATTTGTTTATACTTTATTAGTGTGGTGTTGCAACGTGAGCATAAGAAATATTTACACTACGCATACATTAAGTAAAGTTATATATATATATATATATATATATATATTTATGTTCTATATTAAGTTATTATAATCTCTTGTTTTTAGCTGTTATATTAGTACCATTAACCAAACCAACCAATGAATCTGCTAAACCGGTCACGAGCACTGCAAGAGCAGGTAAATCCTATATCATTAATTAAATATTTACTTAGAATTTAGTTCAATACACAGTGGCTGTCGTAATATTTTATTAAATATCTACTATTCCGAACATTTCGCACTCCAAAACGATAAATAAATGAAATAAAAATAAAAAAGCATCATACTTCTCTTACATTCTTAACTTAAAATTACATAAAAAGATAAAAGAAAAGATGCTATTTGAGAACCCCTGATGTGAAGACCTCCTCCAGAGAATGTCACTTGTCTCTATCTTCTGCCATTCATCGACTTCCAGCTGTACGTAGTATTTCATTTTTCCATCGTTTGCGTTTACCAGCGGGTGCCAACCAAGAGGTGACTATTTTTGTCCATCTTTCGTCTTTCATTCTTGCTACGTGGCCTGCCTATTTCCACTTAAGCTTCATTGCGTGTGAAAGTGCGTGAAAATGACTTTCACACGAACGAACTCCTTATTTTTGTGTGCTTCACTCTATTTTGTTTTCCTGCTGTGTTCCAGTACCCTTTGGCAGGTAGCTGTTTTATTCCTTACGTTAAAGTAAATATCCAAGTCTGGCACACATAATCCATATTTTTTTTCACTCACTTTTAAATTCCAACATTTGTTTTTTTCAAGTCGCAAGTTTGTTTCACCCTACGTTCTACTTCATGTCAGTTGTTTTTCTTGTCAAATGAGACTAGTTTCCCTAGGTAAATGTACTCTTTAAAATAATCTAGTGTTATATTATTAACATGTATAGATTTTTGCAGACTGTTGGTCATTATTTTTCTTTTGAAAAAGTTCATTTTCAGTCTTACTTATTTACTAGCCTAGAGAAATGTGGCGATCATATATTGTAGTTGTACACAGCTCTCGGACACAAAGTAAAAAGGTGGTTCAGATATGTGTTTTTTATTAATATTCCACATCGATCCCACCGTAGTTGGTTGTCTGAAGACATTTTATAACACTGATATAAAAAGTGTTGGTGATAGAGGGACTCCTTGTCTGACTCCTCTATTTATAAGTATTTGCGGTACAATTTGTTTCCAATTTGATTGAGCTTGAACAATTCTTATAAATATTTTTCAGAACATCTATGTACTGTTTTTTCACATTTTGTATATGCAGTACCTCCCATATACTCGAATGCAATATCGTATCAAAGGCTTACAGGTAATCTCTAAAGGGGACATACAAAGGTCTCTGCTGTTCCTGGTGCTTCTCTATCAATAGCTCTAGAGTGTGTATGTGGTCGACTGTAGAGTACCCTTTGCTGCAGGCTGCTTGTTCTATATCAATTAATTGTAGAGCTTATTCTTTTCTGTAATGTCGTTGAAAATAATTTATAAATCCGTCCTTTCTTGTAAACAAGTGTTATATTTGAGTAAGACTACTGAGCTGGTGTGATAGCAGTTTCTGGCATTCTATTAAATAATATACAGTTGGGTAACTTAGAATTGATGCGCCATATATTAATGTCTCGTTTTTATGCTATCCGGACCGGGAGTTTTGTTAAGTTTTAGAACGTCACCTAGAGACTACTGGTAGCATAAAGAGAGCCGACAAATAGTTTCAAACACACTCAACTTGGATTGATGGATTGGATAAACTAGGAATACATGTCCAAATGGATCTGATATTATAAAGATTGCTACTGAATATTATAGAACTCTACATACACATTCCACCATATATGACACCACTGAATAATATATTAAACCAAGCTACAAGAGAAATATCTGGAACCACACAAACCTCCGTAAGCCCTAACAACCTTAGCTCGCCTATTAACCCCTATTATACATATACAGAGTTATTGAATAATGTTAAGAAACGATAAATACTTATATTTTTTTAATCAACTTACATGAATTTGTTTTATGGATATCTATGTTTTCAGAGTCTAATAATACTGGTTTATATTATGGGACTAATGGTATAGAACGCTGGATATCGGAAAGTACAAAGGATATCACAAAAATTAAAGACTTTAAAGTTCCTGAACTACCACAAAAGAAAAAGAAAATTGAAAAAAGTCCAACTAAAACTCGTAATACCTTAAAAACTATTAGCCCACCAAAGAATATTTGCTCATCTAAAAAATTCGTGTATCTGAAAGACGTAATGACTGCCTCTCAGAATGATATTAATGGTAATTGCAATAATTGCGCTCGTTGTGAAGTAATTAAGAAGGTAGTTGAGTTATCGAAACTAGTTCGGGATACACGTAAAACTACTCGTAGTAACGCCCTGGATATCGATCCAAGCACAGACATGACGGTCTCTGCCTACACTAATATCCCGAGCCCGCGTGTTCAGGGTACAACTATCACTCGTCCAGAAAAAACTAGAGCATTAAGAAATGAGGAACAACAAGCATTTTACATGGACCTATTACCCGGCTCTGATAAAATAGTAGAGGTATCGTGGTGTAAACTTCCTAATCGTAAAGATTCTCTAATGAGTGCTCGCCTTATTTCAAAAACCAATTTAACAAACTCTGGAGACGTGACGCTTGCAAATAATGAGACTTTGCTTGACAAGTTACTTCAACTGTATAAAGAAAAAACTCACGTGGAAAGACTGGTCGAACCCACAAACACGGAAAAAGAAATGTCTCAACAAATTAATTCAGATAAAATGTTAGGGAAAGTAACAAATATTGAGACGAGCATTAAAAAAGAAGCGACTGTACTGATACAAACAAGCAAACAAATGGATACAAAAAATTTATCAAAACAAACAAATGTGGAGAAATCAATGAGTAAAGAAACAACTGTGGAGAGAGCAACAAGCAAACAATTAACCATGGAGAAACTGGCAAACAAACAACCAGCTATAGAAAAACCAACAACCAAACAAACAAGTATGGATAAATTGACGAGCCAACAAACTGCCACGGAAACACCTACAAGTAATAACATATGTAAAGATAAACCACTTAGTAAACCACTAACAAACATGGAAAAAAATACGAGCAAACAGTCCATTGTGGAAAAAACAAAAAATAAACAAACAAGCGTAGATTTAGGCAAACTAACTAAACCATTAGGCAAACTAACTACAGCAGAGAAATCGACAGGCAAACAAACAACCCCCGAGAAACCACAGAACAAACAAACTACTGTAGGGAAATTGGCAAGTAAACAAAGGGCTGCTGAGAGATCAGCGAGTAAACAAACAATTACAGAGAAATCAACTAACAAACCAACAACAAGTGTAAAATCGACAAACCAACAAACAACTATCGAGAAGCCGACAAACAAAACGACTAGCGTTCTAAGCAAAGATAAAGATGACAGTGAAATTTCTCTTGCAAAAATAGCTGAAACAAATGGTGAAAATAAACCAGCGAAAGTAAACAAACGAAGCTCATCCGATAAAAGAACACATCCTAATGACAACGCAATGAATGATGCCAAGAAGAAAAAGCTTGATAGTAATTTTCCTAAGAGCTTAGACCGTGCAAAGCTGGTAGATGCTCCAGTTTTTTACCCTACAGAAGCAGAATTCACTGTAAGTACTCTAATACAGGTTAAATAATTTGATTAATTGCAAAGCAATATGAATTATGTAATATAATTTCAGGATCCTATTAGTTACTTCGAAAAGGTGATGCCAATAGCTTCACAATTTGGAATTTGTAAAGTGGTGCCGCCTGCGGATTTCACGCCAGCGTGTACGCTAAGCGACACAAGTCGTTTCACAGTTACTAATCAGTACATACCGCGGTTGTACACTCGGTGGGGACCTGCTTTTAGGGAAATGTGCGCAATCCGATCGTACTTGGCCTCACAAAAAGTTTACTTCACAAGAGCCCCGTTGGTAAGGCACATTTTATTTATACTCACAAATAAAAGACGTCCAAGGCGCTTCCTGTACAGTCATAATTTGTATTGTAATATGTTAAGTTAACAGAAAAAAAAATCTATTAAATGTATCTATTTCTATGTAATAATTTAAAATTTTAATTCAATTTAAAATGATGAGTAAAATTAGAAGCTTTAGAAGTGTTGTGTAGGTAGAATATCGGTAATCCCCACCATGGGTGAAACCTTGTGGTAGTGGGGCTCAGTAGCCTGGGGTGATCCGAGACACCTTTATAAGAAGAGGGGACAAAAGAACAAAAAATGAGGCGGCGCCATTGCGCACGGGACAAGGGTGGGAACCTCATACCATTGCACTGTCCCAAAGTAAGTGGGGTTGTCCTGTAGTGCGTGTCAACAACTGAGGACTGACTAGCGATCGCGGTGCCCTGACGATTTGTTGTTCCGGGGCACCTCACCAAAGCGGGACTGATGCCACTCGCGGTGTTTTATGTGCGTATTCGATACTATAATGTGCCGCGAGCACCACACCACACAACACTGCACCCCACCCAGAGCCAGTGACAGCGCGTAAATGCGTTTCCCCTGGTAAAAGGTAGAGGTTCGGGAAGGGCCGAGCATAACCGAAGAGATTCGCTTGCAGGCGACGTAAAAAGCCTGGTTACGCTTTCTACGAATTCGCAAATTCGTTGTAATTGTATTACTTTCCAGGTTTTTTCTATTGTGTTTACTTAAGTTATTTCATTTTAGTTGGAGGGCCTCGAAGTGAATTTGCCAAAAATGTATCATACTGTACAGCGGCTGGGTGGATTGAAAAATGTATTTGACAAGAAAAGATGGAATCGAGTCGCGGAGGAAATGCACTTCTATCAACTAACCAATCCGAGTAAAAAGCTTGAACAAATTTACGTTAAATATCTTTTACCGTACGATACTCTGACAAACAGTAAGTATTTAGATTATAATTTAATCAAAGTCTCGTTTTAGTTGAGTAATATCGATGTTTAGTCCAAAAAGTAATTATGAAGATTTTAACATACAAGGATGTCTGATTTTCCTGCTTTGAAGCTCTGTTTCCCACCCTAAACGAACTGCCTAAATCAGTTGAAACCAACCGCAGAAACAGCCGTGATGTGGTCGAAACTAAAATTAATAATTTAGGTAGAGATATGCGGTTTTAGTCACAATATTTTAAACACAATATTTAATATAATAAATATATACATTATATTGAATGTAACTTTGTGGTTGTTGTCTTGCTTTGCAATAACTGTGCAATAGTTTTGTTTCCACGAAAAATAATATGCGAATATCGTAACTCCCATAGGGGAAAGACAAATGAAAATATCCGAAGTGGAACAAATGTGGCAGAAGAAAAATAGGAAAATGTTGGCAAGAGCGATAAACCCCTTACTGCGTCAACAGCGCTTGCTGGGTGAAGCGAATTCAGAATCGGATTCGGATACGGATCAGGAAGGAGGTTCGGATTCGGACGAAGAGGCAGACAACACCGGCCACACCAGCGACCCACTGGCAGAGGCGGAGGAGTGCATAGTGTCAGGGAGAACCATGAACTTAAACAATTTCGAGAAGGTGAACTAGTAATATATTTTTTCTGGACTACAGAGAAAGTACTCTCGCACATTATACCTTATACTGTATTTGCTTTAACATGATAAAATAGCTGTCATGTCACAACTGACAATTATTGTGGTGTAACCTAAGGAAATTTTATCGATTTTCGCTTGTTTAAAGATATACAAGAGTTGGTGCGCCCAAAGGCTTGCACTCTCTTCTACTTGACGCAAATACTTTTTTATTTTCTTTTTAGTTTACACGCTAATCACAATCCATGACCAGAGACAAACTTTAAAACTATGTCTGCTTGTTGCCCAAACCTCGTTTAAATTATTCATACCGTCTAACGAGGATAATCGAGTACCATAGATAAACTTTTAAGCTTCTTATATTTAATTTACAGGTAGCTCAGAACGCGTTCAAAATGTATATCCCTCCTAACGAGGAAGCCAGCACTAAGACTATAGAGAACTTATACTGGAAGCTGGTGCTGTTCGGAGCCGATCACGTGTGCGTCAACAGCGCGTCCGTGGACTCAGGCGAAGAGGGATACGGATTCACCAAGAATAAGAACAGCCCCTATGGAAAACATCCATGGAACTTAAAGGTATTCATTACATAGGCTAGCATAGCATAGCAATTGGAGCAGTAGCGTCACAATACGGTAGCAAGGCGGCAAAGTGTCCCTGGTAAAAGGTACCCCGTCCAAAAAGTACCGCGATCAATCTTTTGGACATATATATGTATAGTATAAGTTGGTAAAGAAAGGCATCATCCAATGAATTGTCAAGAGTTTTAAACTTTAAAAATAAGCATTAGCGAACGGTGTATAAGGCAGGAAGATGTTGCAGGTGATAAGTCAAAATAACGGTAACCTGCTCCGGCCTCTGGGCCCGGTGCTAGGGCTCACGGTGCCCACGTTGCACCTGGGCATGATATTCAGCACCAGCTGCTGGCACCGTGACCCGCATGGCCTGCCCTGGATAGAGTACATGCACCAGGGGCCCGAGAAGATATGGTAATTTTATATTTCACTATACTATTTTTGTTACAATATGATGTGCATGATAGCTTTAAATATGCGCGCCACACGCTTCATCAGAAAATATAATGAAAACATCCTATCTGAAAATGACAATTTTTAAGTTGATGTTACTTAAAAAGTTGATGTTACTTAAAAAAAAAATGTCAATTTTTAAGTTGATGTTACTGTTTTTAAGTCTGTTAAAAATATCTTTATCTGAAACATGAAACATACTACTGAATAGATATCAAAGTGACTAAAATTATTATTTCCTTCCTTTCTTTCGATACCTTAAAATTATTGATTGTATTTACTTTCTCTCAGGTACGGAATACCCGATGAACAAAGCCAGAACTTTCGCAAAGCGGTCGAAATACTCTGTCCGACCGTTTGCCAGAACAAGGGGATCTGGCTGTCATCGGACATCACTATGATACCGCCCAATATGCTGCTAGAACACGAGGTCTCGCTATCAAGGATCACTCAGAGGCCGCATGAGTTTGTCATCGTGTTTCCCAAGGCGTATTCTAGTTCCATATGCACCGGCTACACTATATCGGAGAGCGTCTACTTCGCGACGCAATCCTGGCTGAGCAATATGGCTACCGTGTTCCAGGTATAATCTTATTTTTAATAAGATCTTAGTTTTGGATTTAATATTTTACTGTTCAGTTTTTACAACATATTTTATTACTTAAGACAAGCTCTAGTGTAAGCAACCCAGCGAGCATACGCTGACTTGTTGTGTGTGTGTGTGTGTGTGTGCAAAATGCTGCCATTTAGTTTGTCTCTATAGTTTTTTAGACTATGATGTTACAGCAACACAGGTGTGGACGCTAACGATCGATGAAAAATGGCTGTTTAAAAGACTTGTTCATGTTTCAGGAACTGCGAGAGAGTTGTGAGCCAACGACGTTCGCACTGGAGCAGCTGCTGATCTGCGTGGCGCGGGACGCGCGCTCGCCGCTGTGTGTACTGCAGCAAGTGCGCGCCACGCTCTCGTGTGTCATCACCGCGGAGCTTGCCGCTCGTGCCGCGCTCAAGAGACATGGTCTCCAGGTACATTCCCACGCATACAGATGCTATGTGCTCGCTCAGGGCGTGCGCCACGGTCTCGTGTGTCATCACCGTCGAGCTCGCCGCGTGCGGCACTTACAACAGTTACGGCCTGTTAGAGCACACGCACACGTATAGGTGTGTTTGGGCGTGGTGCTCGCTCTGTGCGTGCAGCAACAAGTGCGACCCAACGGGTCTCGACCATCACCGACGATCGTAAACTTTTGCATAAACACGTGATGAACATGTTTCCCACTAGACAAGTGATATCCAAAATACTACAAATGGACCCTATTTTTTTTTGTGAAAACACCCATTGTGACGTTAAAAAAATATATAATGGCGCTTAAAACGTCTCTCTCTTTTTTCTTCTATCTCTCTATTTATCTCTCTCTCCCCTAAATCTACCAATTTGACAATTTCTTTCATAAAATGAGTTCTGATTATGTAATAATATAATAATAATATCTGTGGACTTATCACACCATATTAGTCTAGCCCTGTTTTAAGTGCCTTAATGACTTGTGTTACAGATACTACACAACGGAAATATATTTAATATGTTTTAAATTTAAGAAATTTTATATATTTAAGATTTTTATTATAGAAATACATGTAATACATATATAAACATCCATGACCTAGGCGGGATTCGAACCCGCGACCTCTGGCGTAACACGCGACCGACGAACCGCCACGTTACTGAGCCAGCCGTGTTGTGAACTTACTTGCAGGTGACGGTTAATAAGGGTACGAGAGGAAAGCGAAGACTTATTCGACATCAAGACGAATGTGAAATTTGTCGAACCACGCTGTATCTCTCAAAGGTGAGTGGACGTAGAAAAAATACGGTTGCTCACTCATTTAAAGTAAATAAATGAGTAAAATATACTTATGAGTTTGAAGTATTAAATATTATCTCGGCATACCGCATTAGGGAATGACGTGAAGGTGGATGATGTAGTGTTGCTCAGTTTGAAATATATAACGAGTTATTCATCAAATTACGGGACCACAGCATATCAAGACTGCGGTTCTTCCACATACACTCAACTGATTGGTTTCCTTTTTAAGAATTAAATTTATTACACTGTTGTGCATTTTCTGTGTATGTGAGATTGATCTAAGCTCATATATGTATGTATATTTTGTTTTTAATGTCTCATACTTACTAATTATTGCTATGTGACCTGTCGTAAACGAAGTA
>JAFELO010000412.1:629802-640701 GCA_017140195.1 Eumaeus atala | reverse complement strand
AACAACAATGAAACGCGTCGACAACAGAAGTTGTGTCACTTTGCGTCGGAGTCATGTGAGAGAGATGTACTTCCCCGGACGCACCGGCCGAATTCAGCTGCAAATTTAAAAAGAATACACCGTGGTGCTACCTCACTATATCTTTTTTATCTGTTTGTATTATTTTTAACATATACGCACCGTCCTTCCGGCCCCGGGTGAACTTACTAGTTCACCCTACTGTATGACGGGCTCGTCACGGCAGGCGTGCCACCACCTCTGCGGGAGCATTCAGACGCCGTGGTGGACTATTCCGGACCTGTAAGCAACAGGACACCCTCGCGGCTGGTCGGTCTTCAACAAATAACCGGTCATCATCTCAAAAAGGAGGTCACCCCGGCATTTGGTGTGTCCCTAGCGCAGCGGACCCTTAAGACGGTTTATGTACCCGACCTGAGTGTTTGGCTGCGAGGTTGTCTTAATGCAAAAGGTGCAGTATAAAGCGCTCTCTGCAGACTCGCATCTGCATCGGTGTTAGAAAAGGCAGCTACTTACTGCCGCTGATGCTGATGACGATGATTTTGATATAAGGAGATCAACGTGCGGAGTCCATCCTAAATGATTTAGAAATAACCCAAATATAAATCACATCCTAACTATTATTCATTTTCTTCCCTTTTTCGAGGCCGATTTCTTTGTTGACGTATCGCGGGTGTACAAAATTTCAAAAATGCTATTGAAACAAGCGTATGGCGAGGCAGTAAGGTTGTAAATAGCAACGGTGGTGACAGCCAGTTATGGTATCGTTGACTCGGTTAAGTATGTTGTGGGTGTGGGTTTACCTTAGCCATTATTCACGAAACGCGCTGTCAATTTGTAAAAAAAACGAGTTTTATTGTTCCTTTGTTGTCGTAAAACATCAGCAGCATTTTAACTCAATAGGGAAAAAATAATATTTTCATTTGTATCATATTTGTGTGGAAAATTACTTATATAACATATCGTCAACGTAAAAAAAATACTATTACTTGGTTGAAATAAAAAAATCATCAACTTTGAGTATTTTTATTAAAAGTTACTAAAATAATACCTCCTCTGGAGGAGGCCTGGGCCTGTTTCAAACAAATTCAGAAACACTACAACAGACTCCACAAAACTAAACAAGTTTAGAGACTTTGGAAACAAAACTGTAGGCATTATGGAGTGCGTATTGTAACGACCTCCGGTAAATTAGTTATTGTTTGCTCTGGCTGCGTTCAATCTTTAATCTTCGATGGAGCGTAGTGCCTAATAACAAACAACGCGCCGTTCTTAAAATCGACTATTCTCTGCACATTCGGCTATTAGATTTAGAAATGAGAAGTGAATGTTTGGATTTACAATATCATCTGGTTCATATAACAAAAAACGTTTAATTGGTTCCTACTTGCTATAATAATATTACCCAAACTGAACCAACCACTACACGCAGTAGGTGCTCAGGTTGTATTGAACTTAACGACTGTTGGCATATTGAGTATGATCTTTTTAGCACGCCTTTCCCTCTGCCTACCCCATGATAATGCGTGAAGATGCGTTATTGTTTCCTTTTATTGCCACTTTATATACCATTCTCGAGAAGGTAGTTAAATCTCTTAATAACAACATGTTCAATAACCAAGTATGGCCCATCCAGCAAGATTCGGGACCAGAAAATATAGCTGTATCCACCCAGACCTAGTTATAACGAAAAAGTGCGAGCTTCAATAGATAATTGGCCTCGATTTTTAAAGACCTATATGGCAACCAATGGGGGCCACTTCAAATAAGCTTCTTATATTTTTAATTGTTTTATATTTTGGATGGGCGTGGCCCGGGAAAGTAAATGATAGTTGAAGCATGGGGAGGCCATACATTTGATGGTATAACATATGGTATAACTCCATGCAGTAGCCAGTCTGAGAGAAATGCGAGTAGCAGGAGATCGGTCGTCTTGGCGTTCATTGAAAGGGGCCTATGCCCAGCAGTGGAACGATAAGGACTAATAATGATGATGATATAACATATCCAAAAAGAACCCAAATACTGTAATGATCTGATACCTTCTCTTGGGAGGGTACAGGAGAACGCTCGTTCAAAACATATAAAGGCGCCACTAGTAGTGTAGATTATCCTGAAAGGATTACATAATTGTAACACTGAAATTATGATGAATTCGTGGATGATTTGAAGTTAAAACATGGCACAGAAAAGACCTATGTACGGCAAGTCCTGTGGCTTATATATAATTTGATCCTCAAACGCGGAGATGGCGCAGGCAGAGGCAACTGGAGCGAGGAGTTTTAATTAGAGTCGAATGCATCTTGATAACACTCCAGCACGCTCCTCTAATGAATTGAATATCAGAATACCCCGTTTTTAAACCTGTTTCAATTATTTTAAAACCTGAAGTGGCTGTGATAGTTATACATAGTTTAATGAATGCGCTTGTTTATACTATCTGCTTATTCCATTGCATTAATAATAAATTCAAGGAGTTTGAATGGATAAGAAGACTAAGATTTAAATAACATTTTCAAACCAAATATATCAAAGAAAAGGGAATTTTAAATAACGCTGACTTACAATCACTTATGTCACGGGGTCAAGAAGATCACATAAAAACCCCTTGGGAGACATGTATGTTTTTATGTATTTATTATATGAGACGAACGCTGGATACCTGATCTACACCGGGATACAGCCACCCGCGTGATGGCATGTTACGGATAGATCCGAGATGCTCGACCACAGGACCAGAAGGCTCTCGCAGTGGTTTTAGTTGGTAATGACAGTCCTGGCATGAAATTGATAAATTTACAATAAATTACCTCCTGTACCTAGGATATAATGGATTTCAAACTAAAAACTGCAGTTTATTTATGTTAAGTAAATTTTAATTAAGATCGGAGATATTCGAAAAATTCTGCATTCGGAGAGATAATAAGCGGACGTAGCCTCGAGGCGATTTGAGTTATTGCGAATAAATCGTGAGGTTCTAATTTTTTTAAATTTAAGCCAAATGTTAATAAATTAGTCTCAGTGGAAATAATAAAATGGAGACCTGTTCATCCTTTCTTATTTTTATCCGATACGATCAAGTATAGCTATTTAATAAATTGGAATAAAATAAAAGTTCCTCAAACCCACACAAGCGATATTTAACTGATAAGCCGTCACGTTTTGTGCGATATGTTAGATCCCGGAGTGCTAAAGTCAGGAAATGATGAAGAGACACCTATCCATAATACTGTATTGCAGCCTAATCGCGTCAGCTCAACGGGGGACCTTTCACACACACGATATCGTCTCGTTGCAAAGTAACAACGCAACAGACGTTGCATGTGGTTTCCGGTGCCCTATTTGTAGAAAGCAACTTGTCTACTTATGCTGATAATTATGGGTGATAGTAGTCATCGAAAAACCTTTCCCCTTGTAATATAAATAAATAAAAAATAAGGCTTGCCGACAGGTGATCCGACAGCTTGGCTACAGAATACGATAATTAGTAAATTATAGCGTAAAATGTAACTCATCATAGGCTGTTAACGTAGATCAGTCAAGATAGAGCTAACATGTTGACTTAGCAGGATTCGCAATGTTCAATAAAACACTTAACCAATCACACATGTTACAATCAAACACGTAACCAATCACACATGTTACAATCAAACACTTAACCAATCACACATGTTACAATCAAACACTTAACCAATCACACATGTTACAATAAAACACTTAACCAATCACACATGTTACAATCAAACACTTAACCAATCACACATGTTACAATCAACTTTTAGTCCCCGCCAACGGATCATGCCGTGGTATTAATTTTTCATATTCACAATTTGGAATCTCATTTTATTCCGCACAAGTGAGCAATCAACGCATTGCCTTTGTTTACGCCGACGCGTTTTATGTTTCATAAAAGATATTGTAGAGCGACAGCATCCACGTAACTGTACCTCGTTGCATGAAAATTTTAGTACGATGTTCACTGCAGTTTCCGCGCAATTTCAGGGTTTATTTCTGTTGGAATGAAAGCTAATAGCATACGTTTTCTGTATTATATATGCTAAACATATACAATTACATGTACTGTCTTATAATGACGAATCTAAATTCACTTTAGATATATTTTCGACAACAACTTAAGCATAAGTTAGACAGGAATCAGTATTTACAACAAAGTTCCATCAGACATCCATTAAACAGTACATGTTATCTTCCTTCACTCAACACGAAACCACCGGAACAGCCTTAGCGGAGCTAAGCTAAGGAACATTTGACGATGTGAGGGGAAGAACAACTGGGGTGTTGCCGGCTCGATCCGGTTGCGATTTCGCAACGACACTAGATGGGCGCGAGAAACTCCTTATAACCTTAAGTCTCCATGTGTGGACCAATACACTTTCCAAATTAATACAAAACGCCTTTTTTAATATATTTTAAATGTAAAAACAAACAGTCAAATCTCTTGTGTCTAGCGACCCCCATATACATCCATACACTTACTATGTGAATTTGTGGCCCTCCTTATCTAATCCCATTATAGGTTATTGGAAACACATAAACCTCACAAAACGCGACAGTGTAGTTGTCACTTGGCGGAGTATCACTTGGGTAGTTACCTGTCATGTTAATCCCATTGGGCTTCAATGCCTCTACCTCGCGCGATACTAGATACTACTGTTTTTTATAGCATAAGGCAAGCAAGCAGTCGGAGCCTTTTGATGACTACCTACGCCCCTGGACATTCGCATGATTGTTACGTAGACTGCCCCCCTATTATCCCCCCAATGGGCTATCGAATGCTAAAAAGTCGCACGACACGTGAAAGCAACGCTGTCAATTTAAGCTGGTATCATAAGCGAGAGGTGTTTCCATGGTCGTGCATGGAACTGAATTATACTACGAATATAGAATTAAACTTTATTGACAGGCAGACAGACGAGGATGTGTTATTTAATCGCTTCACTTAACCACATGCAGTTCTTGAAATTTTATTTTTAAGTAAAAGCAACTTAAATAAAGCTTTCAACATTTCAAAGTTTATAGATATTTTAATAGCATAGCTAATAAAAATAACTATAAACTTTGCACAATAATAATAACTAAAGAAGCACAAATAACTCTCAAACATTGTATATGTTTTTATCATAAATTATTCAAACAAATTAAATCACTTAAATAAAAATGACCTCGCTCTAAAGATGCCGCCATACAGTTTCACGTTATGGCAGTTGAGTTTGTGAGTTTGCAGTGATCCATTATAGAGTATTAATAAATTAGGGCAACACATATGTGTATAAATTACTCGGATATCTATGGACGTCAGAGGTCATCCATGTAAGAGCACGTATACAGAAAAAAACTAATTATACAATCGGCTAATATAGTATTATCGAAATAAGTGATGTTCACATAAATAATGTGAAATATGCTTATTATTGAACAGCGGAGCAACAGAATGTGCACAATCCAAACAAAAGCAAAATCCATCATCATAATTATCAGTCCTTATCGGTCCACTACTGTGTATAGGATTCTTTCAATGGACGCTAAGGCGGCCGATCTCCTGTTACTCGCATCCATCCCGGACCAGCTATTGATATCGGAGATATATATACGGAGATCGTGTTTCCATCACGGCTTCCACTCCAGAACCCTAATGGCCCGAACAACAATCAGTACATCATAACAAACAACAGTAATCCGAACAACTTTAACATTATATCATTTGACTTCACGCCAATGGTTGATACCGTAAATTTAATTTGTCAGATTAACAGAGCGATCAGATGGCGTGTACAATACTGAAGTGCGAAGGTCTGCAGTTAGTGGTGATTGTGACGAGGGTTCGTGTCGATGCAAATTAGCCTCATAATGATCTTTGAGTTCACAATAATTGGGATGGAAAACGTTGAAAGCACTTCGTGGGTAACATTTTCGAGCGATGAAACTGAAATTGCTAGAAGGATAATGAGACGTGACCCGTTTTGTTACATCCCTATTTGTCTTTTAGTATGTACTGGGCTCGGCCAGCGTTTGTGTATAATCTAACAGTATCAATGACGCTATATTTCTTTTTACAAAATATTGACTTAGTCACAATGTGTCTCAACTATGTCATAAAAATAATTCTCAAGAAAGATTTACAAATCCTAGCACTCGAGATAACAAAAATTAACAAAACTGTTTAACTCCTAAAGCAAACCTTAGAAAATTTGCATCCTTCCCTCTGAGCACCTACGTCCTAAGAATGTAAAATTTGAAAGCTTTTCGTTTTCATATAATATGTTATTATATCTGACTCTTAGTCTAGCGATAAGCATGTTCAGCCACAAGGGTTCGAGTCCCGGGTCGGGCCAAAGTGTTATTGGGATTTTTCAATTTCTAACAACAGACCGGTGTCAGGAAAGTGGCGGCGTTACCCCCCTCGTGCCTCGGAGAACATATTAAGGGGTCGGTACTGCGCTTCACATGATACCGCCGTAAAGTGACAGCTACACTGTTGACGGTGGCTCGAGTTGGAGTAGAGGAGGAACGGATGTCTATCATACACTTATCCGGAGCCAGTAGTCATCAAAGTGTAATTGGTGTGTTATTCACATGTACCTGCGCATTCATTTTATATGACTTAGATAGGTATACTTACGTCTTGTAGTCAATACCTCATATTGCTTAGCTGATCATGGTTGATTCATATCCTTGGCAGCCTGCTTGTTTGTCAGTTATTTGATATAAATGTGGATTTTGTTGACGTTTAGTAAATAATATTTTAAACTATGAATCGAACATGAGTTTATTGATTTTAACCCTTTTGAAGAATCGGTACACTTTAACAAAGAACTCAGATGTCAAAGTAATATTTAATAAAATCAGGTGGAAAAGAGAATAAAATTCTGATCTCGTTGTGTTATCTGTGTGGTCCTTTATGTATATTCTTTACATCTGTACCGATATTATATTCTGTTCGTTTTGTTATATGTGTCGAGTTTGTTATACCACTTAGTCTACTTTTCAGTTAGACGGCGCAAGCAGAGTAGCAACTAGTGAGTTGAGTGTTGACTCAGCTCTCTGGGCTACTTATATTGACGCAATCACCAAATATGTAATAATACATATAGCGTATATGTCTACAATCCCGTATCCCTCCCTTGGGAACGCACCGGAATAGTAATTATGTGGATATTCATGGGCGTCGGTAGTCGAAAAAGGCTCCTATTTCCTGTTTCCCCCCTTATTATAATTTATCTCAATTACAATGGGATCCCAAATGACTTTCAATTAGTATGTTTAAAAATACAAATGATTTGAGAGAGCTAATGATACGACGTTACACTTTGTGTCTGATTTCTGATAACTTACCGCAGTGCGCCGTCTTCGACTATGAGCCGAGTAGGTCCAATTTAGTTTATATCTACTTTAGTCTGTACCTTTGCTATATATACTACTTTCTTTTTAAAACTCACCAAGTATGAATCACTTGAAAATATAATTTATAATATATGATTTACTAATTTTAGACTTTTAGTTATTTTAAACACGCGCTTAATTGACTCGCGAAACAGATTGTCCAACGCAGATGATAATATTGTTTCAGCATATTTTTTATGTGACTATAGATTTATCTGACACGTAATAAAAAAAAAAAGTGTTCCGCTTGAATACTTTGTAAATACTCGTCAAGAAGTTTTATTGTTGCAGTTACCTTCCATGGCGTAGAAAAGTATCAACTACACATAAATATTTATATTTTTTATATGACCGCGTACATATTATCTCCTAGTGACTGAGCGCGGCTCAGCTGCGCGCGATAAAAAACTAAGTCCTCGTGCGTCTCGTTAGCTGAACCACTCTAGTACATGTATTTACTACTTAAATATCTTAGGAACAGGTAGTGCCATGCTGGAAGGTGGGCAACGCATCGGCATAGTAATTTAGTGGATTTTCATGGGCGTCGGTAACCGTAAAAAGCCTGCAATTGCTCGTTCTTGGCATACAGAATTCTTGCCCTATTTTTCTCTTCACCTCCAATGGGCATAGGTTTTTACTCAAAAGCCGCCAGAAACGCAACAGCATAGCCGCTACTTTAAAGCGGTGTTCACTCCACGCAAGTGTCGGTTCAGTTCAGTTACATTCTCGCATTGCATAACTGTGATTATTTTTTATAACGTAAAGCTTTGGTAATGACAAAATGGCAGTGGGAAGCACACGTTTTTATTCAGAACACTTTTTATGGGTGAATAAAGTCCAACGAAACAGTTGTATTCATTAATACTCCATGAACAGACAGCGACCAGGCGACAGTACTGTTTTAATACATTTTTTTTATTTTAAGATAACATAATATAACCGTCGCTTGAGAGATTATGATAATTTTATTCATAACATAAAAATAGACTTATGAAATTTTTGTTTTTAATTAAAAATTGTACTGCGTGTTTATCTGGTCTAATGAGATATGAAAGCGGAAGTAAATGACATGCACGAATCACGACCAGAAAGCTTACAGTCACAGATGATAGATTTGGATGGGAGTATGGGAAATAACAGAAAGAGGACTAGGGACGATAATTCATCTGAGGACGGATGGACAAATGTACCTACGGGAAAAAAGCGGGGAGAAAGGCTAAAGACGCTCAGGAAATCCCAAATATTGAAGTATGTGTAGTAAGACCTAACGCGTTGCCTAAATAGTTTGCGTTAGAAAGATTGTTTAGTTTGCACAAAATTGGTAACATAGCCCGCATAAAATATTTAAATCCTACAAAATGGTAGTTAGTTCTGATAATGAACGTAGTGCTGAGCAATTTTTACGCATTCAGGCATTTTCTAAATTAAATTGGAAGTGCTATTATAGAACTTCAAAAATATACTTATCTCATGGTGTTGTAAAAAATATAGAACAAGACATGCTAGAGGAAGAAATTTTGCATAATTTTACATGCCGTGACTACGATCTTGTCTCCGTTAAAATACTCAATAGGCGCGATGTGAACGAAAATGGCAGTTCATGGATTAACAGCGAAACGATACGAATCGCTTTTCAAGGATCATGTCTGCCCTCCTATGTGTATATTTAAAGTGTCCGCATTAAAGTCGGGCCGTATATATTTCCGGTGGCGCAATGTTCTCGTTGCTGGAAATTTGGACATCCCACTAAATTTACCCTAGCAAAAAAAATATTTGCTCTAAATGTTCAAAAAACCACGAAAACCGTTATACAACACTATTGTACTATGTTAGTTGTAATATGTCCCACATACAAAAAGGAAATAAGAATTCCCTTATTCTTAGCAAATGCTAATGTCAGAATATAATATCACATATAGAAAAGCTCTTTCCGTATATGTTCCTGTTTCGCCGACTACAGAGACAGGGACTAACCATGATATCCCTGACTTAACGAAACAACCACTGCCAGAGGTTGTTAACGTTCGTGATAGCTTACTTACATATGCGGAGAAGTTAAAATCTGGCACTAGTTGTAATAGTGATATTTAAGGTAATAGTATCGCAGACATTACAATTGCAAGAGTTACTTCTGAACTTATGAAAGACGTAAAAGAGAACCGAGTGGACGAAAATAAAGAATGTCTAGGTAACAGCGGGAAAAGACAGAGGAAGAAGAAAAGCACAAAGCCACGAGACAAGACGTTTGGCCCAATTGAACCATCTGACTTGTCTGTAACGCGCTTGAGGCTATATCTTGTAGTCTTCGTCTTATTTATTGGAAGGCCAACACCAAACGAATATAGTTTTATATGATGACTACTGGCGCCAACATACATCGTAACATCCCCATAATTTTTACGCAGATGTTGCTCTGCTTCCGTCAATGAACACCGAACGCGCACCAACACACGTTGCTGACGAGACTGACTACATTGCCTCACATGGAAACCAAGCAATTTTAAATGTTAATCCTGTAAATAGTCCAACCTATTCAACATAATTTTCCCACGTTAGTGTAATTTGTAGAATTAAATCTGGTACTCCTAGTCACCCAGGTGAGTCCGGTTATCCGGGTAATCCCAATGGGCGGAAATGTGACCGACAGATTGCGTCCGTCCGGACTTAGACGCACAAAATACGACACCAACTTACAAATTAATCCCTGAGTCAGTAATTCTCTAATCTCGCCGATCTCCGAGTTACCTTTGGTACATCGGCTAAGGCGCTAAAATTACTAATAATGTTCTATGATTGGAATAATCACCATTACGCCGTGTTCCACACCATGTCTCATTGTAGTCAAATCGGGCCGTCTCGACCGGGACAGACTAAACAGTGTGTGGGACACACTGTTTAGACAGACGATAGGGTCGTGTTACATGCATTGTTATAGAGCGCCCAAACAATCATATATTATCTGCTGCTACCAAGCTTACCTAGGTTCGCCAATCATGGCTAAAAAGAATCAAATTACGTAACTTAATGGCCACAGCTCACTGTAAGTCGTTTAAATGTTCAATACTGTTCCAGAGAACAAAAGACATGCCCGTCATAAGTCCTTGTGAAAGGATTGTCTAATTTGAAGTTAAATCCCATCATCAAAGAGTACGTGAAACACTAGTCTATAGAACGTTATTACAGTAACAGCTTCCTGCTCTCTTTTATTGAAACCGAAAAATTGCGGTGAAACTAAAGTGTACATCGTGCTAAAATTTTCATACAACGAGGTACAGTTGCGTGGATGCAGTCGCTATACAAAATCTCTTATAAAACATAAAACCCGTTGGCGTTTACAAAGGCAATGCGTTGATTGCTCACTTGTGTCCGAAAAACTCATTGTCGGACGAAATGAGATTCAAACTATGAAAAATAAACGCTACGGGATGATCCGTTGGCGGATTAACAGTTGATTGTGAACATGTGACGCGCAACGCAGGG
>JAFELO010000412.1:619078-629771 GCA_017140195.1 Eumaeus atala | reverse complement strand
GGGGGGCTCTCGTGATTCATCCTGTCCGCGTTATATCGACTGAACGGCGAAAATAATTTATTTGCAGTACCTTCTGTGGTAGATTTGTTTATTACTTAAATCGTAAAGGAGCCAAAGGAGTAGTGCAATTATTTAATAGCAAGCAGATATTTTTTATAATTTATAAAATGGGCAAACGAGCAGTATACATTTTACTGACTACTGACGCACATAGAAATCTATATAATTGTTACGTGGATTTGTTACCATCCTGCACCGTGCCACAACGTGGATGGTTCCATCTTCCCCTGAGATAGTCTACGTAATGAACCCATTCGTGGTAGTAAACAATTCACAAAATTCAGACGCCTTGCTATGCAGAGTAGCCGATATGGACCGGAAAATGGATATATTGCCACCATTCATGTAGTTGGTGAGGAGCCGGTGGCCCGTGGTAGGGGAAAGGAAGAAGGCAAGCAAAACAAACCATAGATATGCGGATGTTGTCATGCGTCAGAATTTTCTAAATAGCTCCGATTTCTCGATTCTCCAGCTGTTATTTGAGAAAGTGATCCCCACATTGGTCTTGTCACTGCAAATAATTTATTAACATTTGATTTAAATCACGAAAATGTAGAATCTCGCGTTAGATCCGCCACAACTCAAATCGCCCCGAGGCCACATCCGCTCATTATCTCTCTGAATGCGGTTTTTACGGATATATCCGATCTTAATACAAGTTAACCTAATTTACAAAAACTGCATTTTTTAACTGATAGGCTCATAGTTGATTTTAATATTTTAAGCGCTAAATGTCCATTGAATTACTCCTCCAAGCGGCAGTGACTATAATAAACATGCATTTAAATTGATTTCGAATGTTAAACTCACTTTATAATAAAATGAAATATTTAATTACTAATTGCTTGTACTGGTTAAATCGATTTATGTAGACTAATGGTAAACGTGTAAGCCTCGTTTTCTGTCGGATACACTCTTCGCATCTGACACATGTTACAACGGGTGACAGAGTGGTGATGCCTCTATTTGACTCCAGCAATGAAAATTCCCCTCATTTATACTTTAAACTTTTTAACATTTCACTGTTCTAAATGAAATGATGTGAGTGTTCACATGTATTTCCAATAAACCACAAACAGTGTAAGCCTAGTCAAACTAACTGTGTTCTTAATATTGTAAGACGTTTTTTTTTCATAGCATAAGGGGCAAAGGAGAAATCGGTGTCCTTTGATGACTACCAACGCCCATATATATTCAAATTATTGTTACGCAGACGCGTTACCCTCCTATCATCCCTCCAATGGGCCAACAAATTATAGTGATAGCTTATGTCCTCACCTCACAGTTACTGCAGAGCACGTTTCTGGGAGTATGGAGCACATAGTTAACTACATGAAATAATTGTCCGTCCGCAGGTTAAATCAAAGCTAAGTCAACTGTCCGCTGATGACGTCAGTTAAAATTAAGGTCAATTTTCTTACAACAGCGCGAATTCGACATAAAACTTTTTAATATTCTGCTTCCAAATGAAAACTACGCGATCTTAGAAGTAAAAGAGTCAAGTACCCCTGATTACATAGCCATAAGAATGAGAAAGGTTTTTCTTAGGTTATATAGTAAATATTCCTGACACAGAATGTCATATGCTATTTTCACATGACTGAGCGACATGTGCTGACATAGCGTCTTAAAGTCACACTAGAATACAAAATATTAGATAAATTATAATAAACATGAAAGACGTTGCAGTCTGCAGTCTGTTGACTGCTCTTCAATGTAAAAGTGTTTGTTTCGACGTAAATCAAAAGATTCTAAGTTTAAACGCATTTTATGAACGGACGACTTCCACGTTCAGTCACGCGCTATCGCGACGTGAATACGAGAAATGACAATACCTGATAATATAAAGATAAGCATGCTCAGCCACCGGTTGTGACGTGCCAGTTTCGAGTGCCTTGACAGACAAAAATTCAATTGGGATTTTTCTGTGCCTCGGAGCGCACGTTAAGCCGTCGGTCCTGGGTCTTCGGTTGTGTGCGTAGAGATCGGAATAGAGAAAAAGTACAATATAGTGCACATGTGTCTGCGGCACACACATATGCCATATAAAATGTCCCTCACAGACACTGGAATAGAAGCCTGACTAGTACATATCTAGAAATGGTACGTCATAGGCGAAGTCTGGCTAGGACGAATTAATTGACAATGTTTCTGTCGTTGTTGCTAAGTCTCATAACAGCTTCATTACAACACTGGAATAGAAGCCTGACGAACCTTCCAATTGCCCCGGGATGAACTAGAGAAGGGTATGTTAGGTTCCGTACTCGAAGCATCACTAGCGATCAAAATCGACTAAAGCCATCGACCGCTGAGGGGATCAGATAGAGGACTAGGCTGCATTGCTTAGGGGCCACGTCGGCCACTAGGGCGGCACCGACAGATGGAGGTAAATTAAATTAAAGAGTGTCATTCTTGTTTACGCACATACCTGACTTTGTTCAAGTGACTATTATTCTTCAAATAATGTTATTTGTTCTTATACGAAGACATTTTTCTTCAGGCATTCAATTAACTCAGATATTTTTAATTATCACATGAGATGTATCAAAACATTTTAGTTTCTTATCGCTTTTCCTCCAGGGATCGTCTCAAAATATAATTATGGCGATTGCGACAGGTACATGAGTTTTATGTGGGGATTTGTATTTAGGTTTTACCATGATAAGAACTCATTAAATTGTTCAGCTGATAACATTAATAATTAATTAATAGCTTATTATACCTAATCTTGCCATAAATATTGAAACAAAGAAGAAAATATATTTGAAAATAAAATTTATAACAGTACGTTTGGTTAATACACGAACTAAAAATATAAAAAGCTTATTAGAAATGGCTGTAATACAGTCCATTAAATTTTTGGGGCCAGTTATCAGTAGAAGCGCGCACACTTTGCATGGGGTAATTCTTCACTGCCAATCGTATGGATTCTTTTTGGGACTTCATGGCGTCTATAAGAAGCTGTATTCTCTAAAACTGACCATAAATCATAATCCAGCGAATTAAGGTCGGTACTACGGACGAAGGGAAGTATTCAGCTCTGATCAAGTCCGAAACGTTCGTTTTTTCATTTATAAAGCACGCGGTATGATAAAAATATAATGTTAACAAAATTTATGTTAAACAGTTTTGTGTGAAATCAATCTCTACAAGAAAAGAGCTTACTCCCATCCTAAAGTACGGCCACGCGCCTGCATGACCTGGAGTCGTGCGGACCTCCTATACAAAAAAAGCGTAGCGCTATATCACGCTTTGTAGCTAAGTTTTTTCGCGTATAATTTTCTTGCACCTTCATTGTCCTCATCTCCTCATCCCCTCAAATGGGCCATCGGAAGCTTACAAACCACATACAACTCTACAGCACTTTACGGCCCCAATTCGTCTGCAATAAGCACGGCACCTCTACATGAACACTATGCGCTTGTGTCCGCTCGCATGCCTATGCGATACAACTGCGTCGTTAGCTAGTCTCAACAGAGGTTAGCATCAATATATCTAGTTCAACTGAGGACTCTATTGTTTCCTTACTCTATTGTTGCGCAATTAAATGAAATAATTTAATAGGAGAAGAATCGTCTTGTATCAGTTGTACGATACTCTTGACCCCTTAGTCTCTGATATGCAAAGCCTGCACGATCCTACTGTCAGTGACAGTAAGCCGCCGGATATTCCCAATTCCCTCTTCTATGTCATTTTGTTTATAAATAACAATTTAACTCGAACAGAGTATTGATTATTTATAAACTTACATAAGATGTATTAAAACAAACTCAAAATCTAGGAGCAGAAGATAGGCATGCTCATCTCTGTAAGTGACCTCTTCCAGCCAAACCAACAATACTTACTGCGGATATTACAGTTAACAAACGAGAGTTATTGCTATCCAAGCATAGAGACAGTATGGAAAATTTCAAATGTTTCACAAATATTATGGTTTTATAATCATAAGAGGCTTCTCTTATGATGTTTGTTATGGGTTTTTAAACAACCGCTTCCACTACATTTTGGAGTCGGTGATGTGCCTCATAAGTACTTCAAATATTAAAATAAATTTGAAACAGGGTTAAAATGCAATCTTCTGATAACTACTTAAATCATTATTCAAGATCGACTCTGATTAAAACTCCCCGCTCCAGTTATCTCGCCCACGCCAACTCCGTGGTCGAGAACCAATTTTTTTCAAGATGTTCCACTATTTTTATATTTCTTATGTTACATTTTAAAGCTCAACTTAATTTTGGCAATATTATTTTTTATCATTGATTGAAATAGTGTTGTCATTCTGGCGAATAGTTTTACTAATTATAAAATGCATTATCTGCGGTAACACAGCCTAGCCCCGCGCCAAGTACCACAAAGACTTGTGACACAAGACAGACAAAGAAATATAATCTAGGATATTAATATTTTTTATAAAAATAAAATAAATTATATTATAAATAAGAGCAAAATTGTATTAGTGTCGGTCTAATTTTAAATCATTAATAATTCCAAGGAAATGCAATTTGTGATTGGCCTATTAGCGTGGACGATAGGAGGGCGACGCATATGCGTAACAATCATGCGAGTGTCCATGGGCGTTTCACACTCGTTTGCCCCCTTATGCTTTCAAAGAAATCAAGATTTATTATTTAGGAATTACTTATTTATTATAGACAGGCAAACATTCTTTATAGATAAACAGGCATCTGTGACTTGCACGACTTGCGCAAAGAAGCACACAATTGTTACGATTGCCATACTCATAACAAATGAAAGTATTGACTTATTGTGTTAACGATATGTTATGGACTTGAGAACTTCAGTCATTATTCACAAATGTGTTCACAGTAAAAATACTTACTGATTTATGAGAGCCATTATAGAGTGCAGATTACAACGACCTCCGTTACAGGGTCTAGTGCTTGTTCTACCTGCGGTCGAGGCCCGGGCTGATCTGCGCGCGTCTGCTCTGTTATAAACAACGGAGCTCCTTAACAAGGCTATTATCTGAACATGCGGAACGTGAGACAACTTTTCAAACCGCATTGAATATTAATAAGTGCCCGTAACACGCCTCTATAGCGAATCAACTATTTTTAAATAACTGGGGACGCCCATTGAGCATAGCACAAATTACAGCACATTAACATATCACTACTCGTGTCCCCCGCTGAGCATGGAGCTTGGGAGCTTTGAGCAACTTCCTAATTCATGTCAGAAACAATAGTGAACGGAAAAGAAACGGTGGTACCGTATGAGTACCACATAAATGGTTCTACTTACTTATGCTGGCCATAAATATTGTCACAATTAAAAAAAATATTCCATTTGAATTTTATATTATAGTACTAAGACAGGAATAAATATTATCAAATAGTACTAATTTTGTAAAAGATAGTTAAGCTCCTTAACAAAACCGTATTCAATAACCAAGTGTGGATCCTTCAGCAAGGCTCAGGACTAGATATGGACTGTATAGCTCGATCCTCCCAATCTTAGTTAAAACGAACGCTCCGAACTTGATCAGAGCTGAAGGCTACCCTACATCTAGTCCCAACCTTAATCCACTGGACTTGATCAGAGCTGAAGGCTACCCTACATCTAGTCCCAACCTTAATCCACTGGACTTGATCAGAGCTGTAGGCTACCCTACATCTAGTCCCAACCTTAATCCACTGGACTTGATCAGAGCTGAAGGCTACCCTACATCTAATCCCAACCTTAATCCACTGGACTTGATCAGAGCTGAAGGCTACCCTACATCTAGTCCCAACCTTAATCCACTGGACTTGATCAGAGCTGAAGGCTACCCTACATCTAGTCCCAACCTTAATCCACTGGACTTGATCAGAGCTGTAGGCTGCCCTACATCTAGTCCCAACCTTAATCCACTGGACTTGATCAGAGCTGAAGGCTACCCTACATCTAGTCCCAACCTTAATCCACTGGATTGTGATCTATGGTCAGTTTTAGAGAGTTCAGCTTGCTCTAAATGCAATGATTACTGAAATTCCCTAAAACAATCCATATGATTGGCAGTGAAAAATTTCTACTAGCCTCAACATTTAAATAACTGTATTACAGAATGAATGAATGAAGACTACTTCTAATAAGCTTTTTATACTTTTAATTATTTTATACCTATGCATTAAAGTAATGCACCGTAAAAGTAAGAAATGTTATTTGCAATTTTTTTTTGTTACATTGGATTTCATGGAAAGTTTGACCGCTGTCCAGCAATATTCAAAATAGTTTCAAATAAGAGGGTAAGTATCTATCATCGCTTGTTACATAGAGTCTTGCAAAGATGTGATACGCCCGAAGTCTACTACGGCGCTACGGGAAATTCAAGCTGTAAGAATTGAACTCTTAATTAATTTTTAAATAATATTATATTGTTACAGTCGTGATGATATCCTACTTCATCATCTATATCTTCCATCTTATATTGGACCAGATCTTCTTGTGTAACCAACCTATTTCCCCTCCATCTAGCTGTTCGTCGTCAAAACCAATGCATCAATGTGGTTAGACGGTTAGACAAATATAAATGAAAAGTTGTTGCATTCGAATTGGTCTTAATTTTATGAATGAAACATAATCTTAATAACGACGTCTCTCTTTAGTATCGACAGTGCTGATAATAGGGGCGGGGACGGGATGCACCGTGCGCTAAACCACGGTTAAGATAGTAATGCTATGAACCAAAGGAAGAAATTATACCTATAGACATCAGGAAAACGTGGCGACATCTAAAAGCTTTGCTCTCATTTACCCTATAGGAGTTATATAGAAATAAATTATTAAAAAATTTAACAGTGTCTAGAAATGTGCGAATGTTTTTTTGTTGTGTACTTTTATTTTGTTGTTATAATGTTAGCATTAACGCGAAATCAGTCCTGCGGTCATCTTTCGTTACAGACTTTTGCGCTAAATAATAAAAGTGACTTACTTTGATGATTATTTTAAAATTGCAGTACTATTTTTAAATTGTTTAAATTAATTGCCTTGGTTTAACTTATGTGTACCCCTCGACGACCCACTGCTATCCTCTATGTTCATTCATCCCTTTCAATAAACATGAATTTAAAATATTTTCTATATTTCTTACAACTCAAATATGTTGTAACATAGCGGTTGCCATGAGGTAGGCATAAGAAGATCGGTGTGACTGGGCCTGCTCGAGATGTCGAGTAGAATTTTAATGTGCTACCCACGCAGCGCTAATGGACGCTTCAGCAGACAGACGGCTGAATACACAAACAGCCTGTGCTCTCTGTGTATATACTTAGCTCTAAATGAAAATAAGCCTGTCTATTTTTGTTAGGGGGGGGGAGACAATTATGCTAATGTTCATGGGCGTCGGTAGTAGGTTAGTCGCCGTACTGAGTAAAAGAGATTACATGTTATGCTCTCCCGCTCCCGCCCATTTGTAACATTACTATGACCCAGCACGTTTCTATGACGAAATATATTTTTCTGGACTGAACTAGCGTCATCGATTTAAAAGACATAACGATGCTAATTATTCTAGTAATGAATAAAAAAAATCTCTCGTTTTCTCTTGAAAATAAAGTCCTATAATGTAATTTATAATGTAATTAAAATACTATAAAGTTATTTTCATCTATATTAAAACATATATTTAGAAGAACGGATTGGGAGACATCTGGAATAAATATAAATGGAGAAAAGCTTAACCATCTTAGAGTCACCGATGACCTGATTCTGCGTAGCGAAAATCACTTTTGTTTGAGTATGAATATAGAAAACACAAAATTGATGACAAATTATAGGCAAACACCAATTATATTCTAAACTTCTGACAAATTGATCACATTGACCAGTACACATATCTGGAACAAATCCTTTCTCCGGTTAACCAATTGCAAAAAAAAAATTGACACCAGAATCAGCAGTGCTTGGAAGAGATTTTGGTCTCTCAAAGGGTTAATGAAGAATCCATGTATACCGACGAAAGATAAGACCATAATATTCAACACCTAAGCCCTAAGTAACTACCCGAAAACAGAGCTTAAGGTCTGTCGGAATAATATGGAACGGAGTATATTAAATATAAAATTAAAATATAAATATAACTAGTAGATACAAGAAGCCAAACTAAAGTTTACCATGTAACAGTAACTGCAAAAAAAAGAAATGGGACTGGATGGGCCATGTGATGTAATGATGTGGTATCCCCGAAATGGAGAAAGGAAGAAAGGAAGCCAACGATTAATGTGGGAGGATAAAATAAAAGAAACATGCATGAACAAGCTGGAGAACAAAATGCCATATATAGGAAAGTATATATAAAACCCTAGGGGAAGCTTTTACCATTGGGCAATCTGATACGGAAAACGTTACCGTTGTCGATAACTTTTAAGTTGTAACAATAGTTACAATAATATATAGAAAAAAAAACCTTTATTTATGTTCAAATAGTATTAATAATTCATGTTAATTAAATGAGAAATTTATAAAAGAATTATTCGATATGATTACTTAATACTGAAGATGCGTACGTATAATTATTCAATGATATTTGTTAATTTACACTGTATGTAATTTTAAACTTAATGTATGTGTCAGAAATAAAGACTATTTGGTTTAATTTGAATGTAATTTAGCAAACCTAAATTCCCGCGCGCGCACATTCAGTAGTCAAATCTAATCGTAAACAAAACAAAATGGTATTTGAACCGTACTGTCGTAGAAAATACGAAATAATGACAACCTCTGTGATAACTGCGCCGCGGTACCTACATGCGGGGCGGTTGCCCACCGGCCGCAGTAACTACGAGTCTGGGCTCATTACATTGTTACATTTGAAAAATAACAAGACGCTTCAATACCAAAAGCTTCATTACTTTTGTAGACCACACTAATATGGAATTGAACATGATAAAGACCACGCACGAAAAAAAATTATATGGTCTATGTAGTGCCTAGGGCCGATAGCTTGGAAAAAAGGAAACATTTAAATTCGTTGGAAAAAAGGAAACATTTAAATTCGTTGGTTGGTTCAGTTTCGCTGATCTTTTTCGTTTCTACATCAGATGTCAACAGATCTTTAACTTTTAAACTGCTAAGCTGAAAAACATCTGTAGAGGTGTCTATTCTATATTTCTTTTTGTATGGTCTGGCTAGTCCCTGAAGGTTCTACGTCAGGTCTTCTCGTGTTCTAAACAACCTGAACCCTGTATGCTATCTAGGTTAATTAGCTATCCCTGCCATAGTTCAAGCCTTGTCGTGGCGGTGGGGCTTAGTAGCCTGGGGTGAACCCAGGCGAAGCCAATTGAACCGACGGGGATCTTTGCACCCCTCTTATAATAAGAGGGGTTTAAAGATCAGGAGGAGGAATCGCTCTCGGTACCCCTCTTACAAGAAGAGAGCACCTAAGAGCAGCAGGAGGTGGCGCTTTTGAGCACGGGTCCCTAAGTCGGTGGGGTTGTCCTATAGTGCGGGTCAACCCCATCTGTGAAGGTGGAGCTGGTCTCTTAAGGTGCTTACTAGCTGTCGGAGTGCCCTGATGATTGTTGTACCGGAGCACCTCACCAAGGGCGGCAATCGCGGTGTTTTTTGTGGGTATTCGGCACTATCATGAGCCGCGAGTCCCACACATTACTGGACCCCACCCAGGGCCGGTGAAGGCGCGTAAATGCGTTTCCCCGCGTCAACAAAAAAAGAAGGTTTATTAGCTATACAACACACAAAAATTCATTTATATCCGTCCGGTAGCTCCAGAGATTAGCCTGCACAAACAGACAAATATACAAACATGTTTTTTTTTCAAATTCTTTCTCCACAGATATTACTTTATCACTGCAAAATATTTGTTTTTGAAAAGTATTGAATGTATAGAAACATTTTTTTATTGTTTTATTATATATGTAATACTCACAAGCACTTTTGACAAGCTATCTTTCGCTCCCTTCTACTTAAGGAATTCCACTATAGGGATCGTGCACTTAATAAAAGGAGTGCGTTAGCCTAATTTCTCGCGATATCTATAATCTCTCGTGTTCAATATATACAATGAATAGAAAAGTAGACAGAAAATTACACGCTTGCTGCTCCTGCCAACATTAATTACATTACCCAAAAAGCGCGCATTTTAGCCTTTACTTTGGCGCGATACGCATGTCCTTATAAACTGACAACTGTTTAAGATTTTTGCTAAAGTAGTGGTTATGATTTCCAAATAAAAGTACAAAAATATGTAATATAGAATAATACATAATAAAAAATATGTAATATATAATAAGTATAATATATAATAATTAAAAATAAATGGTTATATCTTAAGGCCTGGGAAATATTAACCCTTACTTTGATTTTGTTCACTGTGAGAAACATATGAGAAAAAAAATGATTTCGTTATATTTTTACACCAAATTCGTATTTTTTGTAATATTATCATACCGTATATAATATTTTTAATAGTAAAAAAATAGTCTACGCACCTGGCAACACTTTTACTTGTCATTGTCAAAGCAAAATGTCGGCGCCTCGCGGGTCGTCTATTTTCCGCAAGGTAAATATAAAGATTTTACTTGATTTTCTATTGTTTCAAGTATTTTAATGCTTTCACTAACTTATCTATTTGTTATATTTTGGTGTGTGAATTATGTGCCTTTATGTGAACCCT
>JAFELO010000412.1:601255-614817 GCA_017140195.1 Eumaeus atala | reverse complement strand
GCTGTTACGTATAAAACCTTTAATCATTCCTTGTTTTCAAAAATATCATTGTTTTACTTCATATTAAAAATGTAAAATTAAATTTATATGTTCCACTGACTGTTCAGGTATTTTCTCCCCTAAGTTTAAAATTCAAATTATTCTTAAACAAGCACAAGGTACATTACATACGCCGTGGAGATCGTTAAGAGAGTTTGATTAGTCTCAGAGTTCTCCTCCAGCAAACGTCAGAAGGGGAAGCTCGCTAGAGCAGACGCTAGGAATTATAGGCGGGAATAATTGTGGGTCTAATTTCGTATCGATCATAATAAATCTATATTTAGTATTTAACCAGGTTTTTGTTACGAAATGAAAATAATGTGAAGATACGTTTTGCAAGTTGTATTGTCATGCTGCACTGCTGAAGTGGATCCGCAGGACTTGGGACTACTCGCTCACGTTATACTGATTTAGAGTAACAAATGTTATACTGTTACATTTTACACTGACCTTATACTCTTAACTTAGATTTAAACAGTAAGTGACGTCACTACTAACGACGTGCCTGTTACAGAACGGAATGTGGTACAGTCATAGTAGTAGCGGTCGTCCGAGACCTGCAGGTAGCAGAGGTCTCATTTACTTATGAGCTAAGCTCGTTGAAAGAGCCCAAAATGTGACGTATTCAAACTGTCTGATAATGTATCGATTATTATCACTTTACTAACTTTTTACGAAATTATTTAAGTAATTCCCACACAATCTCAGATGCCTTTCAGTCTATACACACTTTATTATTTAAGTAATTCCCACACAATCTCAGATGCCTTTCAGAATATACACACTTTATTATTTAAGTAATTCCCACACAATCTCAGATGCCTTTCAGTCTATACACACTTTATTATTTAAGTAATTCCCACACAATCTCAGATGCCTTTCAATCTATACACACTTTATTATTTAAGTAATTCCCACACAATCTCAGATGCCTTTCAGTCTATACACACTTTATTATTTAAGTAATTCCCACACAATCTCAGATGCCTTTCAGTCTATACACACTTTATTCGCAACGTAATGAAAGTGCACATTGTGCATACAGTTTTCGTACAATGTTTTCGTGTCGGATAATGAAGGTACTATTGAAAAATTTCGCTGAAAATTGTTACTGATTATATATAACTGATTTTAGCAAATATAACTTTGAAAAATCCCAATAAAAATTTGGTCCGACCCGGGACTCGAACACCATATTTCACGACTGTGGCTGAATATGGCTATCACAAGACCGCAAAGCAGATATTATTATATTATATGAAAACGAAAGGCTTTCAAATTTTACATTCTTAGGACGTAGATGCTTAAGAGCGAATTCTGCAAATTTCCTAAGGCTGGATTTTGGACTTGACAGTTTGTATTAGTCTTTGTATTATTATATTATTGTATATTTTATTATATTAATTATTATATATTTGTATTATCTCAAATGCAAGGATTCATAAATCTTTCTTAGGAATTATTTTTGTGACATAGGTTTTCTACCTAAGATACGATATTGAGACTAAGACAATATTTAATAAAAAGGAAAATGGGGCCATTGATACTGTTAGGTCATGCACTAACTTCACGCTGGCCTAGTACACACTAAAAGACAATTACGGATATAACGAAGCGAGTCACGTCTCATTATTTTTCGGGCAATTTTAGTTTCATCACTCGAAAATATTACTCACACGAGCTTGAGTGCTTTCAACGGTTTCCATCCCAATTATTATGAACTCAAGGAGTATTACGAGGCTAATTTGTATCGCCACTAACCCTCGTCATAGTCACAACTAACTGCGGACCTTCGCACTTCAGTCTCGGAAACGTCATCCAATCGCCCTATTGAGCTGACAAATTAAATTAGCGTAATGAACCATTGGCGTGCGGCCATTAGATATAAATGTTTAAGTTGTTCGCACTGTGCCCTTTCTGATGCTCCACAGTTTAATGATCTTTGAAGCATACTCCACACTATTTACGTGAACGTCACCTATTTACATAATACTATTTTAGCTGATTATATAATAAGTTCTTTCCTGCAACGTATGGGAAAATGGCGAAGGATTTCATAGTCTAAATAGGCAAACGTGTTCAGAGCTCTTAGACTCCACAATGGATCACTGGAAACTCACAAACCGCACAAAACATGAATCTGTAGGGCGGCATCCTAAGAGCGAGTTCACGAGAAGTCATTTAATATGTTTAAATAACTTTGTCTTTCGTTTTTTCTTTGCTTGCTAAATATAAATAATAGTTGAGAGCTGTTTGTGCCTATTTAAAGCTATGATATTAAAATAATTATTAACTTTGAAATGTATAAAGTTTTGTTTAAATTGCTATTATTTTAAAATAAAACTTCAAGAACTGTATGTGGTTAAGTGAATCGATTAAATAATACATCCTCGTGTAACAATTATATTTTAAAACTTAGATATTGTATAGAAAGTATATCTGTCATCTTTCACTGTAAGGCTCAGTATGCTCTGTGTTGGTGAAATGTCACTCTTTTTCCTTTTGGCGATGGCGAAAATGGATATAATTGCGATGGTTGACGCTATCTGCCATCGCCAAACTATAATTAAATAGTTTTTTCTCTTCAGCCGTGAACACAATGCACGATGCACGAATTGACGTTTCATAAAAAAAGGGCGAGTTCATGATTAATTACCGATGCCATATTTCATATTGTTAAATTCTATTTAGTTGTAACTGAGTTTATATCTTGTTTGATTTTGGTTGGCTCTTGGAGCCAAGAGAATGTTAATCTTACTGTTTGTGTGTTCATTTTCAGATCTCTACTCCTTTTAACTTTTATTTTTCTTTTTATTGAACACTATATTATTCAAATATATGGACTATAAGGAATGAAGGACAATCAACACAATGAAGGAAAACAAACAATAGTAATATATATAAAGGACCATCCAAGTTGCAGCCGGGAGCCTACTAGATATGACTTCATACCCTCACCTTTTAACTAACCAATAACAAAAACTCCATATTTGTTCTTGAACTATTTTAATTCTGTTCTGGATTGTGAATATGGAAAGATCAAATAATAAATGTATATGAAAGTCTAACTAAACCTCTTATAGTCCCTTTACCCCTAATAGTCCTTCTATTTTAACTAATATGAAAACACTCGTATGCGTTTCCGTCAACAAAATGTAATTATATATGCGTAGCATAACTTAGTTCCACTACTGATCACAGCATTCTTCATTATTATACTTTTAGGAAGAGGTTGTGCCATGCTGCAGATGAGAAGGTCGTGCTATGTATGACGCATGACACTATATCTTCCTATGCAACGGAATTGGGCCGGCACGGCTGTGGAAATACCTCTCGGTCATAGAACCGGTTTAAAGTAACAGCGTCGCTGTCGTGTTTTGCGTGGTTTTTGATCAGCCGGTGGTCTAGTGTTGGGATAATAGGCGGGCAGTCTGCGTATCAATCAGGCGAATGTCCATGGACGTCGGTAGTCATCAAAGCGCAAGGTAGTGGCATTGCAGCCCAATGAGGTCAACATAACAGGGAGGCAAACAAATGATACTCCGCCAAGTGACAGCTACACTTTATCATTTTGTGAGGTTTGTGTTTCTAGTGATCTACAATGGGAGTAGGTAAGCAGCAGGGCTACACATTCAAATAGTAAGTGTATGGATGTATTTAGGGGTCACTAGACACAAAGAATTTGGCTGAATATTTGACTTAAAATATGTTAAAAAGGCATTTTTTGTATTATTTTGAAAGTCCCCTAGTCCACATATAAGGACAAATGTGAGTGAAGGGAGCTAATATATTGTGTTTGACATCAGGTGGAGCTCATTGTTACTGGGACTGTTACAATCAGTCACCACACACATTGTTAATTTGCCTACTACCAAAAAAAACCTCTCAGCAGTTTTGCTTCAAATACTGATTAATGTCCAACTTACGTTTAATTTGTTATGAAAAATATGTCTAACGTGAAGTCAAATCCGTCATTATAAGACAGCACATGCAACTCTAGATGTTTAACATTTATGGAACAGAAACCGTATGCAGGTAGGTTTTATTTCAACCAAAATAAACACGAGCATTGCGGAGAAAGTAAAGGGAACATAGTAATAAACACGAACATTGCGGAGAAAGTAAAGGGAAGATAGTAATAAACACGAACATTGCGGAAAAAGTAAAGGGAACATAGTAATAACATGTTCATTCCACGAAGTACAGTTTGCGGATGATATACAATATCACTTATAAAACATAAAACCCGTCGGCGTTAACATAGGCAATGCACTTGTGACTTGTGTTGTTGTGTGAAATATGCTGCCGGAAACCACTTGCAACGCCTGTGGCGTTGTCAATTTGTAACAAGAAGATATCGTGCGTGCGACAGGTAACTCCCCAGTTGAGCCCGATTAAGTTCCATACAGCATGAAATTTTCATAGACATCTTCACAATGTGACAGCATTATGGATAGGTGACGCATCATCATCTAATCCTACCGTTAGCACTCCGGGCTCCATCGTATCACATTAAACGCGACGACTTATCCATTAAATACGGCTAGTGTGTGTTTGATGAGTTTTCACTACAATCCAATTTAGAGACAATAAACCTATTGCACTACTCTTAAGAAGATCCAAATTCTTTAGAATCAACTTCGCAACAAATTATCTGGGAATGACACCTTCACCGCTAACTGTCCGATAATTCATTTAAACAAAATAAAAATGTATTTATTAAGAGTTAGTGCCATAGCAGTCATAATGAAGACGGTATCTCACACAAGTGATTGTGCGATTGTGCGATGTATACCTCACTGAAGGTCCATATGATGGTATATAAGCGTCGGTGGAAATTAAATGGCTATACTTGCTTGTATCGGATAAAGAGAAGAAATGACGAATTAATCTCCATTTTATTACTTTCCCTGTAACTAATTTAATGATATTCGATTTAAATCACAATAATGTAGAACCTCGCGTTTTATCCCCAATAACTCAAATCGCCTCGAGACCACGACCGCTCATTATCTCTCTGAATACGGAATTTTTCGAATATCTCCGATCTTAATTAAACTTTACTTATAGCTTAGGTACTAGTAGTTAGTAAGTTCTTCTGAATTGCTTTTGTCAATTTCATGCCATAAGAAATATTTTATTTTTACTCTACATTTTATTTTAAATATAACCAACAAGTAAGTAACATATTAACCATATTAAAATATAACATACCTATGTTATATTTTAATATGGACTACTCAATTAATAGTGAAAAAGGTTTTTTTGCCGATCGATCTTATTATAATATTTCAGGAAGAAGTAGTACCATGCTGCGTAGGAGGAGGTAGGAGGTATAAGGGTTATAGTGATCCTACTAATAAATCAGTTTGCGACATCAATACGTTTTCGTAACTAAAATTTATTCGTAAGTGCAAAGTGCGTGGTAAGGAACTCATTTTTCTACCCACAACCTGGACACAAACTGTAAGTTATTAAATGTATTTAGTGAAAGAATACGTTATCTTTATATTAAGTCATTGTTGTAACAGTGTTAATTCTTTAATAATAGTTTTAAATATTTCCTGTTTAATATTATAGAAAATATGCACTATTGGGATATTGAATTATTTCCAATTAAATAGTGCCAGCTGTTAGCTAATAGCCGCACTTAGAAAGTGTTGCCAGCTTAAAAAGAAGACCACTATTGGGGGAAAAAAAGAACAGTATTTCTAATTAGTGAATATTTATTATAGTTTTTATTCATTATTTATCTTTTAAAACTTGATAGCAATAGGACAGTTGGGAGTAGGCGGTGATATGGCGGATGATGAGGAGGGGCGACTTCGGCAGCTCTGTGAGATGGAAGTGCGTCGCAAGTCCCTGGAGCTTCAGGAGCTTATGTCGATCGGTAGGGAGGTGGGATTCACTCCCAGGACATCGCTTGCTCGGACTCACCCGCACGGATTCAGCTCATCGGCTACCAGCATGGACTTAGGCATGAAAAGAGACCAATTAAGTCATCTTGGGAAGAGCAGGGACGGAGTAGGTGGTGTGAGGAGCGCCGCACAGTCTCGCGACCGGCTTTGGTTCCTCCTGTTGCGGGAATCCTTACTGCAACAACGGCAAGTGCAACACCAGAACCGAGCCCTAGTGCGGAAACAGTGGCAGTCACAGCAGTCAAATCTGGGTTGATGGGTATGAGAAAAAATCTGATGCTGGGTACCGTGCAAAATTCTTTGCGGTACGTTGCGGAATTATCAATCGTAATGGTCAACGCAACTATAAACCAGGTTAGCCAAAGCGTTTTAGCTGTAGTTGCTGCATTAGAACTGGAGCTTCCCGAGTCTGAACACCTAGTAACATCGACAAAGCTAAAATACGCGCAACTGAGCTCCGGTAAGCCAACAAACATCTACTCATTTCCGTCGGTCACTCCAGCCGCGCCCACATACGCATCGCTCTTGAAGCGGCCGCAGGGCCAGCCAATGGTCGTGATACCTGCTAACCGGAGTCAAGCAGTACTATTTTACTCAAACACAGAGGACATAAAGGCTTCTGAGGGCACCAAAGCCGAGCTGCAGAAGGCAATACAACCTGGTAGCTTGGATATTCCTGTGCAAAGCATACGCGAAATTGGCAATTCTGGCATAGCGGTGAGGGCCGGCAGCCGCCGAGAAACTTAAAGCGGCTGCCCCGCTAGCTCTGAAAGATTTGGAGCACAAGGCTTGTCGTCCTTTGGTTGCCATCCGTAACCTAAGAACGGACCCGACAGAAGATAGTTTTCTTGAAGACCTACAGCTCACAAATCTTTTGGAAGATCCTGAATGGACCAACGAGAAAGTTTGTTCAATCTGCAAGGTTGCCTACAAGAAGGTCGGCTGGGACGAAGCTGATATATGCGACAACCCACGTATCACTTGCTGCAACAAATGCTAACAATATGGACACCATATAATATATAACTATAACCAGAGAAATATTGTAGAGCAACCTAAATGGTATGCGGTGAATGCGGAGACACAGGACGTCGTAAAGCCACAAAGAATGTCAGTCACAAAGTGAGAGCTGCGCTACATGCAAGCGCTTTAAGCGCAAAGAAGCAAGCACTCATGTAACCAACTCTGCGACTTACCCAGCTCATATATATGCGGAACAACAGGCAGTCATGACTCAATATGGATAAGGAGGGAAATATTATTTCGGTAGGACAGCTCAATCTTCAGAGATCAGAGGCTACCACATCAGGGCTGCTTGTTATTGCCAGTGAAATGAACTTCGATTTCCTTCTCGTTCAAGAACTGTATGCAACTTCGGGCGTACAAGACTGATTCAATGTGGAGCTACTCCGAAAGCTGGGATTTTGGTCAATAATCAAAAGATTGCGTTTACGCTGCTCCACCATCTGAGTTCCGAATATTACACTGTCATGCATGTCGATTACCAAGATTCCTGCATGTACATAACCTCAGCGTACTTTCAGTATGGACATGACATAGCGCGATATCTCGAATACCTAATTTATGTCCTGGATCACCTAACTGGAAAGCCTATACTGATTGGCGTAGATGCTCAACTGTAAGCGTATTAAAATTTGTGTTCGAGATAGCAGATAATTTCACATATAAGTACGTCCAGCTCGTCCTTTTGGACATCTCCGGAGCCTTCGATAATGCATGGTGGCCAATGATACTGTTAAAAGCGAAAGCCACCGGCATCTCTCCGAACATCTATCAGACTCTCGTAAGTTATTTCTGTAATCGTTATGTTGGCTTCACAGTTGGCCACCGCACGCTTTGGAAGGCTTCCACAATGGGATGTCCCCAGGGTTCGTTATTGGGCCCCACACTCCACCTGGACAATATCCTTAAATTGCCGCCGACCAGCGGGTGTAAGCTTTGTGGCATACACAGACGATTTGACGCTTGCGATCGAGGCACCATCACGCGCCGTTATCTAACAAAAATGTTTCACGATCTTGAGCAGTTCATCGGATTGGGGGACCTGAAATAGGCTAAACTTTTTAAGAAGCCAAGTCCCAGACTATGACAATTAAGGGTCGTTTTAAAAGCGGACCGAATATTAGGATGAATGTTGCCTCGATCGCGAGTGTATCTGTGAACAAGGTATTTGGGGTACACATAGATGATGCGCTGCATGCTGTTTTGATGGGCGAGAAGGCCTCCTCGTGGGGTGTGAAGCATCGTGCACTTTGGTTCCTGTACCACCTCTACGCTGCAGCGCTTTGGTGTCGACGCTCACACTTGTATGTTGTATGTAGTGCATTATTACGCACGCAAAGACCAGCTTTAATATTATTGACGAAGGCCTACAGGTCATGCATCAGAGCAGCGCTACCAGTATTGGCCGGAATTCTGCCTGCCAATCTGGAGGTTTTTCGAGCGGGTCGCTTGCAGGTGGAGTGCGTGGGGCTCCAGGTCAAGGAGCGTAAGAAAAAGAAAAGCGCTATCGCAGACGACGTCATCTCCACTTGGCAGCCACGCTGGGCCACGTGTGCCGACGGGAGCGAGCTGTACTGCTTCTTTTCAGAAGTTACAACGCGTGTGGCATATCAATGGGTGGAACCTGGGTACGTTATTTCACATGTACTAACGGGTGCTTCAGAAGTCGCTGCACAGGATGATGTTATGTGACCTGCCATCATGTTCTTGCGGTTATGAATACCATGTACTGTGGGAATGTGACTTGCACAAAAACGAGCGAAACATCATGTTGAGTGAAATACTAAGAGGGCACTTAAATAACGTGAAGAGAGTCAAGAATTGCACGTTGGGGAACAGAGCCGGTGAGCAAACCCCCGTGCATCTCCCATGATTCGCTCCGTATAACGAGAGGTGGGTAGGAGCATGGGTGGAGGTGAGTAAGTGCTTGTTTGCCCTCCTAGTCATGAAAAAAATATATTATACTTGCTCGTAAATGATCATTCATGATACCTACATAAACATGTTGTCGCGTTTTGTTCGGTTCTCGGGTTTCGATTCGATATTCCAAATGACCAAAGACCAAATCCTTCCTGTATTGTACACGCCGCCATTACCGATGAAGTCGGCAACCATATTGTTTCCATCCGAGGCCAGATAGTCTAATTCAGAAGCGTCGCGCTCAGTCCACGACGAATTTTAGAGCTGGGGCGTGGCCAAACTCAGGCACCCTTATCTTTCGTCTTTATTGACGCGGGAAGACGCTATTAAGCGCCTTTAATTGCTCTGGGTGGACAAGGCTTGAACCATGATGGGGAACCTGACACATACACATAAGCATCAGTTATCCCTCCTCGTTTCATTTCGAAAAGAAATAAAAAAGCAATAATAAACATTTAATGACTAATATCACGACATTCTTGTTAGACACGTAAAAACTTAGTAGTTACTCAACCATAGAAATATATAGAAAATAATTTATTACAAATTTAAAAAACAATTTTATAAGCTTTTTAATGTTCACTGAATAATGAACGGCGTTTTATATGTGAACCTTGATATTGACACACTGAATTGGTATTTACTTTTGGCAAGACGATATCCGTGCAGTGGCCGGTCCGGGATGTATGCGAGTGGCAGGGGATCGGTCATCTTGGCGTTCATTGGGAGAGGCTTATGTCTAGCAGTGGGCCGATAAGGGCTGATAATGATGATGATGAAATTGTATTGTTTACAATTTTGTAACCTTTAAATGACCACTAAATTAGTTGTCCGAGCGACAGTAATTATAATAAACTTTCGTTTAAATTTATTCGAACGTCAAACTTACTCCATTATAAAATGAAATATTTTATGACCTTGTTTTCAAAATATGCATTTTTTTTTATATTTGAAATGTATATTCGATGTTGAAATTAGTAAAAATAAGTGTATACTTAAGTCAATCATTTTGGTTAAGTAGTTTCTTCGTCTTTTTATCAAAATCAACGCTACCATGATATTATGCACTACCCACAATTACCCACTTGTGCCACCTAGATTCCCATAAACCACACAAAATATAAGCTCTGGAGCTTACAAGTAGAATAGGTTCCATTGTAACGACATCCGATTTGCTTGCGATTCAGTAACGACAGTACATTTACAAATGACAACCATTATTTTGATGACTGAGCACATGCGAGATCTGACTGCTCTTATGTCTCACAATCCGTCTGCCATAATTAGGCTTAATCCTTTTCAAACATTACATAACATTCGTTAAAGCAAATATCTTCACCACAGAAACTGGCCACGTCCCAGGTGCCGCACGCGGAAGTAATTATCGTACCCGTAGTGGTTAATTTTTATCAAAATTAAATCATAGGCCCACTATAATGTTATATGATAGAATTAACTATTATTTTGTTATGACTTACCACGCATTCGATAAAAACTTCTTAATTAATTCAAGCGTCATATATTGAAAACCACGTGATTTGGCGGTTTTAAATCGAATATTCGAGTAAAATAACGCATCAACAAGCACGTTCAATGAAGGGAAAGTTACACTTGCCTACCGACCTAAACTAACCGAGGGAAATGCTCTTTGTATAAGAAACGGAGACAAGCGTGCAACAGCAGGCGACGTTCCTCTACCCCTCTCATAAGAAGAGGGGACAAAAGAGCAACAGGAAGAGGGAAGGGGCGAGGACGGGTAATTCACCCCATTGGATGGTCCCAAAGTTGGCGGGGTTGTCCTGTGGTGTGGTGCGGGGCAACCCTGTTGTGGGGGGGGGGGGTCGCTCCACTTAGGGCACAGAGTAACTGGCCATCGAGGTGCCCTGATATTTTTTTTTTTGTTCCGGGGTACCTCAACAAAGAAGGCACCGAAGGCACAGGTGGGTTTTGTGGGTATTCGGCACTATAATGTGCCGTGAGCCCCACACACCACTGGACCCCACCCAGGGCAAGTGAGGGCGCGTAATTCGTTTGGCCATTTCAATATTCCAAATAATGAAGTGCCAACAAATTCTCTCATAAGTCATAGCACACAACAAACAATATCTTTATTGTTATATTTTTCATTAATCATAACATAAAAGACCTCGCGTTCTCGTATAATATAAAAGACACGTTTTATAGACAAACAGTATTCCGGGGTGTAATGGTGCGTTAAGTAGTCGATCATGGAATATATTTTTTACATAGAGAGATACCCTTCTAACCGGTCCAGGGTGACTTCTAATGGTATGTCGGGCTGGGGATGAGATGCATGCCATTACCAACTGAAACTACTGCGAGAGACTGCGGGTACTGTGGTCGGGCATCGGGCATCGGTACATGTGGTGTGGCCGGATCTCTCTGTAACATGTCATCATGCTGGTGGCTAGATCCCGGTGAATGTCGGGTTTCCCGCATGTGACTTATATATACATAAAAGTATACATATCTCAGAAACAGGTTTAATGCGGTTTTCTCGTCCCTGTGAATAAGTGATTGTAAGACAGCGTTATTTAAAATTCCCTTTTCTTTGATGTTTTTAGTTATAAAAAATGTTGTATAAACCTCAGTTTTCTTCTCCATTCAAATATGCTAGTACTAAGTTTTCCTATACACAAGGGAAGGGTACGGAAAAGTTTGTAAAACAATGTTTAACAAATATTTTGTATTTATTATTGCAATGGAAAAAGTAGATAGTGTAAACAAGCGCATTCATTATATTATATATACCTATTTGTATACCTTCATAGCCACTTCAAGTTTTTAAATAATTGAAGCAGGGTTAAAAACGAGGTATTCTGATATTTAAATCATAGTTCGTGTGCAGAGGAGCGTGCAGGAGGGTTATCAAGATGCATTCGGTTCTAATTAAAACTCCCCGCTCCAGTTGCCTAGCCCGCACCATCTCCGCCGTCGAGTATCACATAATAAGGCACAGGACTTTCCGTGCATTTGTTTTTTTTTGTGTCATTTAAGCCTAGCTCGATGCTAAGTACCCTTATGGTGTACTTGTGATAAAAGTATTACATACAGCAGAAACATTATTATTTCGAAGGTAATGTAATATTAAGGTCAGTCATTATCGACGAAATGTACGAATTCAACATGATTTCAGTGTTCCAATTATTTATATATTTTCAACGAGCGTTCTCCTGTACCCAGCCAAGAGAAGGAATCAGACCATTAGTGTATTGAGGTTCTTTTTGGATATGTTATACCATCATCATCATCATTATCAGCCCTTATCGCTCCACGGCAGGATATAGGCCTCTTTCAAATAATGCTAAGACGACCAATCTCCTAATACTTGTTTATATCAATTCCGGACCGGCTACTGCACGGAGATGTATAATATGTTATTATACCACGTAATGCATTTTTAAAATACGAATGAAATTAAAAAACCCAAAGTTGAATGTGTTTTGTGAATGTAAATTTTATATAATATTATTATTATATATAAATTATTTATGAACACTTTCAATATTATATATATACTAGGGTGGATCTAAAAGTTCGTGGCCTAACCTACATGGAGCTATGACATCTTTTTAAATCTACCTTCATTTGTTGGCATGTGTCAAATTTTCTGTGATTGTTTGTTTGAAGCAATCTGATTTCAATAATGGAGAAAATTTAACACCGTGCAGTCATTAAGTACCTCAATAAAAAAGGCCTATCGCCAAAAGACATCCATCAAGATATAGTGAGCACTTTGGGGGAGTCTGCTCCATCGTATTCCAGTGTCAAGAAGTGGGTAGCTGAGTTTAAGCGCGGTCGTGAGAGCATTAAAGATGATCCTAGGAGTGGAAGGCCTCCATCCTCTACCACGAAAGAAAACATCGATAAAATTTGTGATCTCCTACTGGGTGACCGACGTTTGACCATTGGTAAGATAGCTGAGATAATAAACATTAGTTTTGGCCGGGTGCAACACATAATAACGGAAGAGTTGGGGTTCCACAAGGTTTCTGCTCGCTGGGTCCCGAGGTTGCTTTCAGCTGAACACAATTTCGCGAGACTGTTTGGAACTTTTTGAGACTGATACCGAGGACTTTTTGTCTAGATTTGTTACCACTGATGAAAGCTGGGTTCACCACGATACTCCTGAATCAAAGCAACAATCCAAACAGTGGAAAAGATCAGACTCTCCTACACCGAAAAAGGCTAAGGTCGTTTTGTCGACTAACAAAGTCATGGCTTCTGTTTTTTGGGATGCGATGGGCATTATTTTTGTAGATTATTTACCGAAAGTTCAAACTATAAATTCTAGTTATTATTGTAATCTTTTACGGAGACTCCGGGAAGAAATAAGAGAAAAAAGGCCGCGAATGTTGCGTAAGATAATTTTGTTTCATCAAGACAATGCACGTGTTCACATTTCAGTTGAAACAATGTCTGTAATCCATGATTGTGGCTATGAATTGCTGCCCTACCCACCTTAGTCGCCCGATTTAGCCCCCCCCCCCCCCTAAAATTGAAATACATACAAGTCTCTCGTATTTTCTGCAATTATGTCCTAATGTGTGCCAACTGTACCCACACATTTCTTGTATTTGCCTGAAATTATGTAGGCATTCATTTAACTATGTAGATATGTAACGTACCTTAGCAGATTTT
>JAFELO010000412.1:577141-589876 GCA_017140195.1 Eumaeus atala | reverse complement strand
TTTTTTTTTCAAAAACAGAATTGTAAAACACCCTTTTCTAGTTAGCATCGATTACAGCAAAACGCCGGAAACCGTAAACGGAAAATAAATTTAAAACCATGAAGTATTGCTTCACTCCACGAGGTGCTAAATGCGCTGAGACATGAAACCTCAATCCTCATAAACATTTACGGTAAGATGGCTGAATTGGAGGAACGTAGTGAGAGCCCGTGATATGCCGGCGCACTGGAAAATTAAATACATTTCAATTTGTGATGGAATTGTAACTTTTTATGTGTTGGGATTGCTTTGAGACTTAACTGTTGTAGATGCTTGCCAATAGCCATCACCATCAGCTCTTACCCACTTTCATCACATTCCACTTGAATTTCTGAAGTGATATAACATTACTAAGATGGCTAGCAAGCAGACGGAACACGTGATGCTATGAACGTCCCCGGAATTCCACGTCACATGATACAGTTACGACTTCTCTCTTCTGATCCGATCAGTTGCACGATCATATTTCGTAATTGCTGTGTCTGTATGAAATACCTGGACTATAAATTAATAATATCTTTGGGCTTGACACACAACGATAGCCTAGAGCTGTACCACACGCACGCACGCACGCCCGCACCCACGCACGTACGCACGCATATACGCACGCCCGTACGCAAGCATGCACGCACGCCCGCACGCCCGCACGCACGCCCGCACGCACGTACGCACACATGCACGCACGTACGCAATCACCCCCGCACACACACACACACACACACACACACACACACTAACTCACAGCAACTCAGAAGGTATAACTACTGAAACCGTAGTACAAATGAGTTGACTCACTTAGTATAACCTCCGTTGTCTCCGCTGCAGTTAACTATTTCTGATAATCGGCGAATTTTAATTGAAACAAAGTTTACTGCATTATTTTTATATCATAGTAGGACAATGGCGCAAGGGAGCTATCTGGTGACTATCAACGTCCATTACCATCCGCATATAAGTATTTTCAGATGAGTTGGTCTCTTCCACTCGATGCGAAGGTATAAAGAACTCACAAGCCGCAAGAAATGCGACAAGCATCACCGTATATGTAGAGTTGGATCCTGTGGCGAGGGGCACCTCCCCAGCCGTCCCAGCTGTTTAGGATGCAATGCTGCATGGCGCTACCAAAAGAGCACAAACACATTGGTAGTTACAAATTATTTTCGCAAAGTTAAGTTTTAGAATTGACGTGTGATATCGTGTTTTGACGATGATTGATATGATTTTATTTTTGAATACCTAGTGCGTTTCTTCGTGAGTATGCAATATGCCAAATATATGTCTGCATGCACAAGGCTTTGGTATGACAATTCAGAAAAACAATATTACTGGGATAAATCATCGTCACCAAATGGTGAAAATTTCAGCAGTGGATCCAATGGTCCACTGCTGAAAATATGATCAAAAATGAAAGTGAGATCGGGTCGTTACCGCCCTCACTTCGCTTCGAGTTACAATCACTATGAAATATAGCCTTCTAGCTGTGCACCCGCGACTTAGTCAGCCTATAATGTCACTTAGGACAACATTTTTATATTTTTGGGCTATTTGCACTACGCGCAAGTAATACAACAATTTTCGTTTTACAGTCTCGATTTTCAAACAAATTTTCACCCACATTTTATTATTACAGGCGTTGATTTTTGAAAAAAGTAACCCCTTTTAGAACGCCGGTTTTTATTTCGTGATGTGGACTCCCCTCACGTATCTCTTAATACATTGCTAGCCGAGCGGAGTTTTTTTCTATTATTTAAACGAATATTGGATACGGAGGGATAGCAGTCTACATAAAGGTCTTGCAGACGACAACTTCAGTAATTATCACAAGGCTTTGACTGCTCGTTTGTCCCGTCGATACTCTATTCTAGTCAGTAGACCAAGAAATACAATTAACAAACTTTAGTAACAATAAAAAATGATATCATAACATCATATCCTCTCTTGAATTGTAAAATTTTGTTAAAATACTTGTCTAATTTTAAAAGTAGTAGTATTGTAATTATTATGTACAACGACGCAAAGTGACGCACCCTTTGTTGTGGTCGAGCAGCATTAATGATGCCGGAGAATACGCGGGTAGATCTGTTCAAGACTTTACCTTACTATATGGTTTGACACAACTGGTGTCATCGCCCACACGAATCCTGGATATGGAAGAAAATATACCTTCCCTGTTGGACCTCCTGCTGACCTCCAAATCGGAAAGCTATAAGGTTTCTGTAAGACCACTTTCTTATCCACAGTACGTTGTCAGTAAAACGCAGGTCTCGGCCCCGAATCCTGTCTGTCAGCGTGTCTGGAACTATTATAGGTCAGCAGATTGGGATGGGATGCGTCTCTTCTTTGTATTTTACACATGGAGATGGATTTGCTTCTCAATGGATGATCCCAACGCTGTTTCAGACGCTGTTGCTGAATGGAGCTCTTCATTTTCACCCATAGGTACATCACAGCCGTGGTTAAATCACTCCTACAGACTGGCGCTACGCCGTATGCAGGAGTGCTACCGGTCCTGGTCTTTTTCGACAGCGGACCAGGATGAAAAAACTGGCTCATTCAAAAAGGAATATAATCAAGCTTCCAGGTCCTACAAAAGAGTTATTCCGGGGTCAAAGTCCGATTACACCGGCAGAATTGGCGGAAGGTTAGTTCGCCTTCCCATTGGCCCATGCCGCAGAAGAGAAATCCGACCTCCTGGGCTCTCTAAATGCGTCCAACTCTACTTTGGATGACCGTGGAACTCCACCACCTACTATCCAGAGGTGTGAACTCTCAATACCGGATATTGAGTTTTGGCAGAGTTATGTACACAAAACGCTACTCTCCTATCCACAAGTTGAGTGGGCCCGATGGCATCGCGCAGATTGTGCTGCGGATATGTGCTCCGGAGTTGACACCGATGTTGACGCGTCTCTTCCGATACTTCTACTCTGTTGGCGTCGTCCCAAGCAATTGGAAGACGGCTTTGGTGCGCCCGATCCCTAATAAAGATGACCGATCGAATCTGTCGAACTATTGCGATAACCCGTTTGTTCTTTAAATTTATGGAAACCGTGTCTCTAAATAACGTAGAAGCTGGCAGTTCCACTTCCTGCGTTATTTAGTGACACAACAAATCATTAGCGACCGACAATACGGTTTCAGTCGGGGACTCTCTGCTGGTGACCTATTAATAAACTTAAGGTACCGGTGGATGGAGGCAGTTGTGACCAAGGGGGAGGCAATGGCCGTTAGTCTGGCTATAGCGAAGGCTTTTGATCGGGTCTGGCACGAGGCGCTCCTTTCGAAGCTTCCATCTTACGTACTGCCTGGGAAACTATAAGACTGGATCACTAGTTTTTTGACAATTCGCAGCAACAAGGTCGTTGTCGACGGTGTATGCTCGGACATCAAATCTCTCAATGCTGGCTAATTCCATAAGGGTTTGTTCCGTCTCAATGAATAAAATCTCTCAATGATGTGCTTATAAACCAGCGGCATTCATTGTTATGCAGATGACAGCACTGGTGATGCACTATACACTGGCTGCACCAATATTTTCCGGGAAAATGTCACGAAGTATCGGAACCGAATTGTGTTTGAAGTCGAGTCTTTATTGACGAAAGTCTCGGAATGGGGCCAACAAACTTTAGTCGAATTTAACCCAAAACAGGCACAATTTTGCGTGTTCACTGCTAAAAAAACCCATTCTCCGTATCTCCTCGATTCGAAAATACCCCCCTGGTGGCATCAGCTGGTATCGGTATTCTTGGAGTCGAAACATCAAGCAACGTTCAATTCCGCGGTCATTTGGAGGCGAATGCTAAATTGGCCTCCAAGAAGCTGGGTGTGCTCAATAGGGCGAAGCAGTACTACACGCCACACCATCGGCACATCACATCACAATTATACGGACGTAGGTCCGACCGCATATGGAGTACTGCACTCACCTTTGGGCTGGTGCTCTCAACTGTAAACTCGCCCGATTTGACCGTATTCAACGTAGAGCGACTCGAATCGTTGACAACCAAATTGTTTCCGTGCTTGATCCTTTGGCATTACGACGAGATATTGGCTCTCTCTGCATCTTCTACCGCATCTACAATGGGGAGTATTCCGAGGAATTTATAGGATTAATACCAGCAGCGGATTTCCACTCTCGGTCATCGCGGCGGAACTCTTAAGTTCCACCGCCACCACATTGATGTCCGCAACTCTACAACTCTGCGTTTCATGCGCAATTTCCTACCGCGCACAACTTCAATGTGGAACCAGCTGCCACCGTCGGTATTTCCGAACCGATACGACATAGGGTTCTTCAAGAAAAGAGCTTACCACCATATTCGCACGAGTGTCTATGGGCGGCGGTAGTTACCTACCACCTGCTCGTTTGCCCCTTATCCTATAAAAAAAAATCCATTCACCATAAAATATGAACAAAGTGTTGTTGACGATACGGCCATTATTTTTAGATATAAGAGACAACTTACTGATTATGATGAGGTGACTCTTGTAGTGCTATGAGGTGATTCTAGTAGTAGTAAAAAATTTGAAAACTGATTATTTCTTCACAATACATTTCAGATAATGTAATGTATGTCCGTAAAAACATGATATTTATGCCAGAAATACTCGGAATGGACACAAACTGAATGTGCCAGTGATTAGATTAAGCAAAGGAATAATTCGATTCAGGGGCAATGTATACGTCTATACAGTATGACCACAAAAACGTTCATAATCTTTAAATTACTAAAATTAAAAACACCATAAAAGAACATTTGAGTGGCAAAGGATATTATAATGTAAAATATGTTTTGGAAGATACCACACCTCGAGGATAAAACTCTCCCTCTAGGTAGTTTCGATGTTGTTATAACAAAATGTAATGGAATGGAAAGCAATTATAATATAACTTGTATATATTAACTCGAATCACCAGACCCGCAGAGTTTGTTTTAGTCGGTTCTTCTCAAATCTTGGTTGGGGTGGAATCGTTAGTAGTGAAGTAACGACGTTCAAAAGAGATGCCTAAAATCCTATTTTGAATTAAATATTTTGATTTTGCTTAGTAATAATAACAAAATAAAATAAAATACATAGCAATAATTTGAAATATTTATTTGGGCATTTCAAAGGTGAGAAATTTAATAAGAAATCATCCTATTTAGACATAACATTCAAAGCGCGCATTCGCGAAGACGTACAAAATTAAGAGACCGAAAAAAAAATACAATTGTGCAAATGCTCAAATACTCCATAACAATAATTTTCCATCAGACACATTTCTGTGAATTTATTTAGCTTCCTTCGAGAACAATACAATTTTTTTATCAGAGAGCTCATGTCCTTTTCGTCTTCCATATTTTTGGTGACTACACCTTATAGATACATATCTTATATAGCATAGCAGCCGGGCTTAAAATTGCTGCCGTCTCTTTTTTTTGACTGTCTAAGTCCATGCAATTCCGTACTGTGTCTGTTTGATTAGGGAGATAAGACTTCCTACTCTTCATACTTACTTCTGATCAAATTCGTTGTCTGCCTCGAGACCAATCGCGTTACGAATAGCAACAATTGAATTTTAGTACGACGAAATATAAAGTATTTTTAGAAAGAGGTATCCTCCTATGCAACGGAATTGGGCCGGCACGACCGGGGACGTACCTCTTGTTGTAATAATATCGCCGTAAAGTGACACATTCAGTGTCACGTTTCGTGCGGTTGGTGAGTAGCTGGTGGCCCATTGGCTGGAGAAAGGTGGGCAACGCATCGTTATAGTAATTATGTTAATGTTAATGAGCGTCGGTATTCGTGAAAGGCTCCCCTATTCTATAAAGGAAATGTAAAATGGGCAGAAAATAAATCTTCCCTTCACCACTCACCCTCACACCACACCTAGTTAGGTTAGGTCACGAATGATCAATTCGTCGTGTCTATAAATTCAATTGAATCATAGTGCACTAGAGACGTTTGTCGCATAATTCCTTAGATTGTTCAAGCAATCCGCTATTAAAAATGAGCTCGCTGCAGAAATCTTATAATTCCATGTTCTCGTCACATCTTTTATTTTAATGAAGCATTTATCCTCTTTGAAGACACGACTCGGTAATCATTTCGTGCCCTTAATAATTTGTAGGCATAATGTATATTTACTCGTATGTGCTTCAACACACATGATATAAATATACAAGATCAATCATATAAGGAGTAATTTGGGTGTTTGCGATTATAGTCACAGCAATCACAATGGCCGGGTCTAGTACGATGAACTGTTATGGTACAAACAATATCAACGCCAACAATAGTAGTTCCCTATTATTGTACTGATCCCGCTTTTAACGCGAGCCTGTCCGATTAGTACAGTCGACACTCCAACCCAACTTCCGACTAACCATGGTGGGTTCCGAAAAATACCAACTGGAATAAAAAAAATGGGTTCGGTGCCCCAGATTTGGCAAAAACTACAATGGAAATTGACGAGGCCATGATTGGCGTGATTGATTACGTGCGTGACGTTGGTGAAAGATATTGTAGGAGTTAGTATACGAATAGGAGGACTAAACTCTCAGATAAGACGGTTGGACCTAGGAGGGAACGCAGAGCACACGAAGACGTTACTTCTGCCGATGTCAAAAGAATCAAAGCGAATCCGCAAACTAATACGCCAAGATCTTCGCAGCACAAATACGCAACGGGTTACCGAAGCGATTGAGCAGAATAGAGGTAGTAGGTTTTATGGAGAAGCTTAGAAGAAGTCATTTAACCTTTGTCAGATGGTTTATTGGTTAAGACTGATTCTGGGGTTAACCTTCTAAGCCTGTTGTTAGGAGGGCAACGCTTCTGCGTACAATCATGCGAATGTCCATGCGCGTCGGTAGTCATAAGGGCACTGATTACTCGTTTGCTCCATTATACTATAAAAATATGTTTTTATTCTGCAAAATCCACTTACTTTGCACTGTACTACTATCATTTTGGAAACAACAGCAGAAACGAGCGATAACAAATATTAATCAAACTTTAGAATTCGTATAATTTTCTTCATATCATATTTTGACCCTACAAAGGTAATCTACGTGTAATTACACACACCTGTTTGAAGTACCACCTTTTTATAAATTGTTAGAATTAGCTGTGGTGTGGTTAGGACAACCCTTTTGTTGCTTCAACTTTCTTTGAGACACTCGTGAAACATAGCTAAAGCCGTTTTGTGTGAAAAAAAGCAGTTTTGTCACTAACTACAGTTCGCCTGTCACCAGACGTGTCTGCGGGGGGCGCCGGCGTGTACTCTGTAGCTACATGTTGTAACGCGTTGCTGATATCCACCAATGGTAACTACAGTAGCCGCGTCGTAACTCATTTTAGTAGTTTCGAGTTTCCGTGAACTTCGTATTGTTCGAAAATTAGTATAATATTACATCCATTAATATTTATTAATTGTTATCCCATTTGCAGATTATCATTGCCCAATTTAGGGTAGTACCACCTGGACGGCGGATGGTCTATTGAAGAGGATGTGGTTATGAACGAGAATATAGTATATGAATAGCCAACGGTAGTGTCTTTTCCACTCTAAGCTATAATATATTATATAAAAAAGTCCAACTATAATTATATATCGCAAATTGTTGGTACCTAGGAGGTTACTATACTGTTGTTCACATTATATTAAACGCCTCGTAGTGTCTACGGAGTGTATACACTCGCTATATCGCACGCCTAAATTGTTTTCCTTACTTTCAGTGCTGGGAGAGACCTCGCGTGTGACTGTATCGGAGATAAATCTTGATATTCAACAAAAAGCATCCTCTTACATCATCTTACTTTGTTTATTTTAAGCTTTACTCCCATCTTTAAGTAATAAAAGAAGTATCTGGTTAAAAAGTTTATACTTTTGAGGGGTGAAAATTTCTAAAATAGCGGGACAGGTAGTGTGGGGGACAGGTACTTAGATATATTCCCTTATATAATGATAAAGTGTCAATCTGATCAATATACAATATGTGACAAGAACCCTGTTGTTCTTGCTAAGCGCATAATGCCTTCCACACTATACATAATATATATATAATATATAAATATGCCCCCCCAAAACTTGCGTGTGGACTAGAGTACATTAACATCACGTAGCGCTCACAAACCAGTACTTACTACTACTAGCGGATACTCGTAGATAAACTAAGGTTCTCCAAAAAAAAAGTAAAAGCTGCAGCAAGAAATGGCAAAGTTTCTTGCTGCACGTTTTATTTCTGAATCGGCTACCTCGTGTACTATGTAAGAAAGAAGAGCTGTGCCGGTAAATTTTGATAGCAATGCCACCATCATTTATTTATATTCACAGCAAGTGTGGGCAGTAGCAATCGACGCGCTCGGGCCGCGGCTGACGCCACAGACTGTCACACCGAACGTAAGCAGTACTTTGTGAGTAGTCGACGTGTGCCGGCTCCGGCTGACGTCATATACTGTTGTATTGAATGTAAGCATGTCACAGAAAGACTGACAGACCCCCAGTGGTACCTCTAAAAAGTGCCACACTCTTCATGAACTCGGCAGACGTCACGGAGCTTTTATACATCGACAATACAACTTACTTAATTGAGTGCTAATTTTGCTTTGTGGACAATGAAGCTGTTTCCAGAACTTCTTTTTAAATTGTTTCTGAATTGTAACATTTTTCTGAGGTGGTCTGTTCGGCCGTTTTCTAGGAGGTCGGAATAGAACAGTATTCGTTTTATATCACACACGTCTTGCAGACCTGTCGCTTGTCCACCAGAGAATAGAAATCTATACGAAATGATTGCATAATTGTCACTTTGCCGCAGTATCATGTAAGAAAGAGGTACCCATTTCGTATGGACGTCCCCTTCGGCTGCAATGCAGCACGGCACTAAATTAATAATGCATAATAATGTTCCCACTCACGATGTAATTATCCCTGGCCATACATTTCATTACAGTTTCGCAGTCGTATATGAAAACCCAGCGGCTACAGATAATGTGCGACCTCGTCTGAACTTCTACTTAGTCGACAATTAATCAACCCCTCTTAGTGGGTTCCGCACGCAAATAGGTAACAAAATTATACTAATTTCAAATTCTTATATCAAAATCGTTGAAGTGAATTGAACTGTGTAGGTATGTCTAATAACTAAAGAAGCTAATGGACAGTCATAAGATATTCATACGCCTTAAGCTGCTGCACACGGACGGATCCAAACGTCCGAACCCCTTTGGCCCGACTCGTATTTGGCTGTAGTCCAATTTACCGCCACACACGTCGACTCAAACTGTCTATTTCCGCTCTCAATTATTAAAAGACTGTTATAGGTAGAACCACTGATATAGTCGATAACTCGCGGATATCCGTTATCTGAATAATCTTATTATCATTATTGCATCTGAATTATGCCAGCACAGGCGTGTAGGCAATTGTCGTTCACACAGTATGTGAGAAGCATTACATGCGGTTTGTGCATAACGTTATTGGGTGAATTTATTAAGAAATATTATTATTACTAATAGAACATAGAGTTGAATGCTTGTGCATTCTTTTCACTTTAAACTCACAGCTCGCCCAGAATAAAATTAAGCTACGGAATCCTCTCATACACCCGCAGTTCTCGCTTTGTTCTTGCACTGGTCATCATTACGACATCAGAGGCGGCGTGGCGCCACATAATTTATACGCTCACTTGTTAATCCCCAACCAACTTCCAACACTCGTCCATAAACAAACTTGTTTTTTGAAAGCTAACAACAATGTAGGCTTATTTGGGAAAAGTCCTGTTCTATATTTTATAGGAAAAAAGAAAATAAAATTAAAACTGAACATAAAAAAAGAGTTTGATTTGAATCTTATTACAGTGTTATAAATTAGCATTGATTGCTGCTTGATACTGGATACCAGATTAATGTGAGAAGCATAATCATGTGGAACCATAACCGGCCGTGCGAAACATTTTAATGCGCCTACTTACAAGTTAGTCGCTATTCATCGTCCTTTTTTTTAACGCGGAGGATACGCATTTAATCGCCTTCACCCGCCCTGGGTGAGGTCCATTGGTGTGTGGGACTCGTGGCACATGTTAGTCAGTGCCGAATAAACACGAAAATCACCGCAAGTGCCATCAGTGCCGCCCTTGGTGAGGTACCCCGGAACTACAATCATCAGGGCACCTCGACGGCTAGTCAGCCCCCTAAGGTTTGGTACCTTACCTCCACCTCCACTGATGGTATTGCCCAGCACTACAGGACAACCCCACCGACTTCGGGACAGTGCAAGGGGGTTAGGTTCCCATCTTCGCCCCGTACTCTTAGGTCCCCTAATCTTATAAGAGGGGTACCGAGAACGATTTCTCCTCCTGATATTTAAGCTCCCACTTCTTATAAGAGGGGCAAAGATCCACCTCAGTTCAATTGGCGTCGCCTGGGTTAACCCCAGGCTACTAAGCCCCACCACCACGACAAGGCTTGAACGATGGTGGGGTCTATTCGTCGTCCTTTGTTTATTCCGTGACAATGGTTAAACCTTACAAATCTTCTCAGCTATCAATTCACATTGCAGCCCAAATGAGCTCGCAGGATCAGGGGAGTTAGGGGATTAACTCGGGTAGTTGCAGTTAGTCGTGAGAAACAAAATCTTTCAAGATTGAATATTGTAACATTTGTGGGGCAATTTTACTTTGTTCCGGTAATATCTTGTATCGCATCACCCCGTGCCGTATCGTGTTGGCAGCAGGACAATTATCACACTAATAACTGATTTTCTTTCAAGTTAAAATAACACCGCTTTTGGTGTAAAATTAACGAATTAAAACTATTTCATGTTTTGCTACATAATGTCAAGTCACAGTTGGCTGTCAGTATAATTACTCTCATTAACATTTCCAATTTGAGAAATTTCAGATGGATTGTCTCGCATTGTGATTACATATTCTTTTGAATATCGTGATGTTTATAATTATTCATATAGTAGCCCACTTTTGAGCCGACTTTACCAGAAGGAGGCTAATGTTATTCGAGCGTGTAGCGCACGTAGATTTGTTTATATGTCATCTGCTACCTGGACGTCTGGAAGGATTTTAACACAACAGGCGTCGTTTTATAGATAACACGGGCGTCACAGTGTACAAATATATTTTAAGTAGGCGAGTATTTTTTTTTATTTGTTGTAAGAATATCCCCGGTTCTGTCTCCAAAGAGCACACACGCAAATCAGTTGCGTAGCTAAACCCTGGTCTAATATTGCAAAAAATATTGCTCGTAATATTGTTTCACATTATTAAACCAGGGTGACGCTAGGCCTATTTGAGTTTCATTCATATAATTTTTTTTTAAATTTCTTATATTTTATCTTAAGTAGTGGTGAAGTAGATAAATTTATTGAAAATTTGGTATGTTCTGGAGAGAGGAGGTAAATAATAAGTACCTACATAAAATCAGATTATTCTGAGCACGTATTACATAGTCCGGGATTGGAGTGTGCCCGAAGTGGCCATAGGCTTGCGACCTATGACATCATGGGCCTCAGTACCTTGGCTAATCATGGGTGTTCTAGTATATCTACTGGACTTACGAGTTGTGGATGTACTAGCACACCTCTGCCTACCTCCTCTTCGGGGATAACAGGCGTGAAGGTACTTTACTTTACTTCTTACTTTTTACATAAAGTCGAAGTAATATTATTAATTAGTAAAATTTTTAACAAGTCCATTACCTTTTTTTTCTCACTGGGGAGTGCTTTTAGGCATGCCCCCAGGATGGGAAAAACCTGGGAGTATGTGGGACTCGGAAGCTACAAGACAGCTCCCCCTACCCACTACACCCCGGTGGTATTCCTTCTCATCTGCCATAGAAAGAGCCACGGGAACGCGATGACATACAACCGCGACTCTACCAGCAAGTGCCCCCGGAGGCTCTTGTCGGGAGAGTCAGATGGTACCGACCTTATTACGTTTAGATGTGCCAGAACACGCGGTACACCCTACTTTTCGGGTCTCATGGAATGGGCGTCGCCTTCACCAAACCGTCACCCTACAACCATTTATAACGTGACATGTTACGGCGCCTACGTCTTGGACCTCTCGAGTTCTGTCTGCCGGCCTCTCTAATGCGTTCTGCTTCCTCTATTTTAAGCATTACAGTTTTGGCGTATGAGTCAGCCGCATTCCAACCCTACTCGCTATCGAGCATAGAGTGAATTGAATGAGGGCTCTTAGCCCATGACAACAGTGAGCGTCTTTCTTTCTTCTATCCAAGCACGACATTCAAATTGAGTGTGAGTAGACGTAACCTGTTCATCACCACAATGGTGGTACAACCATGTCCCGGCAAAACTTGTGTGAGATGGAAAGAGAGCGCCCCAGCGTAGCACTCTATCCACTCATTAAACATTGGATAGATGGCCGTCAGCAGCTGCACGCTATATCCTTCCATAGCCGCATGGATTCATCACGGCTACACCTCCTCCATCGCAGTAGGTCTTCGGGTATCGGATTCTTTCCTTCTTCCTATACGGTCGCTCAACGCCAATATACGTCGGCGAGTGCTTTCGCCTCTAAGTCCCAGGGAACGCTACTCGATAAGAGACATGCCGCGTCCTTAGACATCGTTCGGTAGCCACGAACCGCTCGAATAGCCATGATTCTTTGAAGCCTGCCCAGAGCGATCCGATTGTGAGAGGATCTTACTTCCACCCATATTGGCGCTCCGTACATC
>JAFELO010000412.1:546107-576931 GCA_017140195.1 Eumaeus atala | reverse complement strand
TTATATAGAAAAGAATTTGGCGCTCCGTACATCTCCATCGAGTGGAACATGCTCATGGTTAATCGCCTTCAACCAAGACTCGGTCCGCCAAGATTAGAAAGGAGCCATGCCGGGCCAGCTGCGGTCTTGGACACTCTTTTGGATAGTTTGGATAGCCGGTCGAAATTACTTTTAAAAGTCCACCGACTGTCGAATAGTAGGCAAAGACATCGCGGACTCAACGTCAATTTTTATGCTGCCGACTGTAATGGTCAGCGACTGCAATGGCTTGTTGCGCGGTCTGTGAAGACATTATGCTTCAGATTTAGCCGAGGCCAATTCCAGCCCCAAATACGCCGATCTACTTGGGCGACTGCTGCCGTCACAAGATTGGAGCTCGCCTGTGGGTTTTCCCGCGTGCCACGACTAATGTGTCGTTCGCGCAGCACAAGACACTCGCTCCGTTAAGGATGTTGCCGCGGAGCGCCCAATCATACCCGACGTTCCACAGGAAGGGTCCCAAAGCAGACCCCTGCGAAACACCGCAAACAACAGCGCGTGACTTGCACCTCCCTTCCTGCTTTGGGTAGCCAACAGCGCGTGTAGATACTAAGGCACCGCATGACATCGCAGACCCTCCTTTATTGTTTCCCAAGGCAAGCGATTGAAATTTCTAAAGAAACCGTTACAACTACCCCACTCCGAGATAGCTCCCATTCGGTAAGGGCTTTAAACTTGGTGATAGCGCCAATTGTTGACCGGAACGGGCGAAACCCGAACTGATTGCCTCTGAGGTTTGGCCCAACACCCTCCAAGTGAAGCATGATACGTACTGCTATCACCCTTTCTAATTATTAGCTGGCTTCATCCAGGAGAACAATTGAACGATAAGCCGAAGGTTGATCTTCGGGTCGGCCATCCTTCTTGATTAATACTAACCTGCCGGACAACCAACGATCATGAAAGTAACCCTGCAATAAGCAGTTGGAGAGAACCTCCAGAACCATCCTCTTCATGGCATCCTTTGCCAAGACCCATGCGCGTCCTGTATTGCCATCTGTACCAGGTGCACCGTTTTTGGTGCGCATTTTTTGCACTGCCAGTTCCAACTCTTCAGAAATTATCTTTGGTGACGTTACTTCTACCGCTTCAACTTATCTTACTAGCGTCATTGCTGGTGGGAACGATTCCCTGTATGAATAAAATAGGCAAGGTATCACATTTTCGCGAAGTTGAGGATCCACGCTCCGTATGAGCGGCGGGACAACCGGACGCTTACCTCTCACCCACTTGTAGGGCCTACCCCACGGGTCACGATGTATAGTCTCGATATGCTCCCTCCACGACTCCGCTTTAGCGTATCTTACGTCGCCACGAAAAGCACAGCGTGCGTTGCGATAATTTTCGTAGGCACTAGAAATCTCCGCATCCGATTATGGCGATGACGAGCCTCGTCAATACCAATTACCAATAAGAACTACACCTAGGCATAGATTAACCCACCCGAGACATGGAAGCGTCGCAAACTTGTTTCATTGCGTTTACAACAATTGTTGCCTATTTGATCAAGTTCCTGTTTAACTTCTTTAAGGCCCATCTCGGACCGCAACCACCGTGTGACAACCGAATATAGATCCCGGAAGGATCAGTGACGATATCATACCGGATATATCCGTGATCCGATATCCTCCAGGACTCTCCATCTATCAATCCTAACGACCGCAGGACTTGAGAACGATAGATCCACTATTGAGCCACCCTGCTGACGCACACAAATCAGTGCAGAGCCTTGATTGATGAGGCGCAAACCAGACACAATCATCCATTCTTCTAGCGCCCGTCCTATTGCATTTGCCACCTCCGCAGCGTGGATTTTGCGTTGAAGTCACCAGAGACAAGCACAGAATGCGATACTCCGCCTAAATAGGCGCCAAGACCTAAAAAAACGCCTCATAATTAGAAATACTTCTGTTCGGCGAGATATAAACCCTATCATAATTATACCTCCAACTTTGGCACAAAGCCATAGTCAGAAAAATAGTCTTGCGTATGCAAACTTGGGCTAAATACCAAAGCAGCGGAGGAGTCTGCGTTGCTGACCCAGTTGCTGCGAGACGGAATGCGATAAGGCTCTGAGACTATTGCGACGTCAATAGATCATTACGCCATCGAATGCACCAGAAGATCTTGTGCCCGGGCATAGTGGCTTAAGTTTGCATGTAGGACCCTTATTTAGGTCATTATTGATTGGCCACGGTCTCCATCTCAGCCACCGAGGGCACCGCTGTAGCTTCTGGAACGGATGGTGTGGTGGAAATATTTCTTGCCGAGCTCGCCTTTTTGTTTTGCATGGGTTTCCCACAGGCATTACTACCCACACGGTGTCCTGCTGGTTTTCCGCTCGCTAAGCAAACCCTGCAATGTGGTTTGCCGTAGCATTGTCTTACCTTGTGACCTGGTAGCCCACAACGGAAACAAGAATCGCTGCGATCCATTTCGCAGGTACACTTATTCCGCACATCCCCAGGCTCTTGACACCTGAAACACAGCATTTGCCTGTTGGGAAGCACCCTGAAAGTAACTATCACCCACCCTATATATATTTTGGCACCATCCACCATTTTTTTAGTAACCTCAACTGGACATCTCGCCCAGGACCAGGACGGACTATGACCGCGGCCACCTCGGCGGTTTTCTCCCACCTCAATAGAGTCGATCAGACATGCACCTATCTTGGCAATAGCGTCCACTATCTCTTCTACAGTGGCGGAGTCATCCATCCGAGCATTTTTGAGGACGCGATAACTTGATATTGTCGCCTCCAAGTGCCTCCCATATCTTGCTCGCAAGAGCATCCGCTCTGATTTGATTATCAGACGAATACAAAACGTATCGCCGAGATTTCAAGGGCGGTCAAGTCGACCCCCTTTTTGGCTTCCGCCAAGACGCTGGTGTAAGAGACACCCCTCTTCTCCACACCAGGCTGGAGGGTTATCACCACTGCTGCCTCCTCTTCTCTCCTCTTGTTGGAATATTTTGCCGCCTGGTTTGTTCTTCTGTTTTCTTTTCTTGACGACATCTGTCCACCCTAACTTAAAGTGTGCCGATGCCTTAGCTGGCCTTCTCCATCAACTGGCAGTGCCGGTGGCACCATGTCGCTTGTAGTCGCAGCTGCAGATTTTCTCTTTTTTGAAATGTTCTGCCTAGTTGCAGAAACCACGGCTCCGGAAGCAGACTAGCCTCTAGGCTCTAGAAGTATCCATGCGGGCATTTGATTGCGGAACTACTTCACGCGTCTCTCGTCGTAGCAGACCCTCTATATCTAAAGTATCCGGCGTAGGTGGTCCTAGAACAGCCTTGAGCTACACGTCTGTAATCTCCTTACGCAGGTTTTCCAGCTCTTTCTTCAACTTTTCTAGCTCTGTTGATGTACGAGAATTTGCCTCTTCCAGAGGTCTTGTCTCGACCGACGACGTCCGACTTATTAATGATATTACCACGTCTTGGATAGCAGCGACGGCTGCGCTGAGGTTCTTCACATTTATCCCGCTCAAATTACCTGCCTTCCTTGGTCAAACTAGTGATAGACGCCAAATCTTGTTAATAGTGATTCCCAAAGCACTTGCAGTCTCCACAACCTCTCCTGCACCATCCGAGCTCTCTGATTCGGAGAGCTGTACACGCCGCAGAGACTGTTTTCGACGTGATAGATTTGACATCTCTTTTTCTCATTCTACCAGCAGTGCCTCTCACTCAGCGGCAGCCAGCTCTTTTTGGCTTGGGCAAGCCACGCTTAGCGCGACCACTCTTTATCTTTGTTATTATTGCCGTTTTGCCATCGCTCTCGGAATTCTCTTCTACCGGGTTGTCTCCATATCGTTTCCGGATGAACCGCTGGGTATTCCGGTTAGGCATCGCCGATTGCATCTCCATACTCTCATCGTAACCGTCACAGAAAAGCCGCGAGGGTTTTGCGCGGGTGCTTCCACTACAAGTTGTCTTTATCTCTCGGACACAGATAAAAAGTCGCTAATATTAATTAATTCCGAATCGACCCACCCGGGAACCAATTTCCTGTCTGCTTGATTCTATGTTTTTGTCACGCAGCACCATTAAGTTTGGAGTCGAACCCACCATAACACGCCCGCAGACAAATAGCAGACGGATAATGGCGCCCTGGAGATTGGATTTAATTCAGCATCCTCATTCATACTCGGCCGGACGCCAAAGCACGGATTGTGGGTCGGCTCATTGACCGTTGACTAACTGAATCTCCCTCTTTATCAAATGGAAAGAAGAAGGATCAATCAGCCATCGTTTTCCAGGGTGCACGAGGAGGTTAACCGACCAACAGCACCTCAACAAGTGCATTAACTGCTAGATTCCTATAGATGTATAGATAGTAGTATACATACTTAAGAGCTTTGTTTGCCATTACAGATTTCACAATGATATCTCTGTGTGTATGTGCTTATAGATACACTTCTTTTTCTTAGAGGTCGTGCAATGATTCCAAGTCGGACCGAAACGACCGTAGTGTTCCTCTCCTCTCACGCATACAATACGCTGCAAATGCATAGTGAGGATGTCAACAGGTGTCGGTAATCATGGAAACGCTCCATATTTTCGTTTACTTCCATATACTATAATACAATAAGATGACAGATTTCATCATCATCATCATCTCTAATATGTATCATCCTACGTCACACGATGTCTTCACCATATTCATGAGTGATCTTTTTGTTGTGTCTCGACACAACAGTAGAAACGAGACTTTACAAACATCTGAACAATAACAAACTAGTCATAGCAAAACACGACACGTAGGTATGTAATTGTGTAACATTTGTGACGTCACACGCACTGGGTATAAACCCAAACACACGTTTAGTGTTAGCTGCGAGAAGCCATAAATACAGTTTAAAATTATTTACTAACGCGAGATTAAATTCCCGACGCTTTCAACTTAATGAATGTTGGCCTTACATCCCACACCACGACGTCAAATAATATCAAGATTATGTAACGTTCAAATGTTAGCATGTAAACTATAACAGTATTTATAACAATAAAACTATTTTTACGGATTGCATCGCATTTATTTAATTTTAAAGCTTTACAGCAACCATGGTCACGTGGACTGAGATTACAGATGTCCTGATGTCACAAATTATTAAAAGTACCCAAAAATTATAATTATGTGGTTGCTCCGATTAACGCTTACCTTACTTGTCGTGTCATGTCATGTTACCTCTTGCTGTCTTGAGGTGTTATGTTTAAGTTTTTATTGATTATGTTTAAAACTGGGTCCCAAGCAGAGGCCAGAACCCAGCCAACTTCTGTATTGAAATTTCGATGTTTTTTAATTTCAATAGCCTCACGGATCGTCTTTTGCAGGCATGATCGTGTTACCTTGTGGCGTTATCATATTAGCACGAGGCAGTCCCCGGTCGTACCGATACAATTCCTCTTCACTGCAACATGACACGTCCTCATAAATTTACTTTATCTGCAAATCTTCAAACATAGCCTTAACATATCATCTGCTACCGTAGTACTTCTAATGTTGAACTGTACACCCGTCCGTCACATAGCGTAAGTAATACGTGCATCTAGACACGCAGGTCGACGATATGAATACGTGTGGGTTCGGTGAGGTGCGGCGATGGCTGGGTGGCGGCGGCGTTCCACAAAGCTCTTACAATCGAAGGCGGAAGTACATTTTAATATTCGTAGAGAGCGCCGCCGCCCGCGTGGGGTCTCTATTAGACGACAGCGGGAGGTTATATGATTATATTGCGCATTTTATACTTTATTGTAATAAATAAATTTTGAACTGCAGCTTGCAAATCTTGTACAGTGGAAGTCTACAACCGTGGCATATATTGAACTGGACTCATACTAAATGATTTAATATGAGATTCGTCTTATCCTAGTTATTAGTGTTTAATCAAATGCGTTAAAATTTTCGCACAACTTGTACGCTTTGACACTAATATGGTTAATGTCATATATAAGTTTCAGAGCACCAAGTCCTACCTTCATGACACCAACTTAACTAGCCACGGGACATCGGAAATGCTGTCCTTTATTTCAATATAATGTTATTTGCTATTAAATAAAATAATATTTCTTTACTGTTGAAACGGCTTTAACCGCTCTGGCATCATCCATTGATCCGTGATTCTGGATGGGCGGCCCATGTCAGCCTTTGCGACTTGTAAATACTGTCGATTGTCTCTTTGTATGTCGTAGGAAAGTGAATCCTAAAATGGATCAGCCGAAGATAATTTTGTGATTCATTCTCCTACGATATGTGCTGTCGCCTGCTCGCACTGCTCCCAACATTTCTCGTAAAACTTTGTTCAAGTTTTAGCGTCCAGGTTTCGCAGGCGTCGGTCAAGTTAGGTACACCTAGAATTGAAAAAAAATTTAATTGACTAAGGATCTTCAAGTATTTTCATTCTTAATATCAACATCGGTTCGGGGGTCAACCTCCGAGCCATGAATATGTAACAGACCTACAAAATTGGACATATTTATCTATCAACACACTTTTAAAGATATACTCATATTGTTGTTGCATTATTTGATTCAAGAAATAATGTACATTTTATCTGGATCGGGTAGACATGAGGCGCAACCTGAGTCCATCTCATGTACATAATATCGGAGGGATGTGATGGTCACTTGGTGTTTCGTGTAGTTTATGGCAGTTTGGATGCAGCACCGAACTGAAGGTACAAGCTGAGGCCATACATACGTGTACGTAACTCACTATCTTGCAGGCGCCATACAAATAATTAACATTAAGTAAATCGTTGCCTAATGTTTCACACAACGATCAATGCTGGTCCAACGAGAGAACGCGGTCAGAGCTTAAAGCTCATTAGATTGTAAATATTCACGCTTCTACTAATCATTTGGATCTGGGTAGATGTTTGATACCGAACCATATTACAGGTCAGGTTAATAATCACGATGACGCGTTACCTCAAGACGCTATCACTACAAAGTCAAACAAAACCATCACGTGAGTCGATCTCACATTAAAAAACAACGTTGTCTAATGGAGACGTGATACAATATCCGTATTACACGAGATGTTAACTTGTCCTTAACAACAAAAAGATACTGGTTACTATGCGAGATCTCGTTCTCTCAATAGACACAATATGACAAAACACATGTAATACTTTCCTGTAAGAAAGTACCCAACACTTTCACTAACATAACCAACAGGTACGATAAGTAACTACAAAGAACAACAGAGCGTATTTTGTTAATGGCCTTATCTCTAAAGACTACAGCGGACTGCGAATAATAGAAGTGAAGCCTTGTGTTCTCTACAGGTTTTAAGTTGTTTTAACTTAAAATCCTTAAAATCTTAATCTAAAGTTTTGTTCCAGCTCGGGAAAACCAGATTAATCCCGGGAGAAAAAAAAATATAAGAGCAAGTGCCAAGTAGAGGGTACCTCTGAGCCCCGTGATTCCGCTTAAAGTAACGGCTGTTGTCGCGTTTCGTGTAAGTTATCGGTGACCCATTGGTGGACATCAATCGGATCTAACTAATAATACTATGAAAACAAAGTTTCTGGGTGATACTGTGGTGAACTTATGATACTGGAATCCAAAGTAAATTGATAATAATTCGTTCTCCTCTCCTTTATTGTTAACATTTTAACTGTTACCAAATGCGGGTAGGTACGTACTCCTTCCCAGGTGCGACTGAAACAGTCATAACTGTGAGTGTTAACAGTTGCTGTACTAAATTCTGTTCTTATCATTTCGCGATGAGATCAACGAGCAAAGGAAGTCATTTGTAGACTACTGACGTCCACTCACATGCTCACCGTAGATGATTTATCAGGCGTATAAAATTGGCGTATAAAACAATGATAAGATATATTATACGTCATATGGAATCACTGCGATTTATTAAATACCTACGTAAAAGGCAATGAGCCTCCGCGTAATGCCATGAAATATTGTAAATTTGTGATTATGGAATGTTATGAAATATTTTAACAAGCATCCGACAGATTGTAAAAATATGCGGAAAGGAATTATCTAACGAGCTCGGCGTCTACTGCACACCCTCATGTGTAACTGACAAGGATACCAAACATCATAACCCCTTGTACTATGTAAATATTGTATAAAGTCCGCTCTATCATTTCATCTAATATGATATTTCTATGAATAAATTTTGACCAACAAATTATCAAAATTACTATATATATTAACTTTGGATATTCATACGTTTTCTTACAAAATTTCTATAAGACATACATAAGATTCCTTTCGAGCGTGAGAGCCAATAATACAAACTTGCGTGTTGCAATGGTAATCTCCTACTTTTAAGTCCATTAAAATTATTCGATGAGCTGACACATGGTCAGCAGTGATGATACATTTATTACCAATAAGAACGAGTTTGATAACAAATATCATGGGACAGATGTTATGAGAGGAGTGTCAGTAATGAGTCGGATGACAAAACTTATTCTTGCCAATGTCTACAAGTTTATCCTTAGAAGTGTCATGCACTTTGACGTTCTATTAGTGCCACACTCACTGGCACCCTGAATGTCTCCACAAACCTTCACAAATACCATCTATGTGATGTTGATATATGATTGTTGTGATTAGTCCGAGGATTATAAAAACTCGATTACAGCAAAGTTCAATCCTACTTATATGAAAAAATAATTTCTATACTCTTATTTATTAACTTCGCAGTAATGCATGTTACATAAAGAAGCTAGCTGTCCCAGACTCTCCTTGCCGTGTGTGTTATTATCGAAACAAAATATAACCCATATTTTAAGTTGGAACACATTACATGTGTTTGCGGAATTTCATCAATATCGGACCGGTGATTTCGTGTCCGTAGCGGACGGGCGCAGTTTTTATAAGGTTTCGACACTCCAGCTCCGTATAGTCAACAGTTCTACTCAGTTTGAAATCCTTAGATTGGCGCAATTCTTTAAAAATTTGTAATGTTATAGTGATCATGATGGTGCCACCGCAGTCGCACTCGTCAGTTCTTGTCTCACTAGTTGTGACGACACGTCATGTCTGCGTTCATTCGGCCAGACGTATGTATCTAGTTATTAGGTATTGTGCAATAATTGTTTGCTAGCTCTCAGGAACTACAGGGAGGTTAGTGGAATAAAAATCAGTACGGGCGGTAGGCGGTAATTCGTGGTAGCTTAACGCCCAGGAAGTTCCTAATGCGCTACGCAATATAAACTCAAATAAATATCCCCGTAACTACTTGTGGACACGACTATTGGAGTTTCCTCTTTGAGAAACGAATTGCCGTGTTCTATACGAAAAATATGAGGAGTAAAATGGTGTGAAACAGTGTCCACAGTCTGGTGGAATGTAGCGACAGCATAAAGTTTCACCGTGTTTGCATCAATCACTTTCATTCTTTTTTAGAAATAATGTTCCTTCTAGTGAATTTCAATCCAGTGAATTCCGGCGTGCGATACAACGCTTTAAACGCGTCTTGTTCATGAGCAGGACATGAATCTATTACAGTAGCTATCGCATAGAGGTAATAAGTACCATTGAAGAATTACAGCTGAATTAGGCTGAGGACACACGGGAGGCAGCTATGGTTAGAAAACTGACGCGAAGAGACGGCATAACGATATCGTTTCCTACAACTTGTCAAAATCCGGATGACCCATTGTGCGCAAGTCGAGAGTGTCTCTGGCTGTGCATCTGCAGAAATATTTGCTAACGGTTTATGTGCGTCAGTAGTGACTAAGGATACGACGGCGTATTTCCTTAAGCTGTAAAAACGTACCTGGACTAGAACAAGCAGAAGCAATAACATTAGAGTGCGGACGAATGCGGATACCAAGCTCCTACAGGAATACTCCTACTGGATACCAAGCTCGTACTGGAATACTCCTACTGGATACCAAGCTCGTACTGGAACGAAAACACCCTATTCGCAACGACACTGATCACTCCAAGGCTTTGTACAGCCGGGGTGTGATGAGCTGACAAAATGAATGTGCTGCGCGTCAACACGAGCCTGGCCGTCTGTCGCACGCACTCTCAGCGTCGCCCTCTGATTGAGTAAGTAAGTAATTAGTTCTAAATTATAAAATATATCCACTGCAACTAAATAACTACCTTTGTAAGAGAAACAACAAACAGCGGAAGGTACGCAGTTTAATAATTACACTCTTTACAAAAATGTAGTGTGGCGTCAAGCATAATTATCTCTTTACATAACAGAGCAATAAATATATTTACTGTAAAATTGTATTACACATAGGTGCATGTCTATTCTTCGTAACAGACAATTCATATTTATATCTAAAGACTCACTGACAGCGGCGTCATATAGGTAGTTATATACTGAGCTCAATATATATTTGATAGATAAGTAAACTATATTTGAATTTATATAACTCGTTTTTATATAACTGAAGGTTTATATAACTGACACGCGAGCACACTACAGTAGTATTGCTCAATATATAACGACCGCCCGGTAAAACTTCGAGCATGTTACATTATGGAGCCACGTGAGATCGAGCGCGCCGGGCCGGCTGTGGGCCGCTACCAGTACGAGCTGCGGGAACCGTCGGAGAGCAGGAAATGTTGCACAGCCTAAACGTATCCTCCCGACGTATTGGCCTCAGGATGAACTTGGACAAGACAAACGTTATGTTCAACGAACACGTTCTCCCCAGGCCGGTCGCCTAGGGAGAACGTAACGTCGATGGCGTTATCCTTGAAGTCGTAGACGAATACGCCTACCTCGGACACCTATTGCAATGAAGTAGATATAATTTCGAGAAGAAAGCCGATCGAAGGATTCAGTTGGGTTGGGCAGCATTCCGGAAGCTTCGTCACATTCTCATGTCGCCTCTACTGCATGGTTCGTATACAAAAGTCTTCAACCAATGCGATCTAATGCGGGCTGAAACATGCCCTCTTAATTTAGGACTGGTCCACAAGTTTGCGGTGGCTCAGCGGGATATTGAATGTGTTATGTTTTTTAGTCCGATAGAATAATAATAAAGTATCAGATATCACGCGACGAATGAGCTCGCTGAAGTGGAAATGGGCTGTCAAATACTCAGAGGTTCAGATGGCAGATGGACCAGTATGGTTCTGGAGTGGAGGCCGCGTTTGAGAAAACGAAGTGTTGGTCGACCGTCCACCAGGTGGTAAGACGATCTCCGTTCAGTAACCGGTCCGGGTTGGATGCGAGTAACAGAACAGTAACCAGGTCGTCTTAGTGTTCAATGAAAGAAGCCTTCATCCAGCAGTGTACTGATAATGCTGATGATGAAATGTGTGTATTCGAAAAAATGTTTGTAGAGAAAATATAATTTGAAAACAAATTGTCACAGTATTAGAGTTGACCGCAGCGCGCCGCATGATATCGTAGTGGGATTGGAATTGACCAGAATCAATGCAACAGTCATCAACTGAACTCATGTATCCGAATTGATGGAAGTACTGCACCGCCGCTGGTTTTTTATATTCATAATGTTATTTAATGACAATTATCAGCTATTGTCATTGGACAGTTTGATATATCCACGGTATGAATACAAGTCAAGGCGCCTCGTCTACTACTCCTATAAAACCTGCTGCACAGATAATGACTAATTAAAAATTTCTTGACTACAGTAAAGTGATATGTCCTTATTAGCCTGTGGTACCTCTCCTTTCCGTATTCGGATTTCTAAAATAACCTTAATTAAATAACACCGTGCGTAATGAGAAACAAAAGCTTAAAGAAAATGCATCGGCTGATATACATATGAACTTAGAACATCAAAGAGACGTTCAGTACAAAGTGTAATATTCAAGTTTTTACGAGGAATCGTCGTTATTGTAGTTTTATTGTAATAAAAATTATAATTGCTGTTATAACTTTAAGTCAAAGCCTGACAATTATAATTTACTCTCACAGAGCATTCGCAGTTGTATTCACGTCCGCGTTACGTTGTTTGTGCAAATGAAAACAAATTGTATAATATGAGTTAAACAAGACCGTGTTCGTAAACTCCGTAACCCGTCTCGAGTTGCTCTATGGTGTAATTACATCAGTGGTACGAGAGCTGGTACAGATTCCAGCTTTTCTATAGCATTAAGGTGTATTCGAGCAATCGGAGCCTCTAGAAGGTGTTTCAAAGATATGTTGCAATCCTATCCGCCACAAAAAAATATATCAAAGGTATTGCGCTGTGTCCACTCGCCCGCTCCGGAGATGCACTGAAATGAACTAAACAGGACGTGCCAGACGATAATATTCTTCATGAGCAAGTCACTAGATACATTTTGAGATAGTGATATTTTTTATAGTATATGGAACATTCCATTTATCAATCTGTTCATGTGTTAGTCCTAGGACTTGAATAGAAGCGGATGTTGGAAGGGCTAGGCGGTGTGCAGGTCAGTTAGAATTTAGGAATAGATTTAGGTATAGTCAATAATAGTCTGAGCTAATGCTTAAAGAGTACTCATCATAGTCGTCAGTCCCGTGTTCAGTTATTCACTAACGGAGTATTGTCAAACCAATTTTAATGTAACATTGTAGGTCTCAGTGAAAACTATACATTTATACATCTTTGCGCTGTGATACATTTAACTAGGACGATACAAACATTCTTAGTCCCACTAAGTAAGCAATTCACTTATACGGATACTACAAATATAAGTTTACAAAATCCAGAAATAAGGGTACTTTTTATTTATTATATTGGCAGACCAATGTCCGATAATATGAACACATAACTTAGGACGTTGCTCTAGTGTCATCAAAGATTAACATATACAAATGTTATAATGAGGAAACCATTTACCTGTTTGTTTACTTTTTTATTCATTTGCATAAGACAGGATCTAAACCTACTACTTAAAAATAATATAAAATGTAAACTCTCATTATATTACGAGATAAAAGTTGTCGTTTTACACGCGTGGGATTCAAATTCTTGTAGATATTGCGTTAAAGCTTAAGTATTCACAGAAGCTCACATCTACTCAAAGCTTTCAGTGGGCATTTAAGATGCTCAGAAATGCGCTGACAGCCAATAAAGTCTCAGTAGTTTCTTATCTCGTAGCCTCCACTTTATCTACAGAAAACATCTATGATCCATGCTAAAATTAACTATCGATACCAGTTATTTCTGGTATTTTCATCTTGTTGGAATTGTTGGATATGTTTTATCGATAGTAGAATTATCTTATGGTATCATATCTATTCAAATAATATTTTATTTTAATACATTAAAAAGATGTTACGTTGCACTGCAATTGCGAATATTGCACTGAAATTTGCGGCGAATTGGACCGGCGCGACCGGGGAGTATCTCTGGATCACATACACAGCGCCATAAAATTTCATGCAGTTTGCGAGTAGCCATGACCCATTGAACATATTGATATATTAAAAATACAATATAATATACAGAAATGTAGGAAACTTGTAGAATAGCTACGACAACCAACTGTGGATACGAGAGCCGCCGAGACTCTATTCCAGCCCCTTTGTAGTGTTGTTCTTTAAATTAGTGAATGAACGCATAAAATGTTGTGTGGAGATATTTGAGTTTAAATTTGTGCAACGTTTACGTAACCAAAAGTCTTCGGTCATTACTTCCTGTGCTACACAGGATGTCCTGCAATAGAATACTATAAACCGTTGATTTGTCAATAAGACAACATTTCCTTAAATTCGTGCGAATCATCCAATAAGCCAATTATAGGTATAGTATCGACTACAGGAATGAAACAAAAACATTTTTATTTGAATTAAAATTATTATGTAGTATTATGCGGTCAAGTAAATCTTTGCGAGGAATATTCATACATTCGAGTTTGACTTAATCTAGGATTGGGCCTAATTGTGTCGCCAAAACAGTCGCTCCATGAAAAAATTGGTACGCTCGTCAGGTCACCTAGATGTGGTAGCCGACTTCGATATTACAACATGAATGACACAGTAACGGAATAAGGGTAGTACAAAGAAGAAGACTACTATTTTCTCACTCAAAGTTAGCAATTAAAACAAAAGACACCAGATAAATAAAAACAAATCTAATTTTCATGACAATTCAAAAATTCAATACAACAAAAATTTGGTTAGCCATAAAGATTTTGATCCCAGCTATTTCTTATGAGTGTTAGTCACTGGAATCCTTGCCTTTGGTAGCTTCATGGAATCCTATGGCTTGATCATAAGCGTGCCTCCGTCTCTCGCGACTCCGCGGTGAACGAAAATACTCCGCAGTGTTTGCTTTCTTCCTTCGATGATTTCGATGATTTATGTCAAAACTCGTCAATGATTGCCAAGAAAATAAAGAAGCTTGATAGTGAATAAAATAATACCATTCTTTAATTTATTAGCGGTATTTAATAACACGCTTAAGTCTACAATAGATTTTCCACTTTTACGGTCATGTAGTCACACAAACAGCCGGAAAGCAGCCTACATGTACTATATCGTATCAAAACCATACCCAGATATATTATATCTTATCAAATCTAGTATCTTGCCAGGAACGTCATAAATGTGTACTTTCATATTCACGCCTAGATAGAAGAAGTCATAACCCGCACAGTACAAAGCAATAAATGATACAAAATTATTACTTCGCTTCACTCGCTGCTTGCTCATCCCGCAGCACCAGACTGACAGGAGTCCTCGTATTCAGCAAACAGTTAACATATCTAAGCAGCAGCAGCATCTACTAATCACCATTCACGAAGTTTCTAATCTTGATACACTCGTCCAATCACAAGGACACAAGGCTTGTTTATTTCACAATATGGACCACGTTGAAGAGTATTTGTTTTGAATTTCGCAGAGTTGAGCAGCGAGCGTATGAGACAATCTCTCAGACAAATGTTCTCAGCGGTCGCCTGCATTGGTTGACTTCATGTTGTTCGTATATCGTCATAAATATGTAATAAAAATATATGTATTCATTAAGTACTGTAGCACGACTGGTAACAATGTGTAGACGCAGCTGGTAAATGAGAGGGAGTGTCCGAGTCGGATCGATATAGCTAAACTGAAACGATGCCAACTTTTAAACAGTTACAATTTAACGTGGATTACTTAAATCATATATCATTTTTAGTTAATTTAGTATTGAAATCTTACCAGAGATTACGACTTGCAGATCGGTAAGATTTGGGAATTACTTAATGATTAAAGTGCAATCTCTCCAACTTGCACTTTAATCATTGTGACTTGACTTGTGCTACGTAATCTGGATACGTGTCTCCGTATACCCGAATCACGGAGCCGGATAACCAGACTCACCCGGGCGGCTCGAGAGCCGGACTTAGTTCTACAAATTGCACTGAAATAGATTTTGGTCGTACTTTGCTCTCCACTAAGATCAGCGACACTGGTTCTATCCCGTATAGGAGCTGATAACTTACACAAGTAGAAATGAACAGGAGTAGATATCTGTTGGCACGTCATCAGGAAATAATAACAACTTCCTACTTTTGTTTCTTTAGTATAGGGAAGAGGACGAAGAGTCGACGCCATGTATAGACGTCTGCAGACATCAGTATGCGGATGTATGTCTATAGCTCACGCGGATAAACAATCAAAGCCGAAGCAGCAACACGACCATATCTATAAAAAATGTACAGTCTAATTATCTTTAGTAAGAAGTAAGTACAAGTGACTTGGGGAGACAGGAGGGTTCAACGGCCTCGTGGTCTGGTGGTAAGCGTCTTCTGCCACAGATGTGAGGCCGCGGCTTCGAATTCCAGATCGGTCCATATAAAAAGTTCTGTTAGGATTTTACAATTCTCGATATCCCTATGGCGGGGGGGGGGGGGGTATTTATTTCCATCCAATAGAGGACATTTGTCTAACAATATAATTGTCACAATTATGACAAATATAAAAAAGCTTTACGTACCCTCTCCGAAACGTGACTGGAGTTTACTCACTACCAACGATCATAAACCTGAAGGAGGGCGCGTGAGACACGTCCATCGCATAAGCCTACCGAAGCGCAAACATAACAATATTTGTTAAAGAGTTAACTCGAAATTTCTTCGGAGTTTTCTGGGCCTGTAATGTGTGTACACATACATATTGAATTAAATATTTTTCTAGGGAACACAGTTATATTAAAATTTTAAGCCTACAATTCTATTAAGAACTATTCAACACGTGTTCAGGTACAAATTTCTTTGAATAAAAATATTTCACTGTGTTAAGACGCAAACGCAAAATCAAAATAACAACCTTAAAATAATTCTGCTTAAATTTACATTAAACTGCCAGATAAAAAGTATAATTGAGCTTTTTTTTTTTAAATCAGGATACACAATTTTCTTTTATGTTCCTAAGCATAGTATAAAAATATTTTATTGCTGAACTTAGTTTTAATGGTCACTTCTCTTTGACGTCATAGTCATAAAAGTGATGTTTTCATATTGAAAAGAAATATACAGTTCAGGAACAGGTTGGCCAAGTTCACTCACTCCACTCATAACTTGTGAAACTCTGGAACAACCGTTAAATATGTCGTAGAGATACATCATCTATTTATAGCAGGTTCTGTAAGTACTGCTTGAATAGTATCTTATAAGGTAACCATTACACAAACGCAGTTATACAGAACTAGTTATAACCAGTGCGATCATTTCCATCATTACTTTTACCATCTTTAGGTGATATTTCGTCGTCCGTTCACTCTGACCCTATCTGTAAGATGGTAGGTACACTACTGTACCCATACATCATTTTTACAAATCGATGAAAACACCATGCAAAGCTAGAAAGAAAATCTATTTGAAAACGTTACTACCTGTTGCTTTTGAAGTGATTTTTTTTTCATAGTATATGGGGCCAAACGGGCAACCGGAGCCTTACAACGACAACAGACGTCCATGAACATCACCATACTTTTGCTGATGGTCAACACCGGCTACTCACAAACCGCTTGAAGTGCGACACCGCAGGTGTCACATTACGGCGGTGTCAAGTGTGACTTTGACTGTTCATCATTAGGACCACACTTACTGGTTGTTATCGGATCTCACGTGTACACAATTACCTCGACTATCAGCCTCATATATAATATATTTCAATTCGGTACTGCTACAGATATTTATTATTTAGTGTGAAAAGACAAAACAACCCGTTACTCTAAACTGTGATTGTCTGTTACTGACGAAGTCGATGCCGCCAACAGTTTGCCGTCACTTCTATCGCAATAATTACTTATTATTAATTTTGCCGACATACTGTCACCAGAAAGTGCGTCATGGAAAATTACCATCTTTGGTTTCTTCCTCCTTAGGCCGTATTACCACCATCAATCTAGGGGATTGACAGTGGTTATGCGAAATAATAGCCAAATATACCGAAACACCATTATTCCGACTATATAACAGCTGGTAGCGACATTATTATTATTTGTAATAGCTTGCCCCCATGGGCCCCAGTACCTTGGCTAATTGTGGGTGTTCTACTATATCTACTGGACCTACGAGTTGTGGATGTACTAGCACACCTCTGCCTTCCTCATCAGAGATAATGGGCCTGAAACAATTTCAGTATAAATAACAACATCTAATAACCTTCTAAATTTCTTCCCAGCGTTAACATATTATATTTGGAAATAATTGTTAACAAATTGGAATAGAAAATATATTTTTTACTTTTGTGAACTACCAATGTACTATAGTGTGTATAGCAGTGCTTAAACAAAATATCTCAGAATATATGCATATGCGTTTGGATAATATTTTGAGCTTTTGTTTATTAAATAATAACTAGTAAATTAAAAAAAAATTATATGATGTAAAATTTCAATAATCTTTAGTTACTAATAATAATATTACTGGGTATGCACCCACCTGAAGAAGCATTTGATCCAACGAGTTTGTGATGGTAGAGGAACATACAACATTTTTTATCTACCCCCAAATATTCTTCGCAGTTTTGTTAGTACATGGTACGTAAATTAAAAGTACCCCCAGGGCACATGTTAGACAAAATAATGTTAAAGAGTTCCCACCAGACCCGGTGTACATACAACGTATTATAATGTAGTGTTGCAATGGAATGAAGTTATAATAGTAATATACTATAGTTAACACTTAAATCACTTCGTGTAGCTTTATACCTCAATAGCTTAGCGTCATAGCGCTTTGTTCACAAGTTTAAACTGTATAAAGTTGTTGGTTAGCACCAAATATCAAGTTACCCTCTTAGCACGAGTTACTCCGCTCCTCCCAGCTCGAGCAAACATCTTGCTGCCTAACAGTTTAACGAGCTTGCGCTTTTGAGGCGCCCATAACGTCGCTTATTTAGTATTTGGTTGTACTCTCGGTGCACTCGTAACTTATCCACAAATTTAAGCGGTTATATTTGCTACATGTTTCTAGACTAACGAAATTGTTATTTACAACGCAATAATGGCCTATCGAAGGGGAGAAAGAAATGAAGGCAACGCACTTGCATATCAACAATAATGCTGATGTCTATGAGCGTCTGTAGTCGTCGGAAAGGCTAGATTGGTTGTTTGTTATTGTTTATAGAATACACGGTTTATTATTACATTATTTTTACCGTTTCATTTTCTACGCATAAAACGTTAATTTCATCTGCATGTATTTACCAGCTTTTACAAATCACTAAATCTGAAAGAAGAAAAGAGAGTATAGTAGAAGATAATTTTTAAATAAAGATTTCAAACTTGCCGTATTTAAATCAAAACTTGAGCATGACACGACAAATGTTTGATTTTTTATGATATAAACGAAAGAAACATACTTATATTTTAAATTTTTTTTTTATCATTGAGGGTATCAAGATTTTTTCGCTTTTCCTTTTTAAATATTTATTTTATGTTAAAACTCTTAGTAGTTAGTCTAGGTGTTATGGTTTATCGGTGTATATATCAGTTAGGTTTAGCTCTATGACTAGCAATAAACTTACATTTATCTCAATTATTTATGAAGTTACAATTAGAAGTTACGCTAAGGTCGTCAATTTCTAATAAGAGTCCGAAGTCAGGTCGTAGACGGTGTCATAACCGTGGCTCGGAGAGCACGTTAAGCCGCCGGTCCTTGATTTCTCTCCAGTCATGTCAGGTTGCCGTGCCATCGCAATAAGAGAATTAGGGAATAGGGAGTGCATTTGTGCCTGTGGCCGGACTTCGGAAAGGGCTGAAAATCAATTTTAATGTGCAATAAAGTTTTTTTTTATGTTTTGCTCTTATTACTATATATACCCAAAGCCATCGCATGTCTCAAAATTCATAGAATGTCACCCTTTATAATGTTGGTAAAATGTTCTAGTAAATGTGAATACCTTCAAGCAAGTCTGTATGTTGCAATAAAAGTACAACAAGAAAGATTGATGAACATTGTAATAAGACATTTAACATTATCGTCGTTGTCTGGTACTTCATCGGCTGTTGAAACAGAAATTGCTCCTTAAAAACGTGAACTTGTTTTAAGGGATAGTGTCAATGCCACATTACTACCGAGTGGGGCCCACACGATCGAGGAGGTACCTCTCGCTTACATGTATATCTTATTAGCTTATACAGATGTGCTGTCGCGCTTCATGCAATGAATTTCCGATGGCCCCTGAAGGTTAAGGAAGAGTGAAACAAGTTTTAATAATATTATTTGTGGGTGGCTATGGGTTTTTGCAATCACTCGAAGGCTTTGCCTGCTTGTTCGCCCCCAACTATTACGAACTATTACGCATTAGAAAGGCGTTTTGCCTAAAAATACCAAGCTCCCTGTAAGACCATGTACGGTGTCTGTTAGCTCTACGAGAAATTCATGCTCAGTTTGCTTGTAGCAGAAACTCGATGAATATACTCGCTTCTGAATATTCCCCTTCTCGTATATGCGATTAGACGGTGCGTCGCTGCCCGATATTAGACAGCGCCGCTCCGCCTAAAAGCCTCAGAGCGACTTGCCCCGGAATAGACAAAATGCTTGCGCCGCGTTATACCGAGCTGTTACTTTTTTAACAGTGACATTCCTACATATAATTTTTTTAAGAGGTAGTGCCATGCGGCATAGGAGGATGTATTGGCACGCATGGTTTATGACACTACAGGATGTAGTGTGGCCATTCATGGCGGAAAACTGTTAGAATGTTATTCTGACAACATTAAAACTGCTATTCATCAGCTCCTGTACTCCCTATTCCCAGAGGATCAGAAATCGACAACAGCTATCACCTTCAAGTGGGAGTGGTGGCTGCATGCTCTTCTTCCGGTAGGGCTCCTTCGAGCGGGACGCGTGCAAAAGGTATGCATGAGGCTCTAGGGGAAGGAGCGTAAGAAGAAAATACCAACGGACGACGTTGTCTCCGCTTGGCAGTCACGCTGGGCCGCGTGTGTCGACGGGAGGGAGATGTACTGCTTCTTTCATCAGGTTGGACGGCATCGAAAGGAAGACAGTGGTCCCAGTATATCATCAGTATTTGGTCGCAATGGAACGGAGCTTTAGGCAATTGAAGACATTTGCACATACATGGCACGCGAAGAGGAAGGATAAGTAACGACACAGCTACATCGAGGTAATCAGGACTGACGAGGCCGATGACGTCTTCTATCTTTGTGGTGTCAGGCCCCAGAAAGGGGAGAGTGAAATAATGACAGGGCACTTAAGTAATGTGTAGGGAGTTAATAATTGTACGTTGGGGAACAGAGCTGGTGAGGAAACACCCGTTCATCTCCCATAAGTCACTCCGTATACCGAAAGGTGGGTAGGAGCATGGGTGGACGTGGGTAAGTTCTCGTTTGTCCCCTTTTACTTTAAAACATTTAAGACAGCAAGTACCTAAATATAAAATAACATAAAGAAAAAAAATACGCTTATCATACAAAAAAAAAGTAAAGCATAACAAACAGGGACATATTAAGAAAATACATTATAATGTTAGTGACTACGATATATGAAGATGTATGTTAAAATGCACAACCTTGTAACTAGCCCCTAATATAGTAACCACTTAGTTTGATGGTTGTGATATTTCCCGTTCGGGAACACCACAGCTCTGATCCTACGGTCCCAAGTAAGGTGACAGTACAACTAACATATAATTTATTCTAATTTATAGTCAACCTTTTAAAAATTTACTTCTGAACCCGCAAGACTTAGTCTGCTGCATATTAGTATTGCCAGCTCCACAACGCCGAGAATATGAATAGCATGCAAGCCAATGTAAGGTCACAAGTTTAAAGTTTCAGTTTTGCTTAAGGTAAAAATCTAAGGACATAGGCGTATATAACAGGATAGTAACGTATCGCAATAAGGGGCTAGTCTCAGTAGTAGCTCAGCTCTGAACTGTAAAACCGCCGCCGTCCCGTCACGACAAGCAACACGACTTATCAATATTAACACTACAATATCACTTTTTCACATAACAGTTCACAGTAGTAAATAATGTTGCACATACTTTATTGTAGGCACCACAAAGAAAACTAAATGTATTCCTGCCAGATTATTCCGAAATATAAAATATATTAATGTAATAATTCAGTTCTTGTCAGATTATGTACAAACCATCGGATAAATTTTGTTTTTATGTGTTTCTTAGTATTTCAGCCTCCTTAACCTTCGGAGAAGTTATCCTCGCTCGCATGGTAGCATTTTGCGTATGAGTTCACAACGGCGTCTTGGGCAGAGGAGAAAAAAAGAACAATATATTTCTATAAATATTTATGAACCTAGGAAGCTATCAGAATATTCAGACTCCTCTTTTACACATTTTTATCATAAAACAGATTTTTACTAGAAGTTTACGAAATACACGGTTACACCTCATTGAAACCACACAGTCTGCTATGTGATCTCATGAGGTGCAGTCGTGTGGTGTGTGACCTCTGAATCTCACTGGTGGTTACAACGCTACGGACACGATATTGTTGAGTGCCTCCCTCGTCGCACGCGCGCGTAAGCGACGCACGTACTTCACACGTTTGAACGACAACATTTTAATAAGATTCAATACCATTAAATTAACTCTATAATTAAAATCTCTCTGTGTAATATCGACGCGACGTGGATCTGCTACGCTGTCGTGTTTTGTGTAGTTCATTAGTATCAGAAGTACACAAAAATGTTTTCTCTCTTCGCACATTCTGTGCACTGTACTGTAGTACATCTGGAAAGATATTATGAAGAACTATTGTAATGAGGCACGTTGTTTAGTCACGGTGACTAGTCCACTGTCCATTATTTATTTGGAAAGAAAAACATAAATATTTTATTTAGTGCCGCATATTCCGGTTGCGGCGAGTGAGGGGTAGAAAAAGTATTTGAGTGCTTCCAACGGCGCCGGCGAGCGGCATTCTTCGATATCTTTGTTGCCTTACCACATCTTCGCCCATCTCACCTGGCATCGCTTTTTCTTCTCTAATTTCCATATTATTTTTATTCCTTATTTGGACTTTCCAGTGAAAGTTACACTGATACTCAAAGTACTCACTAGCTCTATAGTTTGAACTGAGTGCTACCACTATTTAAGGCAAGCACCGCATGGCACTTCATACATATAGAATAAATAATTTTATCTTAAACTATCTTTTCATTTACAATGTCAGAATGTAACTGAGAAGAAAGACAACAAACACACTTTAATTTCACTATTTCGTATGTCAATGCATTATTCTGATCTGGTATTATGCATGAATATTCATTTAGGTACTTCAAATATCACTACCATGATTCAAGCCTTGTCTTCGCGGTGGGACTTAGTAGCCTAGGGTGGTCCGGGACACCTTGGGCGAAGCCAATTGAACCGAGGAGGAGGCTGCTCTTTGTACTCATCTTGCAAGAAGAGGGGACGGGGACAATACAGAAGGAGGAAGAGCCGCTCCTTGTACCACTCTTATATGGAGAGGGGACAAAAGAGCAAAATGAGGCGGCGCTAATGTGCATGGGATAGTGGACTAGGATGGGAACCTCACCCCATCGGACTGTCCCAAAGCCGGTGGGGTTATCCTATAGTGCAGGACAACTCCCATCTGTGGAGGTGCAGTGTAACGGGTCCATTGTGCGGGTCTCTATTGCTGTTAGACTGAACTGGCTGATAGTATCTAATGCATCAAGTGAGTTACAACTAGCTCAGTTATCGCGTAGTTTATGACTTTCCCCTCCAGGTGTCCAACGGATGTTGGTCAATTGGAGAGGAGGAAGGGAGGATGGAAATGCGTATGCATAACAATTTAGGATGTAATGCCTATTGACGTCAGTAGTCATTATAACCCGTATTTACTAAAGTGTATTAAAGTAAATATATCTAGTACGACCAGAGAGCTGGCCGACGTAAACTTCGGTAGTATCGACAGATCAATTGTTAAACACAATGTTATGATACAAGCAAAACAAATGCAAACGAATGAGTAATTTTTTTAATTGTACATTCATGATAATTGAGAATCAAAATTGGTGTTATTTGTTTTTTATTTTGGTAAAATTAGTATTATATAGTATAGGCATTGAGTTTATAGCTGATTCGGGGTCGGTCACATGCCGGTATGCTGCAGGTCAAAGCGTCCGAACAAAGAGCTCTCTCGCAGCGGCCGCTCTGGCAGGCCCAGGATATTCCATGTGGTATACGGCGCTTGTGTGACGCGGAGCAGCTGTGTAAACGACATGCATGTTGCTCGTGTATCGAAATAAGCCAGTCCGAATCTTGTGCTTACGATAAGTGTCTATATACCAGTTCCACCTACAGCTTCCTTTTGGGATTGTCGATCAATAGAGACTAAGCAACTTTGCTATAGTACATTTCAAAAGCGCACTACTGATGTAGTCCACAAGTGCACTACTGATCTCCCTATACCGATGGGAAAATCTCGGTGTGCATATCCTTTAATTAGCTTATGTGCAGTGGACTCTTCCACTAACAGCTGACAGTGGATAATGACAATAGTTCACTGAAGAGGAGGAACACTCACAAGCGAAACTCAACGTGCTTGAGACCACCGGACCTGAGCGACGGCTCGCAGAAGCTGCGGGTCTAGAGCGCGCGGCTCGTTGAGATAGCGGGTGTCGAGCGCACGGCTCATATAGACCGCGTGTCAATTGTAAGGAGCGAGTATAGCTAATAGGTAATGCTTGCTGCCGGCTGTCACACAACACAAGCGAATTTGTGACGCGCTCATGCTAAAACGACAACATTACCTCCGGTAATTACCGCCTTCAAAACATTGTACCACCAAGCCTTCGGCATACGAGGTACGTCTCTTTAACTGTATATTAACTCTCTACACTATCTTCAGTATGAAGTGATATCTCATCGGCATCATTATGATTACCCCTTCATGGTACGCTTCTGAGCATACGCCTTAGGCATATTGAGAGAGCTCAGTAAACTCGTCGATATGACAATAAAGTCGCGTATACGTACTTACCACTAGACTACGAGGCAGTCACCGCACATTATATTAGTGGCAATAACATCCGCGCCGTCTGCTCGCCTTGCTGGATTGATGGGATGGATGGGACAGGTCCCATCCGATATGAAAAACCCCAATATGAGTACTTAGTGGAGCATCGGCGGCATAATTTGACGATGCCACACAATTAGTCAACGTGAAGTAACATTTACAAATGATTATTGCAGAAAAATTGCCCTCGAGCTGAATTCGACCGATTCTCCATCGCAACAGAAAGAGCGAGGGGTGTAGTTCTGCGTGTAATAAGATAACTCATATGATAGGGTACTTTTATGACAATAAAAAACACTAATCACTAGAAATTCCTGTACTATTTAATCCTAGAATCTTACATACGCCTGCTAAATTCAGCTTCCATGAGTCGGAAATTTAAGTGAGACTAACTAGAGCTTTACAAACATTTTTAGATACACTTCTTTATATTACACATGCTACGCTCAAGCTACTCTATTTCTTATTTAATGACTGTAATAACACAAACAATATCTTTTTTAATTTGTACCCAATGTGTTATTGAAACAATATGTAATGTACAATGTTATTAAATTATAAAGAGATCAATGAGTATTAATTGATTGATTCTCTAAATAGTGTGTTAAACTTGATTTATTGCATTTATTGACTGCCCACTATTGAGTACTGAAAATTATAATACATTGTAATTCACACCTTGACTAATTCACGAAATTGTTACTGTGTCTAAAAGAATTACATTTAACTGAAGTAAAACCTTAAAGTGAGTAAGTGTTGAAAATTTGTTTTATTGCATTGAAGTGTTATGAATTATTTAACAAGAGTGATCGCCCGGAGATTGAAATAATAAATAAAATTATTTCACAACATTTTTTTGTTGAATTTTGTAAATTGCAACCCCCAAATTGATCACGTACATTGTATCAATCTGCATGCTAAAAAATATGGTAAAGAAAAAAGATACGTTTTTCTTGTATATTTCTGTTCGAAGCTGTTCCCGCTAGGAAGATCAAGCCATTTCAAGAATGGCAATGAACATGCTATAGACTCCAACTTTACAGTGGTCCCTAACTAGTACGAGATGGATATACAGTATGAATGTTAACATTCATACTGTATATCCATTTCTCATCAGTACATTTTTTAACATTTACATCGAAATTAACATCTGCAAAAGCAATGTTTGGTTTTGTGTAATTTGTGTAAAACATTATATATTTGGAAATTACTTTTTATAGTATCAACAAGATACACTTATCTTTAATCTTAATCTGCTATTGTAGGTCAAAACGTTTTTAACTTTGCTATTGTAAATGAGCAGTCGGCTGCCTCTTATAAGAAGAGATGAGTGATGAGCACACGATGAGACCCGTCAAACCGTCGAGGTGCCCGGTGGATTATAATTCCAGTACTCTTCGCCAATATCCTCTACTGATGGCCCTCGCGGGGGTTCCAGTACGTATTCTGCCTCTGTGCCGCGAGTTGCACCACCCATTCGACCTCTTCCAGGGCCTGTGACGACCCGTATTTATGCGTTTATTCTTTCCGTGTTATATAAAAATGTTATGATGGTAGGAACATAAAATGTGGTGTTTCGAGTGACCAGCGAAAAAAAAAATCGCTTACACAAAATTGATGCTTACGTACTTACAAGACTTTACTCAATGTAGTATCAACAAAGCGTGTGAATGTCACAGCACAGCTTTCTCATCAATCTGTACGATATTCTACAAGTTATAACAAAACTATTTCATCGGATTTTATCGCAGTTTTTAAGTATTTTATGATACCGACATTTTAATTTATATTGAACTAGAACACCACGCAATACCCCTAACATATATTTTGTTTAATAAATGCGTCAGTAAAGTGTCCCCTCCGATGTATAATGAGGGGCGATAATATCTGCGTGTGGGGTCGAGCGCCGGCCCCCGACATGCGCCGCAGTTAATCGCTATGCATCTATACACAGTTATGTCGATACCGTATCGACTTAAGCTATTGTAAACGATTTATACGGGAAAATTGTGGGATGTTCCTTACGTGGAAATTAAAAGAAGTAGCACTGAATGGGGCCACTAACGCAAATTGGTTGACATGCATCTTTTTTCATTTCTGGACAGGCTGGTGTCCCGGAGCTACTTTTCCGCTAAACACGTGGACACAAATTGACACGGATATTCAAATAACCTGTTATATGGTCGTGGAGCTCCTAACTCAAAAAAACCTTTTCAATCAAATGAATAGGTTCTGTGGGTCCGCCAAGCACATTTGAATCTATTTATACTATAGTAGATTTCATTAGACACTGATACATTATGAGAGATAAAAATAATAGTAAAAAAACAAATGTACAACCAAAAAATCAAAAAATGGTCCTAGATATGAGTATGTTCAACAATTATGTTTAAATCTGTTCACAATATAAATGTTATATACAAGCAGGAGTGAAGACCGCAGATAATTGTTAAACGTCAGTGACAGCGTTTTGTAATTGACAGAGAGAGAGAAACAAGGGTGAGAGAGCTCCATAAAAAGCATCCGCTTGATGTTCATTTTTTTAAAAGGCTAAATTGATTAACTTACACTAAAATATGATCATATAAATTTTATAATGAGATAACATAAATTATGAAAATAAAAAACACGTTGATGTGTTTATACTGTCATGATATCGATCAAATTGAACGTTATAATGTCTGAATATATCGTATTTACTGTGATCGATATAAACGATCATAATTGCGGAGGAATATTTTTTAAAACATTGGCTGCGAGTTTGTGGGTCGAGACCGAAATGAGTAGGCGCATTAGGCGATACATTAGAGCCGCTTGCCAGAATAATACGTTGACCATCATTACTTACTGTCAATCAGTTCTCTGACTGAGAAATAAAAATGACATCACACAGAGTAGGGATTTTTATCTACAAAGAGACTAATGGCGCCCCGCATTTGGCGTATTTTGTGTTATGTGTATATCTAATTTCATTTGAAAGAAATTCAATGAAATTGGAAGAAAATAAAATGCTGTCCCGATCTCATCTGCTGCAGATCTAAAGTAGAAAATAAAATTTCAGTCATCCGTGCGAGGCCGTGCTATCACGGCACGGCAGCTGAGCACACGTCACTCAGTTGAATGTAAGCGAAGTTACATATGAGAAGGTACTTATTCTTTTAGAGTATAGCAGACCAGTCAGGCTGGCGAAACTCTGAACAGAAGGAAGAAAACAAGTAACAGTATCTGCTCTCTACTGTGAGGGCACACGGGAAATACCGCTGCTCTTATGATTTTCATGTCTTATGTGTAAATTTGAGAGGTCAAACAGTAAAGGAATATAGGAATAAAATATTTGCTTTTGAACCGGAATCAAGAAGACGACGGCAAATATTTGGATTTTTTATTAGAGATGTCGATAATCTTTGTGACTCACCACTAGGTGCCCTGATATATCGTTGCCCTCCAACACAACAGCAACATCGGTGCTATCATGTGGGCAAATATGCGGAGTGTTTCATTTCGTCCCTCCACCTCACCTGAGACCCCTCACTCCGGAGGTAAATTGAAGAGCCGTAAGTTGAACTTTTTTAAATTTTTTTTTTATATAACAAACAAGATAATAAAACTATAACAAACATTCGCTTATCTGTTAGATTCGGGTACAGATTCCTGACGCGTACACAGGTGAGTTAATTAATCAGAGCAGGAACACGGATAAAGAACCACCCCTATTCTGTCCGCGGTAGATGGTAGCTCCTACGATTACACATTTTAATCATGGTTTAAGAACATCATGATATAAAATTCAACCAAGTCCGTAGGGAACCCAGAATTCATCCTGATAACACCGGGGAATAGGGAATAATTTCACATTTAATATGTGAAATGATTGTTTTCTGATTACCATTTCCGATTAAGTAAAATGTATTCGAATTGGAAAAATAGATCTATATTTCTGTAGTGCGTAATGTGTTGCAGATGAGTATATTAAGTCAAATGCGCTTGTCGCTGGTTTCAAAATGCACAGAGGTCATTAAAATACTGATACGTATAAAAATATTGTAGCTTCACGGAACCAAGGTGGAAATGAAACTTATATATTTAAGATGCACGTGACGTATATATAGAGATGATAAGGCCATCTGAGTCTAGCTTTGTTAAGTGTAGCATACCAAGATGTAGGATACTTACTTTCTTGTATAAAATGTATATGACGACAAGCTTAGCTAGAGTAGCAGAATACAACTGTGGCATGCAGCAGAGACCAACAGCCCTCAGGCGTCGGTTATAAACCGACATTTTAATAAAGTCTGTTATTTTCGATGGTTGTATGTGAACTCTATAACGTCTGCTCCACCGGTAACTATCATTGCAGGTTCGACAGAAACCCTCAACAATATAATAACAGGCGGAACACACCGAACTTCGCTCTTTAGAGACCACAAGTGTACAGGTTCCAATCTACTCGATACGAGCCCGCAGATGTGTTATAGTCGAACCAGATGTATAACAAAATAATCTGAATGTCTTTTTGATTTATAGAACTTATTGAAATTGAAACTAAAACATAATAAGCAACACATTTCCACTAATCTTACAATACATTTATTTCGTAGCTCCACTTTTTAACATAATCATAATAATATTTTGTTACGTGATTTTATATTAAACTAGTTTTTACCCTCGTCAACGACGACGCCCTTCATTCCCAAGTGATATTGTGATGCCCATACAAACCGCAATCAATCAAGTCACAAGGACACCAATATACTAAACGTAATATAACAGTGTATCCAGAGTTGTGACATATCGCTGGTGCTCCCTACTGTTATCACGAGATGCCTCCTCCGGGTTTAATACCGCAGTCAAAGGAGCGCCGCAGCAAGAAAACTTATTGGACGCGCCACTTTCGTACGCAACCTGTGGTACTCTGTGTCGCTCTGCGGCACTTTGTGCGAACACTGCGTACAGTCTTAGCCAAGTCGAGGGTAAAGCAAACACGGCCGTCCCCTTCTTTTCTGGCACCATTTTAGCATATTTTCATGCCCCTAGTTGAGGACCTACGGATAGGTTTAGAACACTAAAGCTATCGGCTACTTAATTAAAATTAATAAATTATAAGCACACACTTGCTCCACAAACTTTTATGTATGTAGTTTATTTATTTTTTAAGTTATGCAAATGTAAACTTTTTTATATATCACCATGTCTCCCATAGTTCATCTGAGCTTAGAGTTGAGAGAGAAAATAAAAGATAAACTACTCTCGATACAATTTGTGCCGGTAACTCTGACAGTTTGGCAGGACTGTTCCGGTTTCTCCTCAGGGCCAACTTCGTGCCAAATTTTAGCTCTCTAGGTTTATAGGAAGTACCAGTACTGTTGTTATGACGAGTCAGTGACGCACCGTCAGTCAGTGATTTTTTTATAGAATAGGGGGAGGGGGGGGGCAAACGAGCAATCGTACCCTCTTTACGACTACCGACGCCCATGAACATCCACATAACTACGATGCCGATGCGTTGCACACCTCCCCCCCACAATGGGCCACCGGTTACTCACAAACCGCACGAAACGCGCAACTGATGATGTCACTTTACGGCGATATTATGTTAGCGAGAGGTACCTCCCCGATCGTGCCGGCCCCATTTCGATACAATGCTCCATGGTACTTCCTCTTGCCAATAGGAACTGCAATGTCTTCATAAAATTAATAAAACTAACTCAAAAACAGATTAGTGGAGACACAAACAGGATCATTTTACAATTCTCCTTATGTTAGACACACTTTTAGTCATGAAAAATTTGTAAGACGAGGACTGTAAGACACTTTTTTATAAAAAATAGGTAAAGAAGCATTCGAAGCTTTTTGACTAGCAACGCTCATACACATGAGACGCAACACCATTTGACTAGCAACGCTCATACACATGAGACGCAACACCATTTGACTAGCAACGCTCATACACATGAGACGCAACACCATTTGACTAGCAACGCTCATACACATATGAGACGCAACACCATTTGACTAGCAACGCTCATACACATGAGACGCAACACCATTTGACTAGCAACGCTCATACACATGAGACGCAACACCATTTGACTAGCAACGCTCATACACATGAGACGCAACACCATTTGGTTACTTCGCGCCTGTGTTGTGTCGCGAAATCTGTTTACTTTGGCAGCCGCCGCAGCATTATATAAGCCGATACGTTATACATTTATAAAACTGAGCCTATAACTCCCGCGGTACAAGTTACGCCGCGCGCTTGTGTCTACAGATCGACCCCTATTTAGTCGTTTGTTGTTTTAGCCTCAATTCAATATTCTGCAATATTTTTTACATGGCGGCCTCTTGTTTATAAATGTAAACTTGGTTATTACATACAAACAATACCGC